>JASVEL010000555.1:0-177206 GCA_032618575.1 Nicotiana noctiflora | reverse complement strand
AAGTTGCTCAGATGAAATAAGGGGGCAAGTGTCCCGCTGCTTATAGATATGTTCGTGACAAGCATGAGTTGTTGTCTGAGGTGTGAGACAATTTGAGAAAATCGGCTAAGAGAATAAAAAGGAACGTTGAGAGAAATATGTGGCATTTGGAGTTCAATGTTGGTAACAAGGTGCTGCTGAAACTTACTCCATAGATTTGGAAGAAAATTAGTAGCAAGATGCGCCATCGTGGGATGATTCCAAAGTATGATGGCCATATGAAGTTGTAAAGAAAGTGGGTGAAGTGGCTTACCACCAGAATCTACCAGAATGTCTCAAAATTTACCCAACTTTTCATGTGAGTTCCTGAAACGGCTCCATGAAGATGCTGAGGATCCGACCAGGGCGGTGCTAAAGTGTGCTCCTCCAGAAGAGAGAAAGTAATTTGAGGAGACTATTAAGAAGATATTGGATCACCGTATTCTGGGTCAAAGCAAAAGAACATACGAACAAAGTTCCTGGTTCAATGGACGGAAAAACATGAATGTGATGCAACTTGGGAGAAAGGACCGTCTCTATTGTAATTTTAGGATCAAATCAAGGTGTATCTGGATTCTACCTCGTTGAGGGCAACAAGCTCATCTGGTAGGTGATAACTAGGAATTTTGCATGCTTTTGAACCCCTTCTTACCTTAGCTTTGTGCATAAAATGTGATTAAATGGATTTGAATTACTTACAAGTGCGCTATTTTGCAGGTTTGAGCGAAAAAAAGACGAATATCATCAAAGCGGCTAAAAAGGGAGTGAAACTGGCAAAGCGTCAAAGAAGAGAAGTAGGACTTCAAGGAAGCCTGTGCGGACCACACTATTTTGGTGTGCAGCCGCACAGGATGATTCAGAGACACTCAAGTCCAAGCTCTATCTGCACGGACCGCACTGATTTGGTGTGCGGCCGTGCAGGAGAAGAACAGAGAAGCCAAAATTGCAGACAAAACCCACGCGGACCGCGGCCAATACTGTGCGGTCCGCGATGAAGAAGACCAGAGCAGGAAATGTCTAAGGAATATGTCCCACATGGCCGCGTGCCATATCAGTGCGGCCCGCATGGGTATAGGATCAGAGAGTTGTTTTCAATCAAATTTATACAGTGCGGCCGCATGACAAATGTATGCGGTCTGCGCTACTGTACATGCACAACCGCGTGCCAATTGTATGCGGTCCGCGTGACCTGTTCCAGCGGCAACCCTTCAGTAGCCCAATTACCCTACGCGGCCGCACGACAAAAGTGTGCGGTCAGCGTGAGTCCCACAGGGGCATTTTTGTTCGGAAATTTCAGGGTAGTATAAATAGCTTTTTTTTCTTTTTTAGGTTATGTTAGACACTCCATAGTGACGGCTGAGCTCGTGAGATACTTGGATACGCCTATTTTGGGCAATTTTGTATTGTTTTAACATTAGATTTCAATTCCAATTAATTACCATGTCAATTTTATCTTCAATTTCTTCATCTTCTTCAATTTCTATGGCTGGCTAAACCCATAGCTAGGGTTGTAGCCCAACCCTATTGTGGGTAATTGATGGGTTAGATAACTAAATGCAAGGATGATTGTGGGTGATTAGTTTTGGGTTGATTGAATGTATTTAATTGGGATTTTGTGGTTGCAAACATGAAATCTATTTTTTGTTGGTTTGGTCTCTACTTGAGAAAGAGAGTCTAAATCCTCTCAATCAATCCCAACAAGAACTTGGGATGGACCCATGAGAATGGTAGTCCCAAGTAACAGGTATAAACCTCGAGAGAGTAATTACCCAACTTGAGCCTAAAGTTGCTTGGGCAAATTAGCCTACCCAATTGGTCTCGAGAGAATCAATTGCGCAAAATTGTTCTCTCTACCGAGAGGTGTGAGAATGAATGCATAGAGCAACGACTATCCGATAATCCCATGCATCATCTTCGCTTGAATTTCTATACCCATTAGTTATTCCACCTAGGTATAAGCTACTTCCCTAGTCCCCTTTTTTTCATTAGCAAATCACAATTAGAAATAGCCTTAGCATAATTTAGATAACACAATAGTAGTTGATACAATAGTTTATAAATTGAAAACACCAAAAATGCTTGAAGATAAACTATAAGCCAAAATTCAATACTAGTGCAACATAATTATTCACCCAAATATCTAACTCCCTGAGGAATTGACCCCGAACCACTATTCGGGTAAGAGTAGTAGTGCCCGCTCATACCTTCGGGTTGAGTTTGCCACGATCAGTAGGGGAAGTTTGTTAGCCCCCAGCTTCATTGATTCAGACATGACATGGGCGTGATGAGGGATTTATGTGATGTACCTCGGTACAGACCTATAATGATTGTGGCATCATGTTGACAATATTGTCCGACATGGGCAGGTGTTGATGGGCTTGGACTGTGGAAGGACGACAAGTGGCTAAGGTGTCAAGGCATGATAAGAACATGGCATTGGCGTGACCATGGCAAGGCAAAGACAACGGGCAACAGTAGCATAGTAAATAATGAAAAAAGTAAGGCAAGCTAAGCCACATCGTGGCAAGGTAGATGGGCACAGACATGGCAGTGTCATGGGCGAGCTGGTCAAGCGACAGTGGAAGACATGCGTGCAAAGGCATGCTGCACAAGGTCTTGGTGCGAAGACATGACAGAGTTGGCCTTTGGTGCCAAAATTAGAAAGGATGTGCCCATGTGCCACGCATATACAAGGCAGTTGGCCAGTTGGAGCAGTTTCATGTTTTTCAGCATTGTGGCTAACTGGGGCAGTAGAAAGTTGTCTTATTTAAATTTTGAAATTTGAATTATTGGCAGTTGGGGATATCAACTGCTAGATAGGATAAGGCTAAGAGCCGAAAACGTTTGTTTATATATTCCTATATAGGCAGATTGTCAAGGCAGAATGTTGGCTATCTTTGGCTCCTTTTTGTATGGTTGTGTTTATGTGCTTCTTTGTGGCACGTGTTTAAATACAAAGTTAGGAAGAGATTTCAGTAATTGTGTGCCTTGTAGTTATCTCATTTCTATATGTTGTCTTAATTTAAGTTGTATGGGTCAAATTTGGCCCTATATGCCTCGACGCCGAAGGGTACGCCCGGTAAGCGTATATCCTTTATAATAAGGGCACGGTTCGGAAGAGAGGGCGAGGGCGACGCCATCTAGAACTAAGCGTCCTCACTAGGAGGACGTTGACCAAGTTCAATATTTTTTATTATTTTAAGGAAGACACTCTTTTATATATAAAGGGGATCTTCTCATTATAAAGATCATCGGTATTATTATTAAATAATACAACTCTCTCAACTCTTTTATTTGTCTCTCTATGTCTTACTTCTAACGACAACTTCTCTTGAGTTAATAATATCGTCTTATAGTATTAGATCCACAACATAGTTATCATTCTTACATCTCTAGGCTTATTATATTTGATTACGATTTACCCTCTCATATTCTTGATTGTTTTCTAGCTTAAAAGTACACTTTTAACTTTTGAGCCAAACAATTTGGTGTCGTCTGTGAAAATTTCGAGAATCAAAATCATAGTATCCACCTAGAGATCAACCAACTACCTTTCTCTACATCACACAAAAACAACAAATGGCTGAAAACAGCACCAGATCGAAAGCTATAGTGGGGGTCACAACCAACCTTTTTGGTCCTCTCAACGAGGCCAATGACGATGTCATCATTAACACAACCCCCAGGACGGCACCAGGTGCATAGATCTCATCTTCCCTATCCGAAGATCTAACGATCTTGCACGATAAAGGAGCTTCCACGTCTACTGTTAAGGAAGCACCCTCGGTGGTCAGAAAACTACTGCAAGAGTGGATGACAGGCACCCTAAGTGGCTTGGCTGAGAAGTCACCACAAGGCAACATCAGGTCTGTGCCAACGGTAAGCATCATCACTGCCACAAATGAACATGAGGATGCACGACTAAATAACCAAACCATCAAGGCATAGACCAATGACAGTACGCTAACTTCGATCCTAAGGAAGATGGAAGGAATGGAAAATGAAAACAAAGCACTCCGCGACCAGATAAAGGAACACCAAGAACGCTACGTGGGGAGGTTCGTAGAGCAGCCATATACTGAAGAAGCATCCCCTTACTCTATACCAAAAACCTTCAATATGCCTCCCTACTTGAGGGTGTACAACGAAACCACAAATCCCGAGGATCATGTAATCCACTACGTCACTGCTGTGAAGAGAAATGACCTATCAAAAGAACAAGTGTCGTCGGTGCTGCTGAAGAAGTTTGGCGAGACGTTGACAGGAGGGGCCTTGACATGGTATTCTCATTTTCCAGCTAAGGCAATATCAACATTCGAGGAAATGGCGGATAAGTTCGTCACCGCCCATGCAGGAGCGAAGAAAGCAGAAACAAGGGTCAACAACATCTTTGTCGTCAGACAAACCATAGGTGAAGGGCTGAGATACTTCCTAGCCAGGCTTATTAGGGTGAGGATGAGTCTGGCGAATGTATTGGAAGGTATGGCAGTCGCTGCTTTCCAGAACATGCTAAGCAGGGATGGCTCGAGGGCGACCAAGAAGCTGCTGAGTCACCTCATGAAATATTCCCCTACCACATGGGAGGAAATCTACAATGCCTATTGTGCCAAGGAAAGAGCGGACGAGGATGATCTCAACGGGCCGACTCATTGGCTAACGGCAATACACTCAGAAACAAGGAGAGATCGACACAATGGGGGACGTTGAGAACAACTCCTGCGCTCCAATAGAGATCGACATCAGTCATACACCAGATCCTCCCATCCACCGCCCTGACATACAGACGCGTTACAGAAACATGTCGCCCCATTCCAAAATAAAATAGATATGCCCCCTTATTATCCGCACATAAATTTTTTGTGTGTCCTTCAGAAATAATGTATGCTTTGGAGAAGCTAGGCACTAAGGTACAATGACCACAGAAGATGAAATCAGACCCCACCACAAGGAAATCAAACATCCTGTGTGAGTTCCATCAGGATCGGGGACACAAAACCGAATGTCACACCTCTTTTTTACGCACCCGCAAGGACGCAAAGAGTTTTTCCAATTAAAGGACAATCGAGATGGGATTTATTTTAATTACTTCAGAGTCGCCACTTGGGAGATTTTATGGTGTCCCAAGTCACCGGTTAAATCCCGAATCGAGGAAAAGAATGACTCTATTTAACAGTCCGCGAACCAGAAATCCGGATAAGGAATTCTATTAACCCGGGAGAAGGTATTAGGCATTCCCGAATTCCGTGGTTCCAGCACGGTCGCTCAACTGTCGTGTTTGGCTTATCTATCTGTTTTTTACAATTATGTACTTAGTGCAAGCTAATACCGCTTTTATTATTGGTTATGATTTACGAAAGAGAAAGTTGCTTAAAAATATGCTTTCGAATCGCGTCACATGAAATGCACCCGGATCCTCAACATATTCTTATTCAACATTTCGGGGTTTGGATTTGGGTCACATGAAATGCACACCCGTATAAAAAAGGTAAAACTAAAATATGCGCCTGGATTGACTACTTATTTACATTTGTCGAGAAAGGCGTGATATTCGTTAAGAAACGACGCATCTCGAAACCTAAGTATTTATATGTACATTTATGACGGCTAGGTGATTAATGTAACTATTGGGCGAGGCGTACCTTTGATTCAAATCTAAAGCGAACTACATCTCACTGTATCTTACTTAAGAGTTGATTCCAAATTACTTAAAACTTGCTACGAACCACATCACATGAAATGCGCCTGTGGTTCTTAACATGCTTTGTTTACTCTTGCCCGAAATTGGGGTCGGGTCACATGAAATGCACCCCCGACTCTTTTTAATCTAATTACGTCATTCCGTTGAGTAACAACTCTCTAGCTAATCTTGCTTGTGACATAAGGTCTATCATTTAACAGGTTTGGAGATTACACGCATGAGTAGGGAAGATTGAATAGAGATACGAAGACTAATTCAGGTTTACATGCTTATCTAACGACAATGTATCTTTGGTCTAGCTACATTTCCCATAACAAAACTAGCAATACAAATTTAATTAGACGGAAACAGAATGTAATCAAGCATAGACTTTGAACGACTACATGATTCAATAGACTTCAAACGTAAACTTCAGGCTTCATTCTTTTTGAACCAGGGAATTACAATAACAGAGATGTGTACCTGGAATGTGAAAGAACAAAGAAGAGTGAGCGATGGTAATGCCGCAACAGTAACAGGAACAGTAGCAGCAACAACAACACCCAATAGACCAGTTACAACCAACAACCAACAGTGATCGAACTTTATCAATCACTGAACTAGTGACTAGAGCTCGAACCCAGGCAACAATAGACAACCAAGCAGCAACAAAACAATGTAACAACAGCAACGACCAGTGGCAGCACTCAACCAAACCAATAGCAAACACTACCAGTGGCAAACAATGGACCAGCAGTCACTTAGACCAACAAACAGTGACAAACTGGATTGACAGCCCCAAAACTAGCCAAGCAGCACCACTATAGACACACACAACAACCAGCAGCAACACAACAATGAAATAACAGCAACAACTAAACCAGGCAGCAACCAAATGGACCAAACAGCAACCCAAACGATGGACCAACAGCACCAAATCGACCCAGGCAGCAACACACATACAACACAGCTAAGAACAAAAGCCCAGCACTACCAGTAACAACAAGAACAACACCCAACCAGCGACCAAATCTCAGACACTGGATCAAAACCACGAAACAGTCCAGACCAATGAAACAATAGCTTCTTTTGTACCTTTGTATCTGTTTTTCTCCCTAGTTATGACTATGATTTTGCCCTCCAGGTGTTCTACTTATCACACTCTATGTTTTTGCTCTCAAGGTACTGTTTTGCCCTACCAGATGCTCTCAAAATCAGTATGTATCTCTCAATGTATAATGTGCTACTGTTTTTACTTCCAGGATGCTCTCAAGTCTCTCTCTATAATGTCTCTATAGTGTGTGTCTCTGAAAAATCCCCCCATGTATTCTCCATCTCTCCCCTTTTATAGCTGAAACCAACACTTATCAGGGCCAAAAAGCATCAGGGAATACATCTGCCCATCCCTCTCTTTGCCCAGCCCATCCCCTCTCTGTTTCCAGCCCACTGTCCCTGAACTTCCACTATCCCTTGTCCATGTATGGACTTTATTAATTAACTATGGTTTCTGCCCAGACAAGGCTAAGTGCCCTGCAGTGACAGCAGACTCCACTGTCCAGCTTCATGTGCAGGGCACCAGGGATATTTCAAAGATGCTAACACCTAATTTCTAGTCAGCTAATTCCCATCCTAAGTTCGGTTTCAATCAAACACTCCAATTCAATTCACAAGTGTTATTCACTGTCTGGGATATCAAACAAATCGACCTATGCAGCTAATCGACGACATTTAATCAACTACAACATATAACAATGGTAACAAATCAATTACCAAACAGTGATTCTGAAAGTCTCGGCAAAAAATGAAAACCAAAAATTCGACGACGCCAAGCGAAACGAATAACTATCCTATGACAAACACATTCGAACAATTAACAGAATGCAACTTGACCAAATAAAAGTCTTTGGGGATGAAGAACAAAAACTGAAAAACTAAAGCACGAGGACCAAATTCAATTGATTAACAAATGGAATATGAAGAAATAAAGGAAGAAATACTATAAGAGAAGACCAACTCTGCATTTGGACGGACCCGGACCTGTCTTGGGTTCAATTCGAACTTGGGATTCAACTTGGACTTGGGTTCTTCGTTTTTGAGGCCAATGGACCTTAATTGAGATGTTTTCAATAATGAAAACATCCCAATTAAGGTCTATTAGACCTCAATTAGGAAGAAATCGGCATCTAGGGTTCATGGCCGAGATTTGGGGCTTTTACAACCCTGGTAAGATTCGAGCTAAACCAAGGCCGGTGGGGGTATGAGGGAGGCGAGGGGAGGCTATGGTGTGATTTTGGTGAGGTTTGGCATGAATGTCAAATTCCGGCGACCTTCGAACAAATATTCGAGACGCTCGAGCGATATTCGAGGTTAATGGAGGCTGGGATCGTGATGGGGGAGGTGAGGGGAAGGGTTTGGCATTGGTTTGGTGGCGATTGGCCTACCGGAACCGCCGTGAGGCGATTTCCGGCAGGCGGAGGAGGGCGGCGTTACACCGGGTGTTTGAGAGCTCTGAGGGAGATGAAGGGAGAGGGGGGGGTCTGGCTTGGGGGGGGCGGGGTATGGAGAAGAGTTTATATATGTTTTGAGTAGTTAAATCCTGATCGTTGGATCAAACCTGATCAACGATCAGGATCCTCTCACTTAAACCAAACGGCGCCGTTTGGTCAAGTCAAAGGCTGAATGTATATTAGAATTAACGGATTAATCTGGGCCGTTGGATAATAAAATCCAACGGTCCGGATCAAGCGTTACATAGGCTGAAGCTGGACGGATATTTGGGCTGGATCAGAAGCAATCCGTTTGGGCCTGGCTTTTAGATTGAAATTGGCCCAGATCGGATATTATATGTGTATGTGTATATATATATATATATATGTATATATATATGTATATATATACATATATATATATATATATACACACATATGCATATACTAACCTATAACACCGCTATTTTTTACTACAATTAACGCACACAATTACATATCACTCAAAAAATGTGAATCACATGACTTCGATATCAAACACTGAAAATGCAAAGCCTAGCGTATATTTTTTGTATTTTTAATTTAAATAAATAAACGTGCACACAAAAGATAAAAATAACACAAAATCGCACAAATCATGCCCAACACGAAACTATTTTTTTACTTTTGAATTTTCTGGGAGTACTTCTCGAGTAAGGCAAAAATCACGTGCTCACAGCTGCCCCTCTTTGCGCGTAAACACGCAGAGTTTTCGTGCAAAGATAAATGAGCGGATATAAGCGATTTTTGCCTATTCGAACACTCCGTATGAAGCATTTTGGAAAAGTTTTGACCGAACCTTGCTTCAAAGGTCTCCTACATATCCCTGGCTAAAAGGGAATCAGGTCAATGTAGTTCGGGAAGTTCTGGTAGCTGGGACTACCATGACTGTTGCGATCTCGCTATTACTGCTGTTGCCGCTGTTACTGCTGTTACCACTGCTCAGCTGATTTCCTTGTTACACCGCATTAGGCAACGAAAAACAAGAAGCTAGACTAAGTTACAGTACTACAAGTTCTTATCTATCTTTTTTAACTTGATCTTGTCGCGCTCCTTGCCATCCCGTCTGACTTGGCGTTCCTTCCGATGCTTCTTCTCTTCTTATGAACTTGGATTCGTGCCGGGGATTTCTGTTACATTCTACCGCTTTCCTCTACCAAAGTAAATCGCCACTCCATTCTCCAGGCGGGCTCCCTGACTTCAACTACAACTTCAAAATAAATCGCCACTCCATTCTCCAGGCGGGCTCCCTGACTTCGATTACAACTTCAAAATTAAATCGCCACTCCATTCTCCAGGCGGGCTCCCTGACTTCAACTACAACTTCAAAATAAAATTGCCACTCCATTCTCCAGGCGGGCTCCCTGACTTCAACTACTACTTCAAAATTAAATCGCCACTCCATTCTCCAGGCGGGCTCCCTGACTTCAACTACTACTTCAAAATTAAATCGCCACTCCATTCTCCGGGCGGGCTCCCTGACTTCAACTACTACTTCAAAATTAAATCGCCACTCCATTCTCCAGGCGGGCTCCCTGACTTCAATTACTACTTCAAAATTAAATCGCCACTCCATTCTCCGGGCGGGCTCCCTGACTTCAACTACTACTTCAAAATTAAATCGCCACTCCGTTCTCCAGGCGGGCTCCCTGACTTCAATTACTACTTCAAAATTAAATCGCCACTCCATTCTCCGGGCGGGCTCCCCGACTTCAACTACTACTTCAAAATTAAATCGCCACTCCATTCTCCGGGCGGGCCCCGACTTCAACTACTACTTCAAAATTAGATCGCCACTCCATTCTTCAGGCGGGCTCCCCGACTTCAACTACTACTTCAAAATTAGATCGCCACTCCATTCTCCAGGGCGGGCTCCCCGACTTCAACTACTACTTCAAAATTAAATCGCCACTCCATTCTCCGGGCGGGCTCCCCGACTTCAACTACTACTTCAAAATTAAATCGCCACTCCATTCTCCGGGCGGGCTTCCCGACTTCAATTACTACTTCAAAATTAAATCGCCACTCCATTCTCCGGGCGGGCTCCCTGAGACTTCAACTACTACTTCAAAATTAAATCGCCACTCCATTCTCCGGGCGGGCTTCCCGACTTCAATTACTACTTCAAAATTAAATCGCCACTCCATTCTCCGGGCGGGCTCCCCGACTTCAACTACTACTTCAAAATTAAATCGCCACTCCATTCTCCGGGCGGGCCCCCTGACTTCAACTACTACTTCAAAATTAGATCGCCACTCCATTCTTCAGGCGGGCTCCCCGACTTCAACTACTACTTCAAAATTAGATCGCCACTCCATTCTTCAGGCGGGCTTCCTGACTTCAACTACTACTTCACTGATTTTCATCCTATCTTGATTACCTTCCTTTGCCTATTGTACCCTATCCTTGTTCTTGCGTTACCTCTCGGACCACCTTCACTTCTGAGTTATCCTGTCTTGGAATTGCTTTCCCCTAGGTCGTGTTACTCTTCTTCTGGCAGCTGGGGATATTTTCGGAACTGTTTACTCGCCTGCTGGGGGTGATGCTGCTGAGGAGGTATTCTTTGTTTCCTTCACCCCTCATTCTCTTCCTTCTTCCCCTACCTCTTTTGGGACTCACGCTTTTGTTTCCTCGATCAAATTATAGGATGTAATACTGCTGGGGGAATCTCGAAGCCATTTTTCTTTTTCCAATAACTGCTGGAGATGATACCCGGCTCGAAGATCACCCCATCTTGTGTTGCTTTCTACACTTATCCTCTGAGTCTTGCTTTCCAGAAAATTTTCGCAACAGAGAAAATTTTCTGCCCCAGTGTGATAAACTTCTGGTCGGTATGCTTTTCTGCCGTCGGACCCTCTTTTCCTGCTTTAAATCAAAGAAAAATTGTTAGTTTCAAAAAGCCGCGAGTGGTCGTGCCACTCTTGTTGGGGCCATTCTCTTTCATCTGCTTGGCCTCTCTCGAACTTTGCGGACGACGTCGATGCTTGCTTGGGACGATGCTTTTTCCACGGACGAACTCTCATCTTTCCTTTTATTCCACTCTTTGGTTTGGTCGGACTCTTTTTAGCCGGTGATCTGTTGCGTGAAATCATCCTTCGGACATGCCACATGTGTCCATCATACTCCATAATTCTTGCGAACCTTCCACTCAGCCTGTCATCCCAATCTCACTATCGTAACGACTTCCGTCTCATTGCCTTGTTCCATGCCTATTCACTTTCAATATACTGCTTTGGGAGACTTGGTAGTAAGCTTTGAAAAATCAATTTTCGAAAATGAAAGAAAAGAAAAGAATACTGACCGCAAATGACAAAAGAAAGGAAAAACTTTTCTGAACTCAAAAATAGGAAAACTTATCTGAATGTGTGCCTGATCCAATGTTATGCCGCGCCTTTGACTAAACTACCCAGTCTATTCATGTCAATCACTTTCTGATACCGCGTCCTGCTGGAGGTAAACGGATGTCCCAACCTTGTCTCCCGCAGACATCTTGTAACCATCTTGTCTTGTCACCTCACAGTGCCCTTCAAAGGGTTTTCACTAATGAGATTCTCTCATTTCTCTCTATCTCCCGTCGCCCTAAGGTGCCCGTAAAGGTTTTCACCGTAAGACTCTCTCATTTTATTTCTCTCAACTTCCTTCGCCTTAAGGTGCCCTCGAGGGTTTTCACCGTTAAGACTCTCTCATTTACGTTCTCTTTCCCTGCGGCGGGGTATCACCCCTGAGATTCCTTCTAGAGCGTTATCCCCTTTCGGCTTGTGCATCCTGGATTCAATCGAGGGTCGGGATGTCACTCTTGGCTTCTGTTCACATGACTTGGCACTTCTCAAATACTGATCGAGAGGTCTTTCTGGTTCTTAATATGGTTTCTGCGCGTGAGGCTGAAGAAAGGGGTTTAGCCTCAACGGTTAGCTTATTACAACTTTCGGAATCCACACTATCTTTCCAACGAAACAATGACTTCTGCCCCGGTTTTGTTGCTTGGGGGATTTTTTGATTTTTATTTTATTATGACCGAGCCGTGTGGCGCCTACGTATCCTTCTTGAGGAATCAGGGTCGAACGTAGTTCACTTTTTCTTGTATTACTTTTTTGTTTCTTTTCACATCTTCCTTGATGATTCCGAAAGAGGGTATATGCAAGAATAATTAAGGCTCAAATGGGGAAACAAAGGTTAAAGTGTTTGGGTAGTAGAAAAATTGCCTCTGTCATTTCATTCTTCGAAAAAATGCCGAATACACACAAACGAAACCAAGCGTTGACAAATGCATTAAAGAATTACACATAATATCTCTTAACTGCATCGGAATTGATAGCCATATCGGTGCATCTTCCCTCGACATCAGTCAGACATAGAGCGCCGTTGGATAATACTCTAGTCACCACAAAAGGTCCCTGCCAATTTGGAGCGAACTTGCCTTTCGCCTCGGCCTGATGGGGTAGAACTCTCTTCAGCACATGCTGTCCCACTTCAAATCTCCTGGGACGTACCTTCTTGTTGTATGCTCTCGCCATTCTCCTTTGATACAATTGGCCGTGACATACTGCTGTCAATCTCTTTTCATCGATCAAGCTCAATTGCTCCAATCGGGTTTTGACCCACTCGTCGTCATCAATCTCGGCTTCAGCGACAATTCGGAGGGACGGAATCTCAACTTCTGCGGGTATTACTGCTTCAGTCCCGTATACCAACAAGTAAGGAGTTGCACCTACCGAGGTCCGGACGGTAGTGCGATAACCCAACAGCGCAAATGGTAGCTTTTCATGCCATTGCCTAGATCCTTCTACCATTTTCCTCAATATCTTCTTTATGTTCTTGTTTGCTGCCTCGACCGCACCATTTGCTTTTGGGCGATACGGTGTGGAATTTCGGTGTGTAATCTTGAACTGTTGACATACCTCTTTCATCAATCCACTGTTAAGATTTGCACCGTTATCTGTAATGATCATCTTTGGGATTCCGAACCTACAAATGATGTGGGAGTGTACGAAGTCCACTACTGCCTTCTTGGTCACTGATTTGAATGTTTTGGCCTCCACCCACTTGGTAAAATAATCAATCGTTACCGGAATGAACCTGTGACCATTGGAAGCCGCAGGCTCAATAGGTCCAATAACATCCATACCCCATGCGACAAACGGCCATGGTGCTGACATTGTATGCAATTCAGTCGGCGGAGAATGAATCAAATCTCCGTGTATCTGACACCGATGGCATCTTCGCACGAAACTTATACAATCCCGCTCCATAGTGAGCCAATAATATCCTGCTCGAAGAATCTTCTTGGCCAATACGTATCCGCTCATGTGTGGTCCGCAAACTCCCGAGTGTATATCCGTCATCACTGTTGTGGCTTGACTTGCATCTATACATCTCAACAATCCCAAATCTGGGGTTCTTTTGTACAGCACCCCTCCACTAAGGAAAAATCCGTTCGCCAACCGCCGAATAGCTCGCTTTTGATCTCCAGTTGCTTGCTCTGGGTATACTCCTAACCTGAGGTATTCCTTGACATCATGAAACCACGGTTCACCATCCACCTCTTCCTCTATTACATTACAATAAGCATGTTGATTCCGGACATGGATATGTAACGGATCGACACGAACCTTGTCCGGGTGATGTAGCATTGATGCTAAAGTAGCCAACGCGTCGGCAACCTCATTATGCATCCTTGGGATGTGCATGAATTCTACCGATCGAAAGCGTTTGGTCAAGTCATGCAAACACTGACGATATGGGATAAGCTTTAAATCTCTGGTTTCCCATTCTCCCTGAATCTGATGTACCAGAAGGTCCGAGTCCCCCAAGACCAAGACGTCCTGTACGTCCATGTCCACCGCTAATCGCAACCCCAAGATACATGCCTCGTACTCGGCCATATTGTTGGTGCAATGAAAACGCAGTTGAGCAGTAACAGGATAATGATGTCCTGTTTCAGATATGAGCACAGCCCCTACTCCGACTCCTTTTGCGTTTGCCGCTCCATCGAAGAAGAGCTTCCATCCTGGATCCTTGGTTAGTTCCAACCCCTCAATCCGCAATACTTCCTCATCTGGAAAATACGTCCTCAAAGGTTCGTATTCGTCATCAACGGGATTTTCAGCTAAGTGATCGGCTAGGGCTTGAGCTTTCATAGCCGTCCTTGTCACGTATATGATGTCGAATTCCGTAAGTAATATTTGCCACTTTGCTAACCTCCCTGTAGGCATGGGTTTCTGGAAAATATACTTCAACGGATCCAGACGCGAAATGAGGTAAGTGGTGTAAGAAGACAAGTAGTGTTTCAGCTTTTGGGCTACCCAAGTCAGGGCGCAACATGTCTTTTCTAGATGAGTGTACTTGACCTCGTGGACTGTAAACTTCTTACTGAGGTAGTAAATGGCCCGTTCCTTCCTGCCGGTAAGATCGTGCTGCCCCAGTACGCAGCCAAACGAATTCTCCAAGACCGTCAGATAAAGAATCAGGGGTCTACCTGGCTCAGGCGGAACTAGTACGGGTGGATTTGACAGGATACCCTTTGATTCGGTCAAACGCTTCCTGACATTCTGTCGTCCATTCTATCGCAGCGTCTTTCTTCAATAGGCGGAATATGGGTTCACAAGTTGCCGTAAGCTGAGCAATAAACCTACTGATGTAATTCAACCTTCCCAACAGACTCATTACCTCTGTTTTATTCTTCGGCGGGGCTAACTCCTGAATGGACTTGATTTTGGATGGGTCCAACTCAATGCCCCGTCGGCTGACGATGAATCCTAGCAACTTTCCTGACGGAACTCCGAATGCACATTTGGCCGGATTAAGCTTGATGTCGTACCTTCGGAGTCTTTGAAAGAACTTCCTGAGGTCAGCAACATGGTCTTCCTGACGCCTAGATTTTATGATCACATCATCCACGTACACCTCAATTTCCTTGTGTATCATGTCATGGAATACCGTAGTCATCGCCCTCATATATGTTGCCCCTGCATTCTTCAAACCAAACGGCATCACTCGGTAGCAATAAGTCCCCCACGGTGTGATAAAAGCCGTCTTTTCTGCGTCCTCTTCATCCATCAAAATATGATGATATCCCGCATAACAGTCCACAAAGGATCCGATTTCGCGTCCGGCGCAATTATCAATCAGGATATGGATATTGGGAAGTGGGAAATTATCCTTAGGACTTGCCTTGTTGAGATTGCGATAGTCCACGCATACCCTGATCTTTCCGTCTTTCTTTGGCACCGGTACTACGTTAGCCAACCATTCGGGGTATCGGGTGACACGAATGACTTTCGCCTGCAACTGCTTGGTTACCTCCTCCTTAATCTTCACACTCATCTCCGTCTTGAATTTCCGCGGCTTTTGCTTGACGGGAGGATATGCCGGATCAGTGGGTAATCTATGAACCACTAGATCAGTGCTGAGTCCTGGCATGTCGTCGTACGACCATGCGAAAATATCTTTAAACTCCATGAGTGTTTTGATCAATTCTTCTCTCGGATTGGGTTCAATATGGACACTTATCCGGGTTTCTTTGACGTCATCAGCATTCCCTAGATTAACGGCCTCAGTATCATTTAAGTTCGGTTTGGGCTTTTCCTCGAAGTGACTTAATTCTTCACCGATTTCTTCCACGGCTTCATCATCGCCGTACTCCGACTCACTCTCGTCACTTCTTATTTCATGTGTTATTATTTCCAAACCCGATTGACTTTCTAGACTGGGTTGATTAATCTTTAAGTGCGCCATGTCATTAAGATCAGTTGCAAGAAGGCTGTTCAGAAAAGTAAAAAGAAGAAAAGATAAACAAAATTAGACACGAAGGAACCAACTTTCATTGATGGGAATTGTACAAAGGGGAAAACAAACTGCAAACTTAAAAAATAAACAAAACGAACGGGATTTTACTCCGGGGACAAACCCCCAATACAAAATTTCGAAAGAAAGACAATCCAAGACAAACTACCAAGACTCCTTCCGGACAGGGGAGAGGAGTAGCCTTCCAATTATTCAGTTTTGCCTTTGGTCCCACAAATTGTATCTCGGCATGACTGGATCCTTCACCGTCCTCGAGCATACATACATCCGTGAATAGGTTCTCGAATTTCCTGAAGAACTCTTCATCTGGCCTGATCGTAGGACCGGGAATCTTTGGCGCTGGATGTCCTCTTGCTCCGGACCTGACAAAAGATTGGGAAAGGCGTGGAACAGGCTTTGGGAGCACCCATGTTTTCTGCTTGCTCCTCTTTGCTCGCCGGATGTCCTCTGAGGTTGGCTGGAATCCCAAGCCGAAGGTTCCCAAGTTTTCGACCACTGATACCGGTTGTATAATTCCTTGCAGAGATGCACCTAGCCCTTTACCGGGTACGAAACCATGTCGCAACATTTCATGCGCCACCATGACATCCGCAGTAATTGTTCTGTCGCCGGGAATACATTCCCCTTCCGGAACTCGGTGGGCGGGCACCACATCGCAGACTTGATATACCCACGGCCCAACATCTTCTTCTGTCTCAACAAAGGGAATGATGGTGCCCGATTGTGGGTCGTTCTCTCCATGAACGACGATCTCCTGCTGGTCCCATTCAAACTTGACGAGCTGGTGCAAGCTGGATGGAACTGCTCTTGCGGCATGAATCCATGGTCGCCCTATTAGGAGGTTATATGACACCACCATATCCAGCACCTGGAATTCCATGGTGAACTCCACTGGCCCAATTGTCAAGACTAGCACTATGTCACCAACCGACGCTTTACCTCCTCCGTCGAACCCTCGAACACATACCCTGTTCTCGCGTACCCTGCCGATGTCTACTTTTAATTTGCCCAGTGTAGAGAGAGGACAAATGTTAGCACTGGACCCGTTATCGACCAAGACTTTGGTAACCACCGCCTCTTCACACTTCACCGTAAGATATAAAGCCCTGTTATGCTCGGTGCCTTCCTCAGGCAACTCGTCATCGGTGAAGGTGATCCGATTTGCTTCGAAGATCCGATTGGTGATCTTCTCCAAATGGCTCACTGAGATTTTATCCGGTACATGTGCCTCATTCAGGACTTTCATCAATGCTTGCCGATGTTCTTCGGAATGTATCGGCAAGGATAGCGATGATATTTGTGCTGGAGTCTTCTTTAGCTGCTCTAAGACGGAGTAGTCGTACGAGCTTCATCTTTTTCAAGAATTCTTACGCTTCTTCATCGGTGGCCGGCTTTTTCAATACTGCCGGAGTGGTCTTCCTCAATTCCGCGGGGGCAAAACATCTCCCCGAGCGGGTCAACCCTTGGGCTTCGCAAACTTCCTCTTTCACCTCCCTTCCTCTGTAGGTCGTTGTAATCCCGAGCATAATTCCATGGGACGGCCCGGCTATCAGTTACTGGCAACTGTGTTGCTGGTTGGATGATGAAAGGATCCATTCGAACGCCCGCTATTGTCGGGATGGGCTTGATTGCTGCCCACGGTACAACTATCTTGGCCGGCTCACCGGTGCTTCGTTCACACTTTCCTTTCATGCTTCCGAGCTCTCCTGGTATGTCTTTCTTGCAAGCTGGGCGACTCATCGCGGCTTGGCCCTTTTCTCGTTCTTGCCTCGCTAGACCTAATCATCATTACGGTCCGAGAGGCTTTCTCCTCTCCTTCCTCCGCCGTACCAACTCGATCGTATTGGTCTCGTGATGGGCTGGGAGCGGGTTTTGGTTGATGTTGGGCTCGGTTGGAGTCTGGACCTCGATCCTGCGGGTGTCGATGAGCTCCTGGATGGCCGTCTTCAGCCTCCAACACTTTTCTGTATCATGTCCCGGACATCCCGAGCAATAGGCACAATTTACTGAATGGTCCAAGTTCTTCGGAAGGGGGTTTGGCAACTTAGCTTCAACCGGATTTAGCAAACCTACTTGCTTCAACCGGTGGAACAGACTGGTATAAGACTCTCCTAAAGGAGTGAAAGTCTTTGGCCTCGGCGCCCTGTCACCCCTGAATGCCCGGTTCGGACGGAAACTCGCGCCCGAGGGGTTTCTGTAAGCTCTTGGGGGTGGATGATTGTTCTGGGGGTTTGGTGCACGCCACGGTGCATGAGCGGGAGGTGCAGAATATGACTGTGCATGGTGGACAGTAAAATGAGGATGAGGTGCGGGATAGTAATGTTGCGGGTAGCTATATGGGTTGTGGGGGTAATTTTGGTGGTGAGGCTGGGGTGGGCTATATTGGGGTGCGGGGCCTCTATTTTTGAACCATGCCCCGGACTCGACGGCCGCCACTTCCTCTCTCCTCTTCTTCCCCGGTACTCCTCCAGTACCGCTTTGGATAGCCTGAGTGGTGGCTTTCAGTGTTGAGTAAC
Organism: Nicotiana noctiflora; assembly: GCA_032618575.1. Taxonomy (NCBI): domain Eukaryota; kingdom Viridiplantae; phylum Streptophyta; class Magnoliopsida; order Solanales; family Solanaceae; genus Nicotiana; species Nicotiana noctiflora. The sequence continues at coordinate 158,667 of JASVEL010000555.1, read as the reverse complement.
TCATGATCTTGTTGGCCTTCAAACCCTCCTCGATCATACCCCCCATTTTTATCACCTCAGTGAATGATTTACCTACGGACGTTACCAGATGTCCGAAGTAGGTGGGCTCTAGTGTCTGTAAGAAGTAGTCCACCATCTCGCTTTCTCTCATCGGCGGATCTACCCTGGCCGCCTGTTCCCTCCATCGGAAACCAAATTCCCTGAAGCTTTCAGCAGGCTTCTTCTCTATTTTTAGCAATGATAGGCGGTCGGGGATTATCTCAAGATTGTATTGGAGCTGGCCGATAAAAGCTTGAGCCAGATCATCCCACGTAAACCATCTACTGGGATCCTGTCTGGTGTACCACTCCAATGCCGATCCTCCCAGACTCTGGCCGAAGTAGGCTATCGGAAGCTCGTCCCGTCCTCCGGCCCCTCTCATTTTACTGCAAAACCCCCGCGGGTGGGCCACTGGGTCACCGTGCCCCTCGTATAGGTCGAATTTGGGCATTTTAAATCCTGGTGGCAACCGGACGTCCGGGAATGGGCATAGATCCTTATAGGCGACGCCGACCCGGTTGCCTAAACCGTGCATGTTCTGAAGGACTGGCTCCGGAGCTTTTAACTTTTGGGTTCGTTCCTCGTGTTTCGAACTTTGGAAGTGTTTTTCGGTTCTGCCGGATTATCCCGATGAGGTGTATGTGATTGTGGTTCGGGAGCCCTGAAAGTAGGCTCCGGAGGATAGTAAGAGTTGTCATGGATACGAACATATGGCTCGCTGGCCGGCCTTTGCGAGAGGAGCAGGTGGAGGTGCTACAAAAACGGGGGTGGCTGGAGGAGGATTTGGTTTGGTCGGTGGAATGTGGGTGGCATATGGGTTTTCCCCCCGAAAGTATGGATAGCTCGGGGCGCTTGTTGAAGGATCGATGGGCGGATGTTCGGGAGCTGAGGCGAGAGTAGGGCGGTTTGGTGAAGACTGTTCCCTGGCCCAGGCCAGGTGCATCTCTGTTATCTGTTGTTTTAACCGGTCTACTTCTTCCTTCATGATTTGTAGCTCGGACTTTTCTTCCTCGAGACTCTTGCCAGAACTCGACATGCTTACTGTAACTGGTCCTTTGGATCTAGTACGGTAGTGATGGCTGGCCAGGATATTCTGTCAAACCAACTGCTAAACTTTCTGGAACACGCAACAAACTTGTTAGTTCACCGAGTTTGACAGATATGTTATAGCACGTTGGATGCAATGCACCTAACCAAATAGCCATTTCTACGTGTACTCTTTAACATGCGTCATTCCGGCCCTTTTTCTTTTTCTTTTTCTTTTTCTTTTTCTTTTTCTTTTTTTTTTCTTTTTCGACTATCTTTGCAAGCCTTATTGTTATTTAGCCTTTGGATTCTTTTTCTTTCTTTTTAGTGGTGGTCGAATCTTATGTGGATTGCCTACGTATCACGACCCCGCGTGAATCAGACCGAGCGTAGTTCTGGTAACAAGATTGTGGCAAAATTCAGTAACTTTTATATCAAATAACACCGTGTAGTTACAAAACACGTCTTACAACAATCAACAAAACAAAAGAAAATGCTTGGCTTGGGAAAGTAAAGATAAAAGTGCCAACTAGCTTGACTCAACATTTCAAAATACATTTTCAATCAAAAATCTAATGCCCTAAAACTCCTGGGGGCCCGCGAGGCATCATTCGGCCTTGCCGCAGGCCTCGGTGTGAGGTCTTTGTGCAGTTCCCTCAGCTCTTCCATGATCCGATGAACATAACCCATGATTGAAGCGAAAAGGTCGGCGCGGGGCATTCGTTCACAAGCTAGGCACTTCATGGTGACATAGTGCCCGATTTCTCCGATTCTATCCTTGATCATGTCCCTTTCTCCGAGTAGCCGCTCTATTTGCTGGTTTTTCGCCCCCAATCTTCGAGCATTGTTGGTGACTTGATCTAGGAGCCTATCCACTTGTCCTTGCAGTCGGGCCATCAAATTGTGGCAGCGGTCGAGGTCTGCTCTGGCATCTTGGGCTTGCTTGAAAACCCGCTCCCTAAGGACAACATTTGCTTCCCTCAGGTTAGTGATGATATCGGTGTAATCTTCTTCTACCCGCTTTAGGTGAAGTGCATGTTGATGTGCCTCCTTTTTCCAGCTAGCACGGATCCTCGTTATTTGGGCTTTTGACTCGTCCAATTCTCTTTGGACGTCGGTGACTTGGCTTCTCAAACCCTTTATCAATTTTTCGTCGGCCCGACTCCTCGACTGTTTGTCAGCATCTCTTTTCATTTGATGGATTTGAGCTCTCAAGAAGTCATTTTCTTGTGCCAACTTCTTTTTGCCTCCTTCGTCGGTGGCGGCTTGCATGTTCTTCTCGAATTGGAGGTCCCGGACCTGTTGTTCTATCCTGCCAATCTTCGTCCTGTATCCCTCTTCCTTTGCTAACCAATCCCATTGTTCCCGTGAATCTTCCGTGAATTGTTGGACATGGGCTCTTTTAGAACATTTCCGACGAATCTGAAATCTTTTCCCGAACCACACGTTGTACTTTGGGTCCACCTCCCCCTTGGCTAATTCCCGGACCATGGTTTTAGGCTCAAGGAACCGACACTCGTGCCACAGCCTTCTAACCTTCTCTTCGGGGAATACAACTCCCGGGCTTAACTCAATGGCGTACTTCCTCAGGTCTTGATCGGTAGGAATAACCTGAAACCTTCCTAGCTGACGTAATACACGGTGAGGGACATATGGTTGGACACTGCGGATCCCCATCGGAAGGATATAACACTCCTCGGCTGCCATATATATTACTTCAGTATCGGGTAACCACCCGAATGCCCATTCAATCCGATCGGCTTCTATTGAGCTCAGTCGTGCAAGCCATGCCTCGACGCCTTCAGGGAATACAGCACCCATCATCCGTTCTTCGAAACCCCTGATACAGTTTTTCCCGGTCAACCCATGGTTCATGTATTGTGTTCGGTGATGGAGGTGTTCTTGCATCCACAGTTGAAGTAACAGATTGCAACCTTGGAAGAAATTGCCCCTTCTCGGCATACAGTCAAAGCCCGATAGATTTCGGACAAAACCAAAGGGACCACAGTGCTGGTAGCCTTTTTGATTGCAACATCGGCTATTCCTACCAGACTTATCTCTATTTTCTTATCTTCACGCGGACAAATCACAACCCCCAAGAATGTCGTTAGGAATGCTAGAATTCGTCTGGCCTCCCACTTGGTTCTATTCCCTGCGTGAGTTAGTCCAAGGTTTGACTCTTCAAAACCCCGAGGAGTGTCGTACCGTTGATATAAGAATTGGAGGTCGCAACACCCTTTCGGCAGATCATCATTTTTCACCTTCCGACTAATGCTCAGCAGATCCAGAAACCCATGTGGAGATACCGGTCTTGGTGAGAGTAGGTATTGCCCTCTTAATTTCCCATTTAGTCCTGCATAGCCCGCAATTTCCTCTAATGTGGGCGTCAGTTCGAAGTCAACAAAACGGAACACATTGCGGGTCGGATCCCAGAAAGATACCAGTGCCTTGATGATGTCTTCCCTTGGCTCGATATTCAACAGATCAACCAAACCTCCCAAAATTCTCCCTACAACCTTTTTGCTACTGTCTTCCAAATCGTTCCACCATATACGGAGCTGCTGAGGGACCTCACTAAAGATTGAAAATGATTTATTCTGATTCGTGCTCATCCTGCACATTTATTAAGGTGATTTAAATAAGAAAACAACTTTGTTTTGCTAAAAATAAAAAAAAATCAGTTTTCAATCACGGCCTTTCAACGTCTCGGGGACGAAGGCTTTTAAGGCTGTGGGGTAAATTGATCGAAATCAAAATTGACCCAAAGGTGGCCGTTTATACGAAATTAGCCTTCCGGCGTCCCTTCCGGGAACATTCGGCTATTTTTGAAAACAGCGTCACCGATTTATTTAGTACAAAAATTAATTTTTCAAAAAGTGAAGTTGGACCCGATGGAGGTTGCCTACGTATCTCACATCCGATGAGAATCAAACCCCCGTAGTTCGGTTTTGACGAAACAAACGGCATTATTTATTTATTCACTTTACTAAAGGAAAATAAATAAGCTATTTCTATCTTAAGAGTAAAACAGATTTTTTTTTTTTTTAATCTCTAAAGCCGGTCAGCATGCAAGTCTATAACAGATAAATGCGCAAGACAAACGGGATGCAGCAGGATAGTCTGTTCATTTCAGGTCACCTGTCCTAGACGGACCCAACCCCTGTGTTGAGTCCCCTAAGCCAAAATGTGACATGATGCAAATAAACGTTTCCTACTAGGGATCCGGCATGAAGCTTTGTTATTCTAGGTTTAAAAACATGGGTTTATCTGTTCTAGACTTGGCTTACCCGAGCGGACAGCTCGAGCCGAGGAGGAGGCAGCAACCCGGGAATACAGAAGCTTCGCCGGTTTTGCAACTTATCCAAACCTCGTTCTAAAATGGGAATTAGACACTATACAGAAAAGAAGTCACACGAAGTGCACCCTTCTTCATGATTTAGAAGACTCAGAGAGGAGATTGGTTCCGGCACAATTTATATGTACAGTTCACAAAATATCAAAGGAGTAAAAACAACATTTTGCACATTGATGCCAACATGTAAAAGAATCAGATAATAAAATATTCCAAATACAACAGTTATTCCGAGCTCGAATTCTAAAGAACCATCCCCAGCAGAGTCGCCAGAGCTGTCACACCTCTTTTTTACGCACCCGCGAGGACGCAAAGAGTTTTTCCAATTAAAGGACAATCGAGATGGGATTTATTTTAATTACTTCAGAGTCGCCACTTGGGAGATTTTATGGTGTCCCAAGTCACCGGTTAAATCCCGAATCGAGGAAAAGAATGACTCTATTTAACGGTCCGCGAACCGGAAATCTGGATAATGAATTCTATTAACCCGGGAGAAGGTATTAGGCATTCCCGAATTCCGTGGTTCTAGCACGGTCGCTCAACTGTCTTGCTTGGCTTATCTATCTGTTTTTTACAATTATGTACTTAGTGCAAGCTAATACCGCTTTTATTATTGGTTATGATTTACGAAAGAGAAAGTTGCTTAAAAATATGCTTTCGAATCGCGTCACATGAAATGCACCCGGATCCTCAACATATTCTTATTCAACATTTCGGGGTTTGGATTTGGGTCACATGAAATGCACACCCGTATAAAAAAGGTAAAACTAAAATATACGCCTGGATTGACTACTTATTTACATTTGTCGAGAAAGGCGTGATATTCGTTAAGAAACGACGCATCTCGAAACCTAAGTATTTATATGTACATTTACGACGGCTAGGTGATTAATGTAACTATTGGGCGAGGCGTACCTTTGATTCAAATCTAAAGCGAACTACATCTCACTGTATCTTACTTAAGAGTTGATTCCAAATTACTTAAAACTTGCTACGAACCACATCACATGAAATGCGCCTGTGGTTCTTAACATGCTTTGTTTACTCTTGCCCGAAATTGGGGTCGGGTCACATGAAATGCACCCCCGACTCTTTTTAATCTAATTACGTCATTCCGTTGAGTAACAACTCTCTAGCTAATCTTGCTTGTGACATAAGGTCTATCATTTAACAGGTTTGGAGATTACACACATGAGTAGGGAAGATTGAATAGAGATACGAAGACTAATTCAGGTTTACATGCTTATCTAACGACAATGTATCTTTGGTCTAGCTACATTTCTCATAACAAAACTAGCAATACAAATTTAATTAGACGGAAACAGAATGTAATCAAGCATAGACTTTGAACGACTACATGATTCAATAGACTTCAAACGTAAACTTCAGGCTTCATTCTTTTTGAACCAAGGAATTACAATAACAGAGATGTGTACCTGGAATGTGAAAGAACAAAGAAGAGTGAGCGATGGTAATGCCGCAACAGTAACAGGAACAGTAGCAGCAACAACAACACCCAATAGACCAGTTACAACCAACAACCAACAGTGATCGAACTTTATCAATCACTGAACTAGTGACTAGAGCTCGAACCCAGGCAACAATAGACAACCAAGCAGCAACAAAACAATGTAACAACAGCAACGACCAGTGGCAGCACTCAACCAAACCAATAGCAAACACTACCAGTGGCAAACAATGGACCAGCAGTCACTTAGACCAACAAACAGTGACAAACTGGATTGACAGCCCCAAAACTAGCCAAGCAGCACCACTATAGACACACACAACAACCAGCAGCAACACAACAACAACAATGTCTGCAACAACAACTAGTGGCAGCACTCCACTAAACCAACCAGCAACCCAAACGATGGACCAACAGCACCAAATCGACCCAGGCAGCAACACACATACAACACAGCTAAGAACAAAAGCCCAGCACTACCAATAACAACAAGAACAACACCCAACCAGCGACCAAATCTCAGACACTGGATCAAAACCACGAAACAGTCCAGACCAATGAAACAATAGCTTCTTTTGTACCTTTGTATCTGTTTTTCTCCCTAGTTATGACTATGATTTTGCCCTCCAGGTGTTCTACTTATCACACTCTATGTTTTTGCTCTCAAGGTACTGTTTTGCCCTACCAGATGCTCTCAAAATCAGTATGTATCTCTCAATGTATAATGTGCTACTGTTTTTACTTCCAGGATGCTCTCAAGTCTCTCTCTATAATGTCTCTATAGTGTGTGTCTCTGAAAAATCCCCCCCATGTATTCTCCATCTCTCCCCTTTTATAGCTGAAACCAACACTTATCAGGGCCAAAAAGCATCAGGGAATACATCTGCCCATCCCTCTCTTTGCCCAGCCCATCCCTCTCAACTCTGCCAGACCCACTGTCCCTGAACTTCCACTACCCCTTGTCCATGTATGGACTTTATTAATTAACTATGGTTTCTGCCCAGACAAGGCTAAGTGCCCTGCAGTGACAGCAGACTCCACTGTCCAGCTTCATGTGCAGGGCACCAGGGATATTTCAAAGATGCTAACACCTAATTTCCTAGTCAGCTAATTCCCATCCTAAGTTCAGTTTCAATCAAACACTCCAATTCAATTCACAAGTGTTATTCACTGTCTGGGATATCAAACAAATCGACCTATGCAGCTAATCGACGACATTTAATCAACTACAACATATAACAATGGTAACAAATCAATTACCAAACAGTGATTCTGAAAGTCTCGGCAAAAAATGAAAACCAAAAATTCGACGACGCCAAGCGAAACGAATAACTATCCTATGACAAACACATTCGAACAATTAACAGAATGCAACTTGACCAAATAAAAGTCTTTGGGGATGAAGAACAAAAACTGAAAAACTAAAGCACGAGGACCAAATTCAATTGATTAACAAATGGAATATGAAGAAATAAAGGAAGAAATACCATAAGAGAAGACCAACTCTGCATTTGAACGGACCCGGACCTGTCTTGGGTTCAATTCGAACTTGGGATTCAACTTGGACTTGGGTTCTTCGTTTTTGAGGCCAATGGACCTTAATTGAGATGTTTTCAATAATGAAAACATCCCAATTAAGGTCTATTAGACCTCAATTAGGAAGAAATCGGCATCTAGGGTTCATGGCCGAGATTTGGGGCTTTTACAACCCTGGTAAGATTCGAGCTAAACCAAGGCCGGTGGGGGTATGAGGGAGGCGAGGGGAGGCTATGGTGTGATTTTGGTGAGGTTTGGCATGAATGTCAAATTCCGGCGACCTTCGAACAAATATTCGAGACGCTCGAGCGATATTCGAGGTTAATGGAGGCTGGGATCGTGATGGGGGAGGTGAGGGGAAGGGTTTGGCATTGGTTTGGTGGCGATTGGCCTACCGGAACCGCCGTGAGGCGATTTCCGGCAGGCGGAGGAGGGCGGCGTTACACCGGGTGTTTGAGAGCTCTGAGGGAGAAGAAGGAGAGGGGGGGTCTGGCTTGGGGGGGGCGGGGTATGGAGAGGAGTTTATATATGTTTTGAGTAGTTAAATCCTGATCGTTGGATCAAACCTGATCAACGATCAGGATCCTCTCACTTAAACCAAACGGCGCCGTTTGGTCAAGTCAAAGGCTGAATGTATATTAGAATTAACGGATTAATCTGGGCCGTTGGATAATAAAATCCAACGGTCCAGATCAAGCGTTACATAGGCTGAAGCTGGACGGATATTTGGGCTGGATCAGAAGCAATCCGTTTGGGCCTGGCTTTTAGATTGAAATTGGCCCAGATCGGATATTATATGTGTATGTGTATATATATATATATATATGTATATATATATGTATATATATACATATATATATATATATACACACATATGCATATACTAACCTATAACACCGCTATTTTTTACTACAATTAACGCACACAATTACATATCACTCAAAAAATGTGAATCACATGACTTCGATATCAAACACTGAAAATGCAAAGCCTAGCGTATATTTTTTGTATTTTTAATTTAAATAAATAAACGTGCACACAAAAGATAAAAATAACACAAAATCGCACAAATCATGCCCAACACGAAACTATTTTTTTACTTTTGAATTTTCTGGGAGTACTTCTCGAGTAAGGCAAAAATCACGTGCTCACACCGAAGACTGCATAGGCCTATGGCAAGAAGTAGTCAAGATGCTGAACCAGGGATACCTGAAGGAGTTACTCAGCAACAGAGGGAAAATCAACTTTGCACGCGGACGGGAATAACCCCGTGGGCCGCCAAAGCCACCTTTCCCAACATAAATGATAAATATGATCGTCGGTGGCAGCGACGACTCAACAATCAACCACGTCAAATTTAACAACACACATAGACTAAAGCGGACCATCTCCCAAAAACGGTATGACGACTTTGAAGGTAGTATCGCTTTCGATAAGTCTAATGCCGACAGTTTGTCTTTCCCTCACTATGATGCTTTAGTTATTACTTTACGTATTGATGACACGAATGTCAAAAGAGTCATGATCGACGATGAAAGTGATGCCTGTATTATCCACCCAAGGGTCCTTGCACAAATGGGACTCGAGGATAGGGTAATGCCGTGCTGCATAACACTAACCAGTTTTGAAAATGTAGTGGAACAGACATCCGGAGAAATAACCATGCCAGTCCTAGCGGGAGGAGCCACGCTTGAAATGACTTTCCATGTGATAAACCAAGAAACGATGTACAACGTCATCATAGGACGCCCATGGATACACTCCATGCGAGCGGTTCCTTCAAGCCTTTACCAAGTGATCAAATTACCTACCCCATGGGGAGTATTCTGCATTAGAGGAGAGCCACGCACCACGCAGGAGTGCTACAAAATAACTCAAGACTGCGCCCACACCGAACAACTAATAAGGGCAAGTGCGGAGGTATAGAAACTAGCCATGTCGGGGACTAAAGTCGACCCAACAGCAGAAAAGAGGAACATATCAACCACCTGAAAGAAGCCTTCGGAATATTGAGAAGATACGGGATGAAGCTGAACCCCGAGAAATGCGCCTTCGGCATAGCCTCAGGGAAGTTATTAGGATTCCTTGTATCATAATGAGGTATCGAAGTTAACCCAGACCAAATCAAGGTGATAGATACGATACCCGAGGTGCTGAACAACAAGGAACAAGTGCAAAAACTGACGGGGCGAATAGCCGTCCTTTTAAGATTCATCTCACGATCCACCGACATATGCCACAAATTTTTCAATGTGCTTAGAAAAGACAATGGATTACAATAAAGTGAAGAATGTGTCCAAGCCTTGAGAAAATGGAAGGCGTACCTGTCCTCGCCTCCGCTACTGGCCAAAGCAAATCCGGGCGAGCCCTTACTGGTATACCTGGCTGTATCTGAGGTTGCCGTCAGTGCAATATTGGTTCGCGATACTAAACGTACGCAATCCCCTATTTACTATATTAGCAAGACCCTAGTGGACGCCGAAACACGGTATCCACACCCTAAAAAATTAGCCCTGGCTCTGGTCGTAGCTTCACGGAAGCTCATACCCTATTTTCAATGCCACCCCATAAAAGTAGTGACCTTCCCCTTGAGAAGCATCCTACATAAGCTTGAGTTATTAGGCAGGCTCTCCAGGTGGGCCATAGAGCTCAGCGAGCATGATATATCGTATCTCCCGAGAACCGACATCAAGTTGCAGGTACTCGCCGACTTCATGGCCGACTTCACCGTAGAGATACTTTCGGAGGCGGAATGAGAGGCACATCGTGTCCCTTCCAACACCGAACTATGGGCTCTTCACACTGACGATGCCGCTAATGCCTTAGGATCTGGACTGAGACTCAATCTCGAGGTCCCCACAGGCGAGATAATTCCCCAGACCATACGATGCCCCAAGATAACTAACAACAAGCCCGAGTATGAGGCTATTATCACATGTAAAAAACTAGCCATCAAGTACGGAGCTCGACGACTCGTCCTCTATTGCGACTCCCAGCTTGTGGTGAACCAGGTCACTGAGACTTACCAAATAAAGGAGCAGAGATTGTAAAAATACGTAGGAAATCCACAGATTAATGAATGAGCTCGACGAGTGCCGCTTTGAGCAGGTTCCCAGGGCGCGGAACACCGAGGCGGACGGCATAGAAAAACTAGCTGTAGCCACTAAAAACTTTAAAAAAGAAAGTGTGCTCACCCTCCTTCATTCACCCATCGATCATACTGAGGTACTCTCCTTAAATTTGACTTGGGACTGGCGCAACCAGTTTGTGTCCTACTTGCAGGATAGGACACTCCCACCTAACAACAAAAAAAGCCAAGAAGCTTCACATACAGGCCGCCTGGTATTGCTTAATAAACCACGAGCTCTACAAAAGGACCTTTGGCGGACCCCTGGCCAAGTGCCTAAGTCCTCACCACACGACACCAGTACTCAAAGAAGTGCACGAAGGCCACTGCGGCGTCCACACAGGTAATCGCACCCTCGTGCGCTGCGTAATACGGGCTGGCTAATATTGGCCAACTATGAAGAAAGACGCGGCAGAATATGTCCGCCGACACGAACAATGCCAGAAGTACGCCCCCATGATACACAAACCAGGAGAGCCTCTCCACTCGGTCACTTCCCCATGGCCTTTCATCAAATGGGAAATGGACATAATCGACCCTCTACCAGCATGACAAGGAAAGGTACGGTTTCTATTAGTTTTAACTGACTATTTTTGCAAGTGGGTGGAAGCAGGTACGTACGCCCAAATACGCAAATAGGAAGTCATCGCCTTCATATGGAAGAATATCATCTGCCGCTTCGGCATTCCCAAAGAAATCACCTGAAACAACGAACGACAATTCGTCGGCTAGAAAACAATTGAATTCTTCGACAAATGGCATATTAAGCGAATACTCTCCATGCCATACCACCCCTCCGCCAACGGCCAAGAAGAGTCATCCAACAAAACGATACTAAATATACTAAAGAAGAAGCTCGAACACGCCAAAGGGCTATGGCCTGAGCTACTACCAAAAGTGCAATGGGTACAACAGACCACACCCAAATTCTCCACATAAGAGACACCATACTCACAGGTTTACGGATAAATGGGCATTCCAGTTGGAAACAATGGAAGGAAAGACGCTCTAAAACAATTGGAACGTTGCCCACCTTAAGTATTTCCATTTCTGAAAGGGGCCTCCCGAGTCGTACACTTTTTACCTTGCCCGAGTTTTGTCCCAATTGAGTTTTCTCGGGGAGGTTTTTAACGAGGCGACAGAGGGGACGCCTGGAGATACTCACGAGACAAGTTTATCACACCAGCCACTCCATATGTCCTCCCCTCTAGCATGAAAAAGGGACTAGACTAGCACCATCTCCAATGTATGAAAGGCCACGACCATCTCCAATGTATGAAAGGCTACGACCATCTCTAATGTATGAAAGGCTACGGCCATCTCCAATGTATCAAAGGCTACGGCCATCTCCAATGTATGAAAGGCTACAACTATCTCCACTCCAATGTACGAAAGGCTACGACCATCTCCAATGTATGAAAGGCTATGGCCATCTCCAATGTATGAAAGGTTACGACTATCTCCAATGCATGAAAGGCTATGACCATCTCCAATGTATAAATGGCTAAGGCATCTGTCACACCTCTTTTTTACGCACCCGCAAGGATGCAAAGAGTTTTTCCAATTAAAGGACAATCGAGATGGGATTTATTTTAATTACTTCAGAGTCGCCACTTGGGAGATTTTATGGTGTCCCAAGTCACCGGTTAAATCCCGAATCGAGGAAAAGAATGACTCTATTTAACAGTCCGCGAACCGGAAATCCGGATAAGGAATTCTATTAACCCGGGAGAAGGTATTAGGCATTCCCGAATTCCGTGGTTCTAGCACGGTCGCTCAACTGTCGTGTTTGGCTTATCTATCTGCTTTTTACAATTATGTACTTAGTGCAAGTTAATACCCCTTTTACCACTTTTATTATTGGTTGTGATTTACGAAAGAGAAAGTTGCTTAAAAATATGCTTTCGAATCACGTCACATGAAATGCACCCGGATCCTCAACATATTCTTATTCAACATTTCGGGGTTTGGATTTGGGTCACATGAAATGCACACCCGTATTTAAAAGGTAAAACTAAAATATGTGCCCGGAGCGACTACTTATTTACACTGTTGAGAAAGGCGTGATATTCGTTAAGAAACGACGCATCTCGAAACCTAAGTATTTATATGTACATTTATGACGGCTATATGATTAGTGTAACTATTGGGCGAGGCGTGCTTTTGATTCAAATCTAAAGCGAACTACATCTCACTGTATCTTACTTAAGAGTTGATTCCAAATTACTTAAAACTTGCTACGAACCACATCGCATGAAATGCGCCTGTGGTTCATGACATGCTTTATTTACTCTTGCCCGAAATTGGGGTCGGGTCACATGAAATGCACCCCCGACTCTTTTAATCTAATTATGTCATTCCGTTGAGTAACAACTCCCTAGCTAATCTTGCTTTTAGCGTAAGGTCTAACGTTAACAGATTTGGAGATTACACACACGAGCAGAGAAGATTGAATAGAGATACAACGGACTAATTCAGGTTTACGTGCTTATCTAACGACAGTGTATTTTTGGCCTAGCTACACTTTTCCATAACCAAAACTAACATTACAAGCTTAATTGGAGAATAACAGAATGTACTTAAACATAAGAACTTTAGGCGACTACATGTTTCAATAGACTTTATGCACAAGCTTCAAACTTCATTCTTTCGAACCAAGGAACTACAATAACAGAGGTGTGTACCTGGAATGCGGAAGAACAAGGAAGAGTGAGCAATGGCAATACAGTAACAGTAGCAGGAGCAGTAACAGCAACAGTAAACCAATCCAATAGACCAGCAACCAAATAGACCAAGAGCCAACAAAATAATGAACCAACGGCACCAAATGAATACCACAGCAACAACCACTAATGGCAGCCCTCAACTAAACCAATAGCAGACACTAAACAGTGGCAGCAACCAAGTGAACCAGCAGCAATGAAGACACAACAACAACAACAATGTCTAACAGCAACAACAAACCAAGCAGCAACCAAATAGACCAACCAGCAACAAAAAAAATCCAGGCAGCAACACCACAGACCAGCCAGCAACCAACAACCAAGCCAGCAATATCAATCGACCAAGAGCAACAACACACAGCAACAACAACAACGACTAACAGCAGCTATTGAATCTAAGGCAACGAGACAGTAGCCAAGAAACTCGATGAAACAGTGACTCCAAACCAATGAAACAGTAGCCTTTTCTCTGTATCCTTCTATATGTATTCTTGTATCTATTTTTCTTCAGGTCTTTTTGCTTATCACACTCTATCTTTTCTCTAGTTTCTCCCAGGTATATATTTTTTCCTCCTGTCTCTCTTTTACTCTCAGATTATCTCCCATCTTATAACTGACCAGCAGCCCCTACTGTTACCCCCTACCCTGACTTCCCAACCCATCATATTCCCTGCAAACCCCACTACCTACTGTCCAGGGTATGGACTCAAGCCTTAAACAATAAGGCTGGCAGTGTTCAGTGGATACCCTGCTGTGCAGGTTCCACTAGCCTTTTGTATGGGTGTGTGATTAAACAATTATCCTATTAACTACAACCCATTATTCCATCAAACAGTAACCAACCCCTACTCTAATGAATTGCATACAGGCAGATTCAGGGACCAATGTTACGAACTAATTCCTCGACGACTTTAATCACATTGGACTCATGATTCATTTTAACTACTAAAAACAGAGGAATTGGCCAAATAAAAGGCCTCAAAGGAGGATAGCAGGTCGACTGTTATGAGAAATTAGAAGCATGCTAGAATAGAATTGAAACAATGAATAAAACAAACACACATATTCACAAAAATCGCATTGAATCGACCAAAGAAGGAATGAATACCTTGCAAGAAATCCGCCGACCAAACTTCGAACTAAGACGTGGAATTATTGAAGCCAAACAGGCTTTAATCGAGATGTTCTCGATTGAGAACACCTAGACTAAAGTCCCTTGGACTTCAATTGCGGCTAATCCGGCTTGAATTGAGTTTCTTCAAAATTAGGGTTCTTGGGCTCGGATTTGGGGCTTTTGCATTTTTGGTTAGATTCGAAGCAAACCAATGTCATTGGGAGTGTGGGGGAGGTGTGAGGAGACCGTGGTGTGAATTTGGGGTGATTTGGCATTGGTTCGAGTTTGACTCGAATCTTCAAATGAAGATTCGAGGAGCTCCGGCATGATTCGAGGTTAGTGGAGGCTGGGTTCGTGATGGGGGAGGTGAGGGGAAGGTTTTGGCATTGGTTTGGTGGTGATTGGCCTACCGGAACCGCCGTGAGGCGATTTCCGGCAGGCGGCGCAAGGCGGAGGAGGGCGGCGTTACACTGGGCTTTGAGAGCTTCTGAGGGACGAAGCAGGGGGGGTCTGAAAGGGGGGCGGGGTATGGAATGAGCTTTATATATGATTTGAGAAGTTAAATCCTGATCGTTGGATCAAACTTGATCAACGATCAGGATCTTCTCACTTAAACCAAACGGTGTCGTTTGGTCAAGGCATAAGCTGAATGTGTATTAGAATTAAAGGATTAATCTGGGCCGTTGGATAATAAAATCCAACGGTCCAGATCAAGTGTTACACAGGCTGAAGCTGGACGGGTATTTGGGCTGGATTAGAAGAAATCCGTTTGGGCTTGGCTTTTAGACTGAATTTGGCCCAGATCGGATCTTCATGATGTATTATATGTGTATGTGTATATATATATATATATATGTATATATATACATATATATATATATATATATATACACACATATGTATATATACTAACCTATAACACCGCTATTTTTTACTACAATTAACGTACACGATTACATATTGCCAAAAATGTAAATCACATGACTTCGATATCAAACACTAAAAATGCAAAACTTAGCATATATTTTTGTATTTTTAATTTAAATAAATAAACGTGCACACAAAAAGATAAACTAACACAAAATCACAAAAATCATACCCAACACGAAACTATTTTTATTATTTTTTTTTGAATTTTCTGGGAGTACTTCTCAAGTAAGGCAAAAATCACGTGCTCACAGATGCCCCTCTTTGCGCGTAAACACGCAGAGTTTTCGTGCAAAGATAAATGAGCGGATATAAGCGATTTTTGCCTATTCGAACACTCCGTATGAAGCGCTTTGGAAAAGTTTTGACCGAACCTTGCTTCAAAGGTCTCCTACATATCCCTGTCTAAAAGGGAATCAGGTCAATGTAGTTCGGGAAGTTCTGGTAGCTGGGACTACCATGCCTGTTGCGATCTCGCTGTTACTGCCGTTGCCGCTGTTACTGCTGTTACCACTGCTTAGCTGATTTCCTTGTTACACCGCGCTAAGCAACAAAACAAGAAGCTAGACTAAGTTACAGTACTGCAAGTTCTTATCTATCCTTTTTAACTTGATCTTGTCGCGCTCCTTGCCATCTTGTCTGACTTGGAGTTCCTTCTGATGCTTCGTCTCTTCTTACGAACTTGGATTCATGCCGAAGATTTCTGTTACATTCTACCGCTTTCCTCTACCAAATTAAAACAGATCGCCACTCCATTCTCCAGGCGGGCTTCCTGACTTCGACTACAACTTCAAAATTAAATCGCCACTCCATTCTCCAGGCGGGCTTCCTGACTTCAATTACGACTTCAAAATTAAATCGCCACTCCATTCTCCAGGCGGGCTCCCTGACTTCAACTACAACTTCAAAATTAAATCGCCACTCCATTCTCCAGGGCGGGCCTCCCGACTTCAACTACAACTTCAAAATTAAATCGCCACTCCATTCTCCGAGCGGGCTCCCCGACTTCAATTACGACTTCAAAATTAAATCGCCACTCCGTTCTCCGGGCGGGCTTCCCTGACTTCGATTACAACTTCAAAATTAAATCGCCACTCCATTCTCCAGGCGGGCTTCCTGACTTCAACTACAACTTCAAAATTAAATCGCCACTCCATTCTCCAGGCGGGCTCCCTGACTTCAACTACAACTTCAAAATTAAATCGCCACTCCATTCTCCAGGCGGGCTCCCTGACTTCAACTACAACTTCACTGATTTCATCCTATCTTGATTACCTTCCTTCGCCTCTTGTACCATTTTCTTCTGGCTGCTGGGGGTATTTTGGAACTGTTTACTTGCCTGCTGGGGATGATGCTGCTGAGGAAGTATTCTTTGTTTCCTTCACCCCTCATGCTCTTCCTTCTTCCCATACCTCCTGTGGGACTCACGCTTTTGCCTCCTTGATCAAATTATAGGATGTAATACTGCTGGGGGAATCTCGAAGCCATTTTTCTTTTTCCAATAACTGCTGGAGATGATACCCGGCTCGAAGATCACCCCATCTTGTGTTGCTTTCTACACTTATCCTCTGAGTCTTGCTTTCCAGAAAATTTTCGCAACAGGAGAAAATTTTCTGCCCCAGTGTGATAATCTTCTGGACGGTATGCTTTTCTGCCATCGGACCCTTTTTTTCTGCTTTAAATCAAAGAAAAATTGTTAGTTTCAAAATGCCGCGAGTGGTCGTGCCACTCTTGTTGAGGCCATTCTCTTTCAGCTGCTTGGCCTCTCTCGAACTTTGCGGACGACGTTGACGCTTGCTTGGGAAGATGCTTTTTCTACGAACGACCTCTCATCTTTTCCTTTCATTCCACTCTTTGGTTTGGTCCGACTCTTTTTAGCCGGTGATCTGTTGCGTGAAATCTTTCGGACATGCCACATGTGTCCATCATACTTCATAATTCTTGCGAACCTTCCACTCAGCCTGTCATCCCAATCTCACTATCGTAACGACTTCTGTCTCGTTGCCTTGTTCCATGCCTATTCACTTTTAATATACTGCTTTGGGAGACTTGGTAGTAAGCTTTGAAAAATCAATTTTCGAAAATGAAAGAAAAGAAAAGAATACTGGACCGCAAATGACAAAAGAAGAGAAAAACTTTTCTGAACTCAAAAATAGGAAAACTTATCTGAATGTGTGCCTGATCCAATGTTATGCCGCGCCTTTGAGATTAAACTACCCAGTCTATTCATATCAATCACTTTCCGATGCCGCGTCCTGCTAGAGGTAAACGGATGTCCAAACCTTGTCTCATGCAGACATCTTGTAACCATCTCGTCCTGTCACCTCACAGTGCCCTTCAAGGGTTTTCACTAATGAGATTCTCTCATTTCTCTCTATCTCCCGTCGCCTTAAGGTGCCCGTAAAGGTTTTCACCGTAAGACTCTCTCATTTTACTTCTCTCAACTTCTTTCGCCTTAAGGTGCCCGCGAGGGTTTTCACCGTTAAGACTCTCTCATTTACGCTTTCTTTCCTTGCGGCGGGATATCACCCCTGAGATTCCCTCTAGAGCGTTATCCCTTTTCGGCTTGTGCATCCTGAATTCAATCGAGGGTCGGGATGTCACTCTTGGCTTTCATTCACATGACTTGGCACTTCTCAAATACTGATCGAGAGGTCTTTTTGGTTCTTAATATGGTTTCCGCGCGTGAGGCTGAAGAAAGGGGTTTAGCCTCGACGGTTAGCTTATTACAACTTTCGGAATCCACACTATCTTTCCAACGAAACAATGACTTCTGCCCCAGTTTTGTTGCTTGGGGGATTTTTGATTTTTATTTTATTATGACCGAGCCGTGTGGCGCCTACGTATCCTTCTTGAGGAATCAGGTCGAACGTAGTTCACTTTTTCTTGTATTACTTCTTTGTTTCTTTTCTATTCCGTTACACATCTTCCTTGATGATTCCGAAAGAGGGTATATGAAAGAACAATTAAGGCTCAAATGGGGAAACAAAGGTTAAAGTGTTTGGGTAGTAGAAAAATTGCCTCTGTCATTTCATTCTCGAAAAATGCCAAATACACACAAACGAAACCAAACGTTGACAAACGTATTAAAGAATTACACATAATATCTCTTAACTGCATCAGAATTGATAGCCATATCGGTGTATCTTCCCTCGACATCAGTCAGACATAGAGCGCCGTTGGATAATACTCTAGTCACCACGAAAGGTCCCTGCCAATTTGGAGCGAACTTGCCTTTCGCCTCGGCCTGATGGGGTAGAACTCTCTTCAGCACATGCTGTCCCACTTCAAATCTCCTGGGACGTACCTTCTTGTTATATGCTCTCGCCATTCTCTTTTGATACAATTGGCCGTGACATACTGCTTTCAATCTCTTTTCGTCGATCAAGCTCAATTGCTCCAATCGGGTTTTGACCCATTCATCATCGTCAATCTCAGCTTCAGCGACAATTCGGAGGGATGGGATCTCAATTTCTGCGGGTATTACTGCCTCGGTCCCGTATACCAACAAGTAAGGAGTTGCACCTACCGAAGTCCGGACGGTAGTGCGATACCCCATCAGCGCGAATGGTAGCTTTTTATGCCATTGCTTAGATCCTTCTACCATTTTCCTCAATATCTTCTTTATGTTCTTGTTTGCTGCCTCGACTGCACCATTTGCTTTGGGACGATATGGTGTGGAATTTCGGTGTGTAATCTTGAGCTGTTGACATACCTCTTTCATCAATCCGCTGTTAAGATTTGCACCGTTATCTGTAATGATCATCTTAGGGATTCCGAACCTACAAATGATGTGGGAGTGTACGAAGTCCACCACTGCCTTCTTGGTCACCGATTTGAATGTTTTGGCCTCCACCCACTTGGTAAAATAATCAATCGTTACCGGAATGAACCTGTGACCATTGGAAGCCGCAGGCTCAATAGGTCCAATAACATCCATACCCCGTGCGACAAACGGCCATGGTGCTGACATTGTATGCAATTCGGTTGGCGGAGAATGAATCAAATCTCCGTGTATCGGAACACCGATGGCATCTTCGCACGAAACTTATACAATCCCGCTCCATCGTGAGCCGGTAATATCTGCTCGAAGAATCTTCTTCGCCAATACGTATCCAGCTCGTGTGTGGTCCGCAAACTCCCGAGTGTAATCCGTCATCACTTGTTGTGGCTTGACTCTGCATCTATACATCTCGACAATCCCAAATGCGGGGTTCTTTTATATAGCACCCCTCCAGCTAAGGAAAAATCCGTTCGCCAACCGCCGAATAGCTCGCTTTTGATCTCCGGTTGCTTGCTCCGGGTACTCCTAACCTGAGGTATTCCTCGACATCATGAAACCACGGCTCACCATCCACCTCTTCCTCTATCACATTACAATAAGCATGTTGATTCCTGGACATGGATATGTAACGGATCGACACGAACCTTGTCCGGTTGATGTAGCATTGATGCTAAAGTAGCCAACGCGTCGGCAACCTCATTATGCATCCTCGGGATGTGCCTGAATTCTACCGATCGAAAGCGTTTGGTCAAATCATGCAAACACTGACGATATGGGATAAGCTTTAGATCTCTGGTTTCCCATTCTCCCTGAATCTGATGTACCAGAAGGTCCGAGTCCCCCAAGACCAAGACGTCCTGTACATCCATGTCCACCGCTAATCGCAACCCCAAGATACATGCCTCGTGCTCAGCCATATTATTGGTACAATGAAAACGCAGTTGAGCAGTAACAGGATAATGATGTCCTGTTTCAGATATGAGCACAGCCCCTACTCCGACTCCTTTTGCGTTTGCCGCTCCATCGAAGAAGAGCTTCCATCCTGGATCCTTGGTTAGTTCCAACCCCTCGATCTGCAATACTTCCTCATCTGGAAAATACGTCCTCAAAGGTTCGTATTCGTCATCAACGGGATTTTCAGCTAAGTGATCGGCCAGGGCTTGAGCTTTCATAGCCGTCCTTGTCACGTATATGATGTCGAATTCCGTAAGTAATATTTGCCACTTTGCTAACCTCCCTGTAGGCATGGGTTTCTGGAAAATATACTTCAACGGATCCAACCGCGAAATGAGGTACGTGGTGTAAGAAGACAAGTAGTGTTTCAGCTTTTGGGCTACCCAAGTTAGGGCGCAACATGTCTTTTCCAGATGAGTGTACTTGACCTCGTGGACTGTAAACTTCTTGCTGAGGTAGTAAATGGCCCGTTCCTTCCTGCCGGTAAGATCATGCTGCCCCAGTACGCAGCCAAACGAATTCTCCAAGACCGTTCAGATAAAGAATCAGGGGTCTACCTGGCTCAGGCGGAACTAGTATGGGTGGATTTGACAGATACCCTTTGATCCGGTCAAACGCTTCCTGACATTCTGCCGTCCATTCTATCGCAGCGTCTTTCTTCAATAGGCGGAATATGGGTTCACAAGTTGCCGTAAGCTGGGCAATAAACCTACTGATGTAATTCAACCTTCCCAACAGACTCATTACCTCTGTTTTATTCTTCGGCGGGGGTAACTCCTGAATGGACTTGATTTTGGATGGGTCCAGCTCAATGCCCCGTCGGCTGACGATGAATCCTAGCAACTTTCCTGACGGAACTCCGAATGCGCATTTGGCTGGATTGAGCTTGATGTCGTACCTTCGGAGTCTTTGAAAGAACTTTCTGAGGTCAGCAACATGGTCTTCTTGACGCCTAGATTTTATGATCACATCATCCACGTACACCTCAATTTCCTTGTGTATCATGTCATGGAATACCGTGGTCATCGCCCTCGTATATGTTGCTCCTGCATTCTTCAAACCAAACGGCATCACTCGGTAGCAATAAGTCCCCCACGGTGTGATAAAAGCCGTCTTTTCTGCGTCCTCTTCATCCATCAAAATCTGATGATATCCCGCATAACAATCCACAAAGGATCCAATTTCGCGTCCGGCGCAATTATCAATCAGGATATGGATATTGGGAAGTGGGAAATTATCCTTAGGACTTGCCTTGTTGAGATTGCGATAGTCCACGCATACTCTGATCTTTCCGTCTTTCTTTGGCACCGGTACTACGTTAGCCAACCATTCCGGGTATCGAGTGACACGAATGACTTTCGCCTGCAACTGCTTGGTTACCTCCTCCTTAATCTTCACACTCATCTCCGTCTTGAATTTCCGCAGTTTTTGCTTGACGGGAGGATATGCCGGATCGGTGGGTAATCTATGAACCACTAGATCAGTGCTGAGTCCTGGCATGTCGTCGTACGACCACGCGAAAATATCTTTAAACTCCATGAGCGTTTTGATCAGTTCTTCTCTCAGATTGGGTTCAATATGGACACTTATCCGGGTTTCTTTGACGTCATCCGCATTCCCTAGATTAACGGCCTCGGTATCATTTAAATTCGGTTTGGGCTTTTCCTCGAAGTGACTTAATTCTTCACCGATTTCTTCCACGGCTTCATCATCGCCGTACTCTGACTCACTCTCGTCACTTCTTATTTCATGTGTTATTATTTCCAAACCCGATTGACTTTCTAGACTGGGTTGATTAATCTTTAAGCACGCCATATCATTAAGATCAGTTGCAAGAAGGCTGTTCAGAAAAGTAAAAAGAAGAAAAGATAAACAAAATTAGACACGAAGGAACCAAATTTCATTGATGGGAATTGTACAAAGGGGAAACAAACTGCAAACTTAAATAAAAAATGAACAAAACAAACGGGATTTTACTCCGGGGACAAACCCCCAATACAAAATTTCAAAAGACAAACAATCCAAGACAAACTACCAAGACTCCTTCCGGACAGGGAGAGGAGTAGCCTTCCAGTTATTCAGTTTTGCCTTTGGTCCCACAAATTGTATATCGGCATGACTGGATCCTTCACCATCTTCGAGCATACATACATCTGTGAATAGGTTTTCGAACTTCCTGAAGAACTCTTCGTCTGGCCTGACCGTAGGGCCGGGAATCTTTGGCGCTGGATGTCCTCTTGCTCCGGACCTGACAAAAGATTGGGAAAGGCGTGGAACAGGCTTTGGGAGCACCCATGTTTTCTGCTTACTCCTCTTTGCTCGCCGGATGTCCTCTGAGGTTGGCTGGAATCCCAAGCCGAAGGTTCCCAAGTTCTCGACCACTGATACCGGTTGTATAATTCCTTGCAGAGATGCACCTAGCCCTTTACCGGGTACGAAACCATGTCGCAACATTTCATGCGCCACCATGACATCCGCAGTAATTGTTCCGTCGCCGGGAATACATTCCCCTTCCGGAACTCGGTGGGCGGACACCACATCGCAGACCTGATACACCCACGGCCCAACATCTTCTTCTGTTTCAACAAAGGGAATGATGGTGCCCGATTGTGGATCGTTCTCTCCATGGACGACGATCTCCTGCTGGTCCCATTCAAACTTGACGAGCTGGTGTAAGCTGGATGGAACTGCTCTTGCGGCATGAATCCATGGTCGCCCTATTAGGAGGTTATATGACACCACCATGTCCAGCACCTGGAATTCCATGGTGAACTCCACCGGCCCGATTGTCAAGACTAGCACTATGTCACCAACCGACGCTTTACCTCCTCCGTCGAACCCTCGAACACATACCCTGTTCTCGCGTACCCTGCCGATGTCTACTTTTAATTTGCCCAGTGTAGAGAGAGGACAAATGTTAGCACTGGACCCATTATCGACCAAGACTTTGGTAACCACCGCCTCTTCGCACTTCACCGTAAGATACAAAGCCCTGTTATGCTCAGTGCCTTCCTCAGGCAACTCGTCGTCGGTGAAGGTGATCCGATTTGCTTCGAAGATCCTATTGGTGATCTTCTCCAAATGGCTCACTGAGATTTTATCCGGTACATGTGCCTCATTCAGGACTTTCATCAATGCTTGCCGATGTTCTTCAGAATGTATCAGCAAGGATAGCAATGATATTTGTGCCGGAGTCTTCTTTAACTGCTCTAAGACCGAGTAGTCATGCAGCTTCATCTTTTTCAAGAATTCTTCCGCCTCTTCATCAGGTGACCGGCTTTTTCAATACTGCCGGAGTGGTCTTCCTCAATTCCGCAGGGGCAAAACATCTCCCCGAGCGGGTCAACCCTTGGGCCTCACAAACTTCCTCTTTCACCTCCTTTCCTCTGTAGGTCGTTGTAATCCGAGCATAATTCCATGGAACAGCCCGGCTATCAGTTACTGGCAACTGTGTTGCCGGCTGGATGATGAAAGGATCCATTCGAACGCCCGCTACTGTCAAGATGGGCTTGATTGCTGCCCCTGGTACAACTATCTTGGCCGGCTTCACCGGTACTTCGTTCACACTTTCCTTTCCTGCTTCCGACTCTCCTGGTATGTCCTTCTTGCAACTGGGCGACTCATCAAAGCTTGGCCCTTTTCTCGTTCCTGCCCCGCTAGACTTAATCATCATTACAGTCTGAGAGGCTTTCTCCTTTCCTTCCTCCGCCCGTACCAACTCGATCATATTGGTCTCATGATGAGTTGGAAGCGGGTTTTGGTTGATGTTGGGCTCGGTTGGAGTCTGGACCTCAATCCTGCGAGTGTCAATGAGCTCCTGGATGGCCGTCTTTAGCCTCCAACACTTTTCTGTATCGTGTCCCGGACATCCCGAGCAGTAGGCACAATTTACTGAATGGTCCAGGTTCTTCGGAAGAGGGTTTGGCAGCTTAGCTTCAACCGGATTCAGCAACCCTACCTGCTTTAACCGGTGGAACAGACTAGTGTAAGACTCTCCTAAGGGAGTGAAAGTCTTTGGCCTCGGCGCCCTGTCGCCCCTGAATGCCTGGTTCGGACGGAAACTCGCGCCTGAGGGGTTTCTGTAAGCTCTTGGGGGTGGATGATTGTTCTGGGGGTTTGGTGCACGCCACGGTGCATGAACGGGAGGTGCGGAATAGGACTGTGCATGGTGGACAGTAAAATGGGGATCAGGTGCGGGATAGTAATGTTGCGGGTGGCTATATGGGTTGTGGGAGTAATTTTGGTGGTGAGGTTGGGGTGGGCTATATTGGGGTGCGGGGCCTCTATTTCTGAACCATGCCCCGGACTCGACTGCCGTGACTTCTTCTTTCCTTTTTTTCCCAAGCACTCCTCCGGTACCACTTTGGATAGCATGAGTGGTGGCTTTCAAAGCTGAATAGCTCATGATCTTGTTGGCTTTCAAGCCTTCCTCGATCATAGCCCCCATCTTTATCACCTCGGTGAATGATTTGCCTACGGACGTTACCAGATGTCCGAAGTAGGTGGGCTCTAATGTCTGCAAGAAGTAGTCCACCATCTCGCTCTCTCTCATCGGTGGATCCACTCTGGCCGCCTGTTCCCTCCATCGGAAACCAAATTCCCTGAAGCTTTCAGCAGGCTTCTTCTCTAATTTTAACAATGATAGGCGGTCGGGGATTATCTCAAGATTGTATTGGAACTGGCCGATAAAAGCTTGAGCCAAATCATCCCACGTAAACCATCTGCTGGGATCCTGTCTAGTGTACCACTCCAACGCCGATCCTCCCAGACTCTGGCCGAAGTAGGCTATTAAAAGCTCGTCCCGTCCTCCGGCCCCTCTCATTTTACTGCAAAACCCCCGCAGGTGGGCCACTGGGTCACCATGCCCTCGTATAGGTCGAATTTGGGCATTTTAAATCCTGGTGGCAACTGGACGTCCGGAAATGGACACAGATCCTTATAGGCGACGCTGACCTGGTTGCCTAAACCGTGCGTGTTCCTGAAGGACTGCTCCAGGCTTTTAACTTTTCTGGCAACTTCCTCGTGTTCCGAATTTTGGAAGTGTTTTTCGGGTTCTGCCGGATTATCCCAATGGGGTGTATGTGATTGTGGTTCGGGAGCCCTGAAAGTAGGCTCCGGAGGATAGTAAGAGTTGTCGTGGATCCGAACATATGGCTCGCTGGCCGGCCTTGCGAGAGGAGCGGTGGAGGTGCTACAAAACGGGGGTGACGGGAGGAGGATTTGGTTTGGGTCGGTGGAATGTGGGTGGCATATGGATTTTCCCCACGAAAGTATGGATAGCTCGGGGCGCTTGTTGAAGGATCGACGGGCGGATGTTCGGGAGCTGAGGGCGAGAGTAGGGCGGTTTGGTGAAGACTGTTCCCTGGCCCAGGCCAGGTGCATCTCCGTTATCTGTTGTTTTAACCGGTCTACCTCTTCTTTCATGATTTGTAGCTCGGATTTTTCTTCCTCGAGACTCTTGCCAGAACTCGACATGCTTACTGTAACTGGTCCTTTGGATCTAGTACGGTAGTGATGGCTGGCCAGTATATTCTGTCAAACCAACTGCTAAACTTTCTGGAATACGCAACAAACTTGTTAGTTCACCGAGTTTGACGGATATGTTATAGCACGTTGGATGCAATGCACCTAACCAAATAACCCTTTCTACGTGTACTCTTTAACATGCGTCGTTCCGGCCCTTTTTCTTTTTCTTTTTCTTTTTCTTTTTCTTTCTTTTTAGTGGTGGTCGAATCTTTTTTTTTTTTTTCTTTTTCGACTATCTTTGCAAGCCTTATTGTTATTTAGCCTTTGGATTCTTTTTCTTTCTTTTTAGTGGTGGTCGAATCTTATGTGGATTGCCTACGTATCACGACCCCGCGTGAATCAGACCGAGCGTAGTTCTGGCAACAAGATTGTGGCAAAATTCAGTAACTTTTATATCAAATAAAACCGTGTAGTTACAAAACACGTCTTACAAAATCAGCAAAACAAAAGAAAAATGCTTGACTTGGGAAGATAAAAATGCCAACTAGCTTGACTCAACATTTCAGAATACATTTTCAATCAAAAATCTAATGCCCTAAAACTCCTGGGGGCCTGCGAGGCATCATTCGGCCTTGCCGCAGGCCTTGGTGTGAGGTCCTTGTGCAGTTCCCTCAACTCTTCCATGATCCGATGAACATAACCCATAATTGAAGCGAAAAGGTCGGCGCGGGGCATTCGTTCGCAAGCTAGGCACTTCATGGTGACATAGTGCCCGATTTCTCCAATTCTATCCTTGATCATGTCCCTTTCTCCGAGTAGCCGCTCTATTTGCTGGTTTTTCGCCCCCAATCTTCGAGCATTGTTGGTGACTTGATCTAGGAGCCTATCCACTTGTCCTTGCAGGTCGGGCCATCAAATTGTGGCAGCGGTCGAGGTCTGCTCTGGCATCTTGGGCTTGCTTGAAAACCCGCTCCCTAAGGACAACATTTGCTTCCCTCAGGCTAGTGATGATATCGGTGTAATCTTCTTCCACCCGCTTTAGGTGAAGTGCATGTTGATGTGCCTCCTTTTTCCAGCCTGGCACGGATCCTCGTTATTTGGGCTTTTGACTCGTCCAATTCTCTTTGGATGTCGGTGACTTGGCTTCTCAAACCCCTTATCAATTTTTCGTCGGCCCGACTCCTCGACTGTCTGTCAGCATCTCTTTTCATTTGCTGGATTTGAGCTCTCCAGAAGTCGTTTTCTTGTGCCAACTTCTTTTTGTCTCCTTCGTCGGTGGCAGCTTGCACGTTCTTCTGGAACTGAAGGTCCCGGACCTGCTGTTCTATCCTACCAATCTTCGTCCTGTACCACTCCTCCTTTGCTAGCCAATTCCATTGTTCCTGTGAATCTTCCGTGAACTGTTGGACATGGGCTCTTTTAGAACATTTCCGACGAATCTGAAATCTTTTCCCGAACCACACGTTGTACTTTGGGTCCACCTCTCCCTTAGATAGTTCCCGGACCATGGTTTTAGGCTCGAGGAACCGACATTCGTGCCACAGCCTTCTAACCTTCTCTTCGGGGAAGACAACTCCCGGGCTCAACTCAATGGCGTACTTCCTTAGGTCTTGATCGGTAGGAATAACCTGAAACCTCCCTAGTTGACGTAATACACGGTGAGGGACATATGGTTGAACACTGCGGATCCCCATCAGAAGGATATAACACTCCTCGGCTGCCATATATATTACTTCAGTATCGGGTAACCACCCGAATGCCCATTCAATCCGATCGGCTTCTATTGAGCTCAGTCGTGCAAGCCATGCCTCGACGCCTTCAGGGAATACAGCACCCATCATCCGTTCTTCGAAACCCCTGATACAGGTTTTTCCGGTCAACCCATGGTTCATGTATTGTGTTCGGTGATGGAGGTGTTCTTGCATCCATAATTGGAGTAACAGATTGCAACCTTGGAAGAAATTGCCCCCTTCTCGGCATACAGTCAAGGCTCGATAGATTTCGGACAAAACCAAAGGGACCACAGTGCTGGTAGTCTTTTTGATTGCAACATCGGCTATTCCTACCAGACTTATCTCTATCTTCTTATCTTCACGCGGACAAATCACAACCCCCAAGAATGTCGTTAGGAATGCTAGAATTCGTCTGGCCTCCCACTTGGTTCTATTCCCTGCGTGAGTCAGTCCAAGGTTTGACTCTTCAAAACCCCGAGGAGTGCCGTACCGTTGATATAAGAATTGAAGATCGCAATACCCTTTCAACAGATCATCATTTTTCACCTTTCGACTAATGCTCAATAAATCCAGAAACCCATGTGGAGATACCGGTCTTGGTGAGAGCAGGTATTGCCCTCTTAATTTCCCATTAAGTCCTGCATAGCCCGCAATTTCCTCTAACGTGGGCGTCAATTCAAAGTCAACAAAACGGAACACATTGCGGGTCGGATCCCAGAAAGATACCAGTGCCTTGATGATGTCCTCCCTTGGCTCGATATTCAACAGATCAACCAAACCTCCCAAAATTCTCCCTACGACCTTTTTGCTACTGTCTTCCAAATTGTTCCACCATATACGGAGCTGCTGAGGGACCTCACTAAAGATCGAAAATGATTTATTCTGATTCGTGCTCATCCTGCACATTTATTAAGGTGATTTAAATAAGAAAACAACTTTGTTTTGCTAAAAAAAAATAAAAAATAAAAATTAGTTTTCAATCACGGCCTTTCGACGTCTCGGGGACGGAGGCTTTTAAGGCTGTGGGGTAAATTGATCGAAATCGAAATTGACCCAAAGGTGGCCGTTTATACGAAATTAGCCTTCCAGCGTCCCTTTCGGGAACATTCGGCTAAAAAACAGCGTCACCGACTTGTTTAGCACAAAAGTTAGTTTTGATTTTTCGTCCATTTTTCAAAAGGTGAAGTTGGACCTGATGGAGGTTGCCTACGTATCTCACATCCAATGAGAATCAAACCCACGTAGTTCGGTTTTGACGAAACAAACGGCATTATTTATTTATTCACTTTACTAAAGGAAAACAAATAAGCTATTTCTATCTTAAGGGCAAAACACACACATTTTTTTTTTTTTTTTTTTTTTTTTTTTTTTTTTTTTTTTTTTTCGGTCGGCATGCAAGTTTATAACAGATAAATGCGCAAGACAAACAGGATGCAGCAGGATAGTCTGTTCATTTCAGGTCACCTGTCCTAGACGGACCCAACCCCTGTGTTGAGTCCCCTAAGCCAAATGCGACATGATGCAAATAAACGTTTCCTACTAGGGATCCGGCATGAAGCTTTGTTATTCTAGGTTTAAAACCTGGGTTTATCTGTTCTAGACTTGGCTTACCCGAGCGGACGGCTCGAGCCGAGGAGGAGGCAGCAACCCGGGAATACAGAAGCTTCACCGGTTTTGCAACTTATCCAAACCTCGTTCTAAAATGGGAATTAGACACTATACAGAAAAGAAGTCACACGAAGTGCACCCTTCTTCATGATTTAGAAGACTCAGAAAGGAGATTGGTTCCGGCACAATTTATATGTACAGTTCACAAAATATCAAAGCAGTAAAAACAACATTTTGCACATTGATGCCAACATGTAAAAAAAATCAGATAATAAAACATGCCAAATACAACGGTTATTCCGAGCTCGAATTCTAAAGAAATCCCCAGCAGAGTCGCCAGAGCTGTCACACCTCTTTTTTACGCACCCGCGAGGATGCGAAGAGTTTTTCCAATTAAAGGACAATCGAGATGGGATTTATTTTAATTATTTCAGAGTCGCCACTTGGGAGATTTATGGTGTCCCAAGTCACCGGTTAAATCCCGAATCGAGGAAAAGAATGACTCTATTTAACAGTCCGCGAACCAGAAATCCGGATAAGGAATTCTATTAACCGGGAGAAGGTATTAGGCATTCCCGAATTCCGTGGTTCTAGCACGGTCGCTCAACTGTCGTGTTTGGCTTATCTATCTGCTTTTTACAATTATGTACTTAGTGCAAGTTAATACCCCTTTTACCACTTTTATTATTGGTTGTGATTTACGAAAGAGAAAGTTGCTTAAAAATATGCTTTCGAATCACGTCACATGAAATGCACCCGGATCCTCAACATATTCTTATTCAACATTTCGGGGTTTGGATTTGGGTCACATGAAATGCACACCCGTATTTAAAAGGTAAAACTAAAATATGTGCCCGGAGCGACTACTTATTTACACTGTTGAGAAAGGCGTGATATTCGTTAAGAAACGACGCATCTCGAAACCTAAGTATTTATATGTACATTTATGACGGCTATATGATTAGTGTAACTATTGGGCGAGGCGTGCCTTTGATTCAAATCTAAAGCGAACTACATCTCACTGTATCTTACTTAAGAGTTGATTCCAAATTACTTAAAACTTGCTACGAACCACATCGCATGAAATGCGCCCGTGGTTCATGACATGCTTTATTTACTCTTGCCCGAAATTGGGGTCGGGTCACATGAAATGCACCCCCGACTCTTTTAATCTAATTATGTCATTCCGTTGAGTAACAACTCCCTAGCTAATCTTGCTTTTAGCGTAAGGTCTAACGTTAACAGATTTGGAGATTACACACACGAGCAGAGAAGATTGAATAGAGATACAACGGACTAATTCAGGTTTACGTGCTTATCTAACGACAGTGTATTTTTGGCCTAGCTACACTTTTCCATAACCAAAACTAACATTACAAGCTTAATTGGAGAATAACAGAATGTACTTAAACATAAGAACTTTAGGCGACTACATGTTTCAATAGACTTTATGCACAAGCTTCAAACTTCATTCTTTCGAACCAAGGAACTACAATAACAGAGGTGTGTACCTGGAATGCGGAAGAACAAGGAAGAGTGAGCAATGGCAATACAGTAACAGTAGCAGGAGCAGTAACAACAACAGTAAACCAATCCAACAGACCAGCAACCAAATAGACCAAGAGCCAACAAAATAATGAACCAACGGCACCAAATGAATACCACAGCAACAACCACTAATGGCAGCCCTCAACTAAACCAATAGCAGACACTAAACAGTGGCAGCAACCAAGTGAACCAGCAGCAATGAAGACACAACAACAACAACAATGTCTAACAACAACAACAAACCAAGCAGCAACCAAATAGACCAACCAGCAACAAACAACCAGTGGCAACAAACTGGACCAGCAACACCACAGACCACAAACAGCAACAAAAAATCCAGGCAGCAACACCACAGACCAGCCAGCAACCAACAACCAAGCCAGCAATATCAATCGACCAAGAGCAACAACACACAGCAATAACAACAACGACTAACAGCAGCTATTGAATCTAAGGCAACGAGACAGTAGCCAAGAAACTCGATGAAACAGTGACTCCAAACCAATGAAACAGTAGCCTTTTCTCTGTATCCTTCTATATGTATTCTTGTATCTATTTTTCTTCAGGTCTTTTTGCTTATCACACTCTATCTTTTCTCTAGTTTCTCCCAGGTATATATTTTTTCCTCCTGTCTCTCTTTTACTCTCAGATTATCTCCCATCTTATAACTGACCAGCAGCCCCTACTGTTACCCCCTACCCTGACTTCCCAACCCATCATATTCCCTGCAAACCCCACTACCTACTGTCCAAGGTATGGACTCCAGCATTAAACAATAAGGCTGGTGGCAGGGACCTCAGTGGGGATGCCCTGCTGTGCTCAGTTCCACTAGCCCTTTGTATGGGTGTGTGATTAAACAATTATCCTATTAACTACAACCAATTATCCCTTTAATCTGAATCAAACAGTAACCAACCCCTACTCTAATGAATTGCATACAGGCAGATTCAGGGACCAATGTTACGAACTAATTCCTCGACGACTTTAATCACATTGGACTCATGATTCATTTTAACTACTAAAAACAGAGGAATTGGCCAAATAAAAGGCCTCAAAGGAGGATAGCAGGTCGACTGTTATGAGAAATTAGAAGCATGCTAGAATAGAATTGAAACAATGAATAAAACAAACACACATATTCACAAAAATCGCATTAAATCGACCAAAGAAGGAATGAATACCTTGCAAGAAATCTGCCGACCAAACTTCGAACTAAGATGTGGAATTATTGAAGCCAAACGGGCTTTAATCGAGATGTTCTCGATTGAGAACACCTAGACTAAAGTCCCTTGGACTTCAATTGCGGCTAATCCGGCTTGAATTGAGTTTCTTCAAAATTAGGGTTCTTGGGCTCGGATTTGGGGCATTTGCATTTTTGGTTAGATTCGAAGCAAACCAATGTCATTGGGAGTGTGGGGGAGGTGTGAGGAGACTGTGGTGTGAATTTGGGGTGATTTGGCATTGGTTCGAGTTTGACTCGAATCTTCAAATGAAGATTCGAGGAGCTCCGGCATGATTCGAGGTTAGTGGAGGCTGGGTTCGTGATGGGGGAGGTGAGGGAAAGGTTTTGGCGTTGGTTTGGTGGTGATTGGCCTACCGGAACCGCCGTGAGGCGATTTCCGGCAGGCGGAGTGCGGCGGAGGAGGGTGGCGTTACACTGGGCTTTGAGAGCTTCTGAGGGACGAAGCAAGGGGGGGTCTGAAAGGGGGGGCGGGGTATGGAATGAGCTTTATATATGATTTGAGAAGTTAAATCCTGATCGTTGGATCAAACTTGATCAACGATCAGGATCTTCTCACTTAAACCAAACGGTGTCGTTTGGTCAAGGCATAAGTTGAATGTGTATTAGAATTAAAGGATTAATCTGGGCCGTTGGATAATAAAATCCAACGGTCCAGATCAAGTGTTACACAGGCTGAAGCTGGACGGGTATTTGGGCTGGATTAGAAGAAATCCGTTTGGGCTTGGCTTTTAGACTGAATTTGGCCCAGATCGGATCTTCATGATGTATTATATGTGTATGTGTATATATATATATATATATATGTATATATATACATATATATATATACACACATATGTATATATACTAACCTATAACACCGCTATTTTTTACTACAATTAACGCACACGATTACATATTGCCAAAAATGTAAATCACATGACTTCGATATCAAACACTAAAAATGCAAAACTTAGCATATATTTTTGTATTTTTAATTTAAATAAATAAACGTGCACACAAAAAGATAAACTAACACAAAATCACAAAAATCATACCCAACACGAAACTATTTTTATTATTTTTTTTTGAATTTTCTGGGAGTACTTCTCAAGTAAGGCAAAAATCACGTGCTCACAGACACCATCGTTAGTAAGTCAACCCAACTCAACTACGACAAAATAACTCGACAACAGTCAAAATCATGAAAGGCTACGGCCATCTCCAACATATAAATAGCTAAGGCCACCATCGTCAGTAAGTCGACCCAGCTCAACTACGACAAAATAACTTGACAACTGTCGAAATCATGTACATGGTTAAGAACATCTCCAACGTATAAATAGCTAAGGCCACCATCGTCAATAAGTCGATCAAGCTCGACTATGACAAAACAACTCGACGACAGTCGAAATCATGTACATGGTTACGACCATCTCCAACATATAAATGGCTAAGGCCACTATCATCAATAAGTCGACCCAGCTCGACTATGACAAAATAACTCGATGACAGTCAAAATCATGTACATGGTTACGACCATCTCGACTACGACAAAATAACTCGATGACAGTCAAAATCATGTACATGGTTACGACCATCTCCAACGTATAAATGGCTAAGGCCACCATTGTTAATAAGTCGACCCAGTTCGACTACGACAAAATAACTCGACAATAGTCGAAGTCATGTACGTGGATACGACCATCTCCAATGTATAAATGGCTAAAGTCACCGTCGTCAGTAAGTCGACCCAGCTCGACTACGACAAAATAACTCGACAACAGTCGAAGTCGTGTACATGGCTACGACCATCTCCAATGTGTAAAAGGCTAAAGCCACCATCGCTAGTAAGTCAACCCAGCTCGACTACGATAAAAGTCGAAGTTATATGGCCAAGACCATCGACAATATTACGGTTAAGGCAGCTATCACCATCGATCGCCAACCCTGTTTGATTATGGTGCAAATCACGTAATTAACAGACAAAGAAACACCACTATTGGCTACCGCTCCCTATCGGCAAATAACACAAGCAACGTTCGAGAATGTCATGGCCCGGATTTTCCCCCAACATCGGGATCGTGATGGTGCCTACTCATGGTAGCTAGGCAAGCCACTATATTCATACTATCCTGTTTTTAACATAATTTTAATTAAATAAATGCGGAATACTTTATCGAAATAGAAATAACTAATTACAAAGTGAAAATCATACCGAAATCCTCTACCCAAGACGTGGAGTCACCAACTCACGAACTACTACTGAATACTACACATAAAAGTTTGAAAGAAATATAACATAATTCTGTTTGTCTCGGAACAAAGAGACTACAGCTAGTAACATAAATAAAGAGAGAGACGCCGGGCCTGCGGACGTCCGCAAGCTACCTCGGTCTCAAATGTGATCAACTCCCACGCAATCGATTTACTGCTGCTGCTCCTGATCGTAACCTGGACCTGTGCAAAAACGCACAGAAGTGTAGTATCAGCACAACCGACCCCATGTGCTGGTAAGTGCCTGGCCTATCCCGGCGAAGTAGTGACAAGCCTAGGACCAGACACCCACATAACCCTGTGCAATTCAATATATATGTATACCATAGAATAACAAGAAATAACCAGGTAATAACACAATAAGGAATATCTCAAAGAATTCAACAATTAACAACAGAGTTAATAAATTCACAAGGAAAAACAAAGTATAATGGAAACACAAGTAATATCAAGTCAAAGAATAGCAAGCAGTTGCACGGCATCACCCTTCGTGCTTTTACTCTCATCCTCACCAAATAAGCAAATAAAGTACACGGCATCACCCTTCGTGCTTTTACTCTCATCCTCACATCCATAGTACGGCATGATCCTTCGTACATGGTTCAATAACGGGGCACGACATGATCCTTCGTGCATAATCAATAAAACATGGCACGGCATTAACCTTCGTGCATAAATAAATAAACATGGCACGGCATCACCCTTAGTGCATTATCACTCTTCCTCACCCAAATAACAATCACAGTTAAGGGCAAAGAAAGAAGCAGTAATTCATAAACTGTCCCAACAAGGGCAATTAATAATCATCTTCACAACAAGTCCCGACAAGGGAGAACAACAACAATTCATCTGTAATATATCTCAAAATAATCATTTTTCAACGACTCACGGTCATACTAGACGCCAGTGTATGGATGCTCGTCACCACGGCCCATACACCACACTCGATCACATAACACATAACACATAATCCTATTCCCTCAAGCTAGGATAGAACAAACACTTACCTCGAATGTTTATGAACAATTCAATCCGTGGAAATGTCTTTTTCTTTCAAATTTGGCTCCAATACAATCGTATCTATACACAATTGATTTAATATCATCAATACTACTCAACAAACTAATTCTTAAGACCAAATACAACTTTTACAATATTCTGCCCGGAATAGTAAATTTCAACCCCGGGCCCACATGGTCGGAACTCGGGGTTAGGACCAAAATCCGGTTACCCATCCCCCACGAGTTCATGTATATGATTTGTTTCAAAATCGGACCTCAATTCGAGGTCCAATTCCCCAATTTATGAAAAACCCTATTTTCTAACAAAAACAAGAAATTCTACCATGAAAACCTTTGATTTCTAATGAAAAACATGTTTAATGATGTTAGGAATTGAAAGAATTAAGTAAAAAGTGACTTACAATTGTTTTGATGAAGAAGGAATCCGTGAAGAATCGCAAATGGGTGTTTTTGTTTCGTAAAAAGTGAAGAAATGGAATGAAAATCGTGTTTTACAGGTCTCTGTGTTCGCATTTGCGAACATGGGTTCGCAATTGCGAACACCGGCGAATTTCTGGAGTTTGAAAAAATAAGCTAAGGCTGGGAAATTCACATTTGCGAACATTTGTTCGCATTTGCGAACACTGGCAGACAAAAGGGGGTGTTCGCATTTGCGAACGAATGTTCGCATTTGCGAACATAGGCTGTATAGGGCAGTGTTCGCATTTGCGAACAATAGCTCGCATTTGCGAACCAAGGCAGTATAGGGAATGTTCGCATTTGCGAACTTTTGTTCGCATTTGCGAACATAGGCAGGCCCTGGGGACCTTCGCACTTGCGAACAATTGTTCGCATTTGCGAACAAGGCTGGGTCAATGGGGCTTCGCATTTGCGATCAGGGTTCGCATTTGCGAGCCCTGCCTTGTACTGCCCCCTTCGCAATTGCGAGAAATACTTCGCAATTGCGAAGCCAACAGCTGGGTGAAAAACCAGCAGTGCAACATTTCAGAATTTAATCCAACGGCCTATCAAATCTTTACCCGAGCCCCCGGCTCCAAACCAAACATGTACACAACCTCAAAAACACATTATGAACTTGTTCGTGCGATCACATCGCCAATATAACCTCGTTTTCATCAAATCAAGCCTCAAATTCATGATTTTCATACCTTTGGTTTTTAAAACTTTCAAACTTGGAACTCAAGGTCCAAAACATCTCAAACGACATCCGAATGTCACCAAACTTTACAGAAATCACATATATAATATTTAAGACTTGTACCGGGCGTCGGAACCAAAATACGAGCCCGATACCAAGGTCAATTAATTCATTTCCTTTAACAATTACATCAAAAACAATTTCATAGAAAAATTCATAACTTGGGCTCTAGGCCTCAGAATTCGACTCCGGACGCATGTCCAAGTCCCATATTTTCCTACGGACCTCTCGGAACCATCCAATCTCGGGTCCGGATCCGTTTACCAAAAATGTTGACCGAAGTCAACCATATCAATATTAATATCATTTTTATCCAAATTTCTCATAGAATTCATATTTTCTATCACAAAAATCTTTCCGGCTACATGCTCGGATTGTGCACGTAAATCGAGGCAACATAGAATGAGGTTTTCAAGGCCTCAGAAGCTCGAAATGATGATTAATTAAATAAGTGATGACCCTTTGGGTCGTCACAAAGAAGCACACTAAAAACAACTCTACAAACAAACAAGCATCCACTCTGCGAAGTCGGGACACCAAAAATAAAAGGTACGAAAGGAAACAACAAAAGAATATATTTTATTATCATCAAGAAACATATACATGTGCAACGGGATCTATTGACATCTCCAAAAAAACAGCAAAAATAAAATAAAGAACAAGTCCTAGCACGCCCTGTTATCCTGTCCGTCGTCCCCCACCGGTCCATCATCTTTATCGTTGCCGTCCTCAGCCTGATAAGCTGCAAAGATCCAGCACCCGGAAGCCAGATGGTTAACGTCCTCAAAATTATAGCCCACCCGATCTGGGGAATCGGAACTATATCCGCAGGTTTCTCGGGCAACCCGAGCTAAACATTGATGGTCCTCCACCTCTACTTTAATGGCTTGGCCTGCAGCAAGCAACTTCTCGAACACGACTGGCTTGGCTTCAGTGTACACCCACATGTCCCGCGCCTCACCAGGCACACCGTTGTCATACCTGGGCGCAACATCCTGCTTAAAAGCCTCAATTTCAGCCGCGTTGGCATTGAGCTTGGTGGTTAAGGCATCAACCTCGGCATGCAAATTAGCAGCCTCCGCTGCTACCCCACGACCAACCTCGAGTTCATCCTCCTTTGACTGTAGAAGAGTCTCCAGTTCAATATTCAGAGCCAAAGCGGCTATCAACTGGTCATCCACCTACTCCAGCTGCACTACCCTTCGTGTCAGTTGGGCCTCCAACTGCTCCAAGCCCTCACGGAAAACCTAAAACTGTGAATCCTGTATGAGTAGGTCCACCAATGCTTGATGCTTGGCGTGGCACTCCTGGTACTTCTTCGCCGCCTTCTTAAGGGTGGCGGCCTTCTTCTGTGCTCGTCGATCCCTCTCTATCTCCAAAACAAGGATCAGAAGAAGAGGAAAAAGAAGACAAACTAGCATGCACTAAATTTCACTTTACAATACATGAAGAAAAATGAAATATACCTGCAAGGCCGCGCCGACAACCATTCGAGATAGATCCTTGTCGCTAACATCGTTCAATATTTCGCACTCAGCGGCCGCACATAGCTGGTCATATCCATTGTGGCCTGATCGCTATGTTGTAATAGGTTATATCCGCTTGGGATCAAAATTCGGCAGTTGGACCCACCAGTTGTCATCCCCACACGGGCTCGATCCCTCCTTGGTGTATCTGTATCTGTAGGGGCCGTCTCAGGCTCCGCCCTCTCCTCGTCACCCGCTTCCTCGGCAGCAGCCGATACACTACCCTCCGGAACATGTACGGGGGAAGCATCGAGAACTCCCCTCCCCTGGGGAGCCAACCTCCCTGAGCGGATGGCGTCGGCCATAAAAATTGACCTCGACTCTGGACGGGGCTCGCTCACCCCCTCGTCCTCTATAGCTATCCCCTTGCCAAGCATCAACCGGCGCCTTTTCCTTTCTGGAGGCTCCTCGCCCTCGGAAGTCTCCTCCTCGAGCCGTGGGGATGACAGTGAAGGAGTTTCTTCACTTGTGGATGCCGCCACGGGAGCAACCTCAGGTTGAGGAGCCTGTGGAACACTATCACTGGGCGAGCCACAGGGTACGTACTCATCTCCAGAATCAGTCCGCACCCAAGACGAGGTAGCGACATTCTGCTACTTCTTCTTGGGGGCGCTCTGACCTGCCAACATGAATAAGTCAGATAATGAAACCTAATGAAACCTAATGACAGTCAAAGAGTTACCTGGTGGGCCGTATCTCTCATGGAACTCGGACCAGGTGCGACATTCCTCCTCAAATAGAATCAACCTCTCCACCCACGACCTAATATTTTTAACAAATCGGGGTGGAGAAGCCCTCACTGCAAAAAGGAGAGGGAAACAAAAAGAAGTTACAACGGTCGTACGGTCAAGATCGCAAATAGTACTAAATTCAAGAAAAAACACTTACGTTCTAGATTCCACCTTTGCGGAAATCCTTCAGGATTCGACACCAAGTGTTCCATCTTGATGTAGAAAGATTTATGCCAAAAGCGGAGGCTAGTCTTGTCGTCGGCCTTCACGACCAGACCCCTCGTGCCACGGATTTTTAGTTGCATCATGGTACCCCTCGTGTATCCAGGGCCAAATAACTACAAGAGGTGGTGGACCGAGACACTGGATTCGGCCCTAGCCGCGTAGGTGGTCATAATACGACACACCTTCCAAGTATAAGGAGTGAGCTAAGCTGGGCACACATTATAAAAATGATAGAGCTACTCCACGAGGGGATAAATTAGGAGGCCATAACCGATCAAGAACAGATATTTGCAGAATGTGCAATATCTCAGCCGGTGCACGTTGGCATAGTCCGTTCCGGCTGGCTCCATCACCACATGGTTTGGAATTTGATATGCCTCTCGCAAGTCATCCAAATGTGATTGTAATAGCTTGATGTGATCCCAATGATGGGTCAGGCTCTTGGTTGGGAAATCTCTGCGAACATGTATCACTTTGGGGATGACATTATCTATGCTAAGAGGGACGATGTGTTTCTCTGTCTTTTTCCCATTGCCACCCGAAGATGGTGGAACCCTAGATGGGGTGTCACCCTTGGATTTTTTGCTGCTTTGTCTACATTTCGCCATTATAATTTTTAGAAATCATGCTCTAACAATAACAAAGGTGGTTTTAACAGAAATGAAAGAGTTTAGCACGAAATAGCAGTTTTTGGTAAGGAAGATGAAAAGAGACGTAGAAAGAATTCAGAAGTTCAAAAGATAAAAAAGATTGAACCTTCATTCTATTTATTGAGTTAAGGTACACGAAAATCGAAGAGGCATGATTCAAAACGAGCGCGGGAAACTAAAACGTCAAATCATCTCCAAAACCGCCTCGGGAGCAAGTATAATCATGACGCATGACGGCGGTGACGTCATTTTAAGAAGGAGACCACATGTCAAGCGATCGACGACGCCATATATTCCGCCCCACTCACGTCATCGCCCTCAAAATAAGGTCAAATTTTTCAAAAACGAGGTCGGCATTTCCGCCCATTGAAGACGTCTACTGGATACGCCTCCAATGAGCGAAGGGACTAACTGTATGGGGTCAAATTTGGCCCTATACGCCTCTACGCGGAAGGGTACGCCCGGTAAGCATATATCTGCTATAATAAGGACACGGCTAGGAAGAGAGGGCGAGGGCGACGCCATCTTGAACTAAGCGTCCTTACTAGGAGGACGTCGACCACGTTCAATATTTTTTATTATTTTAAGAAAGGCCCCCTCTTATATATAAAGGGGACCTTCTTATTGTAAAGATCATCAGTATTATTATTGAATAAAACAACTCTCTCAACTCTCTTTTTTCTCTCTCTATCTCTTATTTCTATATTTCTAACGAACAACTTTTCTTGAGTTAATAATATCATCTTATAGTATTAGATCCACAACATAATTTACATCTCTAAGCCTATTATATTCGACTACGATTTACCTTTTTTTTTTTTTTTATTTTCTAACTTAAAGGTACACTTTTTAACTTTTGAGCCAAACATAAGTGTTTGACCAAAACGTGAGGGAAAGGAAAGAAGGCTAAGTCATTATTGTGTGACTACCTTGCCGTGTCAATACAAAAAAAATTAACCCTGCAATACCTAGAATCTTGGAGGAAAAGTATTTAACTCTAACTTAGTGGATGTAGGATTCATCTTAAAAAGTTGAAAAGCAACATTTGAGAATCATAACCTGGGACAATCAAAGTTAGCAAGCTAAATCCACTTGGACCTATAACAATGACATACTCCTTTTGCTAATGGTGGCATTTTTTTAAGAAAAACATTTTCACAACCTTTAGCGGCTTATTGGCTTGAAACTAAAGAATCAAAATACACCAGGAACGAGTAAATAAGACAAATTTTTCCATTTTTGATTTAGTGCTTTCCTTAATTAATTAAATTTGACAGTTGTTTCACCGACGGTTGATATAAATGAGCCAGTTGGATAGGAAAAAACATAAAAATTGCACGGAACGTCTTAGTTGGTCGTCCTATTTAATATATATTTATTTTATTTTTAAAATTTTTTAACTTGTATTCACTTTTTAAATAATTTCAGCTCCTTTTCTCCTCCTCCTTCTCCTCCTTCGTTTTTTTTTCTTTTTTTCTTTTCCTTCTTTCTGCTGTTGTTGGTGCTGCTATGAAAGTTCAGTTCATGGGAAGATTGCCATAAGTATATTTATCGGATTATTTAAAAATAAATTATAAATAATTACGTATATTAGTAAACAATAATTTGTGAATATTTTCACGTACGTGAAGTTTAAGGTCATACTTAGTGATTCTTTTCATGATAATTCTATTCTTTTCACGTTTACTGTTTTAAAAATTTATGATTTAGATACTGTTGACAATCTGATTATTTTATAGTAGTAATACACTATGAAAAAATAAAGTAATTATTTATCTAGTATGTTAGAAAGCTTTTTCAAAAACTTCAGCTTGTACAGTGCTGAAATTTTTACAAATGAACTAAATAACTTCAGCATCTTCTGCTGAAGTATTTGAAAAAGCTTTATGACAAAACTAACTAATCCAGGACAAAAAACTTCAGCTTATTTAGTGCTGAAGTTTTTACAAATGAACTAAAAAACTTTAACATCTTCTGCTGAAATTTTTGAAAAAACTTTATGACAAAACTAATGAATCGAGGATAAAAAAAAACTTTAGCTTATTTAGTGCTGAAGTTTTACAAATGAACTAAATAACTTCAGTAACTTCTGCTGAAATTTTTGAAAAAGCTTTATGACAAAACTAACGAATCCAGATAAAAAACTTCAGCTTATTTAGTGCTGAAGTTTTTACAAATAAACTAAATAACTTCAATATCTTCTGCTGAATTTTTTGAAAAGCTTTATGACAAAACTAATGAATCCATGACAAAAAAACTTCAGCTTATTTAGTGTTGAAATTTTAACAAATGAACTAAATAACTTCAGCATCTTCTGCTGAAGTTTTTGAAAAAGCTTTATGACGAAACTAATGAATCTAGGACAAATTAATTTTAGCTTATTTAGTGCTGAAGTTTTTACAAATGAACTAAATAACTTCAGCATCTTCTGCTGAAGTTCATATTGCATTTGCTACTTCAGATCCGTCTACTAGAATGTTGAAGTTTTGCGTGATTACTTTTCTACTTCAGCCATGTATGCTGAAGTTACGCGAAAAAGTGGGTACACTTGCAATTTTTTTTTACAAAGCAGACACAAATTAAAACGTGACCCAAAAATCAGGTATAGATGCATATGCCACGGAAAAAGCTTTACTAAAACTTATTGGGTAAAAACAAATGACAAGTTACATATTTGGCTGATGGACTAAAAATAATTATATCAATTAGCTAAAATTTAAAAAATATATATTGAATATGTATATTGTATATCAATATACAAAAGTATATAGTTTGCCGCTTATTATTTTAGAAGCGGTTTGTAATTCAAAAGAAAAAAAAAACAAATGACAGCGCGAATCATATCCCTCACACATCCAGGTGTTTGCTAATGAAAATACGTATTAGGAGCTTTATCTATTTCTTAAATTAATTTATTATTGATATTTCCAGTCTGTTTAGTTTCTTTGCTCATTATTAACTTAAAGCACCAAAAGTGAACCATTCTAATGTTCCTAATTTTGATGTCTACAATACATGTTTAACAAATAAATCCATACTTATTTGGATAAGTCTTAGACATGCTTTTAAATGCATAAATGTGGTTTTATAATAATTTTTTTAAAGTACTACAAAGATTTCTATCTCACACTAGAAATATAATTAGTTTCTATTCATCTTCTTCAACCGAGGATCTATCCGAAATAATTTTTCTATCTCTAGGGTAGGAATAAGATCTTGCGTACATAATATTTCCCTTTATCCCACTAGTAAATTTCACTGGGTTATTATTATTGTAATATAAATATAATTAGAAAAGTGGATAATATTCTTTAACAACTTATTGTTGTGAAAAGATATAATGAAGGGCTAGCATGAAGCCTGACATTGAATAGAAAAAACAGAATTACTTTTAAAAAAAAAAAGTAAAAAATAAAAACAGTATAAATCCTGAGTTTTAATCCCAACAGCATTCACTCGTGACTTAAAGAAAGAAACAAAATAAATTATATGAATTGTCTAAATAAAGAAAATCAACTGGTCAAAACAAATATCAAAAATCAAATATATATTTTTTCAAAGGGAAAGAAAACTTATTTTTTAAAAAAAAAAAATACAAAAGACAGCTCATGAGCATGTGAAAGATGCAGCGCATTGGGCCCCTCTTTAGCCTTTACTGGAACGACTTCTATCCCAAACAAAAGCTCCTTTTAAAGAACTTTTTGGTCATTTTGATAGTATTAGTTTAACATAGTAAAAGAGAGACTATAATACAATTTTGATTACCTGAAGAAATTAGGCAGTGCTGAATAAACCCATAATTTCTCACGATTGTTGAAACTGAACAAAGTTATATGTGTGAAAAATAACCAATACCATTTTAAACCCATAATTTCTAAAATATAACTATTCCAATGCTTAGTATTTAAAGTCAAACTAGTTAAATTTAAGCTAGGCCATAGATTCCTAAATTTATTTTAAAAATTTTGATTTGGATGAAGTTTGGTTTGAAGATAAAAATATGTTTGGATATCAATTTTTAAATATTTTTCAAGAAAAATACGTATATTATTAGTATTTATAAATATTTTGGCCAAAACCAAGTATTGAGCTGGTTTTAGGATTTGAAATTTTGCCAAAATATAGGCAAAGTCTGTGGCTAAATATATAACAACAACATTCCCAATATAATCCCTCAAGTGAGGTCAGGGGAGCCCCTACCTGATGAAGTCTAAAGACCGTTTCCAATATAGACCCTCAACTCATCCAAATTATTTGACAAAATTTACGGCCAAACGGGTCTTCCACCTCTAATTATAGGTAAATCTTTATGATCAAAATCAATTTATTACCAGGTAAAATAGTTAGTTACTATAAGATTAAACTATACTTTTGATATGTAAATTAATCTTCTAAGTTATATATATATATATATATATAGTGTTTGTCTGTTTTCTTGGAAAGTGTTGGATTTCAATTGCCTTTCTTATTTTCTCGAGATCCAACCAAAGAGTTTGTTGTGAAGACTTTTCCACGATTTCAGCCGGGATTTGATCAGCTAAATAATCTGCTTAGTGGGTTAAGTGAATTGGGAATTACTTGGAAATTTGATAGTTTATTAATTTTTGTGTTCATGTACCTTGGATTCTGTCTTGCTGTGGCCCCTCCATGTTCTTGGAAAACTTACGTATTTTCACATGTTAGGGTTTCCTTACCATTCTCCAAATGGTTTATGTATAATTGTTTAAATAAATTTCATGAGAAAACTAATCCAAAATTACAGTAGGAAATTTTCGTTATTTAAGATTTGATTTATTTAATTCAAAGTCTAAATAAGACTTAGATTTCTTGTTTCTAGTTGAAACAAGTTTCCTAATATTATAAATATGAGTAATGATAGCTTATTTTATATGTTAGAGGAAATAAAACATTGCGGATAGCTTTCAGAAAATTTATAATAATATATTTTTCCTTCAATCTAGAGGGGGAATTCTTCCTCCCATCCTACTTCACTTTTTTAAAGTTTTTTTTTTTTTTGGTTTCCCACCTTATATTCGGTAGAGCAATGGAGCCCGACTATATTCGAATTTGCGCCGCGTAGAACACCATTCGGGGGGAAGCGCTTCGTATCAAGGATTTTTCCATACCCAGTGCTCGAACTCGAACCTTCTGATTAAGGGATGCACAATCTCATCCACTGCATCATATTCTATTGTGTTATTTTAAAAGTTAATAGTGACAATGTTAATCTATCATACAATATACACTGATAGAATTAGGAGATTGTTACTCTATTTTCAAAATTATCACAACACATTTGCAATGAAGAATTATCTATAGGTCAACTTGATTTGATGATGTAAAAATTTATACATTGTTTCTACTTATAATTCTATATTTTAAACCATTTCCCTTTACGTAATTTATACATTGTTTCTACTTATAATTTAATATTTTAAACTATTTCCCTTTTCGTTTTCAATGGGGTGGATAGAAAGTAGG
Organism: Nicotiana noctiflora; assembly: GCA_032618575.1. Lineage (NCBI taxonomy): Eukaryota > Viridiplantae > Streptophyta > Magnoliopsida > Solanales > Solanaceae > Nicotiana > Nicotiana noctiflora. Next base: position 113,930 of record JASVEL010000555.1, on the reverse strand, counting down.
AATAGAATGACATAGTGTATTTATTTTTTATTTTTCCCTTTTAAGGGCTTACTTTTAAAGTATTAAGAAGAAAGTTGACAAGTTTGGTATGATATTCTCTTAAAAATTAAGAGGATGATCTGGCTTTCAACTACCAAGAGAAAAAAATTATTATTGATAGCACGAAGACTATTTCAGCAAAAGAAATCCTGGTTCACATTTGGATCAGCCAAGAGAGGGGGGGGGGGCAATAACATGACAATATTTTCCAAGAAATTAAATTCTATTGATATTGAGAGATTATTTGAGAATGAGAATTAATGTAAAAATAAACTTGATGATGTTGACAAGCTTTTTTTGAGGATTTTGTACTAGTGGACATTATCAACATGGCCACCCCAGCCATGTTCTCATAGCAGATTATTTGTTTGGACTTGTCTACAATGCTCAAAATCAGATAGCAACTACTCGATGAAAACAAGCTTTGAGATGTAGGCTTATAGCCTCAAGCATTAATAGATGTGGAAGTTTAGTGAGAGGGACAAAACTAGTAGAAAAATATTATATATATAGTCAAACTTCTCTATAACAGCCTTATTTGTTCTGATATTTTTTGACTTTTATAGTGAATAATTATTATACACCTATAACAACATTTGACGTTTGAATTATTTTTGACTGTTATAGATAAAACTTATCCAAAAATCAATTATTTTTATGTTACATAAAAATATATAAAAAATAATTCAAAAATTAATATATTAAAAAATATACACATTTCATTGGGTAAATATTGAAGAAAGCTAATACATTATTAATAAATTCATAACTAAACGTATAAAGATTTTGAAACTATAACACACACATTTTAAAGTTACTAGAAAAATAAATTCTTTCAAGTTTGATGCAAGAACTTCGTAATTGTAGCTATTTAGTAGATTTTATTCTCTTACGACCAATATTATATTTAAATTCGCGAAGATCCGTATCCAAATTTTGAATAAAAAGGTATTTAATGAAAACTATATCATGTGCAAATTTTCAAATCTTAGGTCTTATGCAAGATAAAAACTTTGTTAAATGGAAACAATTGTGTGTATATTTTTAGAATTATTATTAGTAATCTTAAAGATTCTACATGACTATTCTAGAGGGACAATTTTAGAGAGTGTTTTACTATAAATAAGACTGTTATTGTTATAGGTAAAAAGCTGTTATAGAAAGGTAAAATATATCTTAAAAGTGTATGTATATATGTTTGAATGCTTAGACCTCGCACAAAATCCGTCTCTGAACAGAAATATTGTGGCTTGATTTTAATCTCGAAACAATCGAGCCTAACATGAAGTTGGACATCTTAATTAGACCGTCAAGACAGAGATCAAATTGCAGTTAATAATAATTAATGCCAGCCACCTTTTTTTATTAAGGACGAAATCTTTTATTGGTTTGCAACTCTGTTAGTTATACGACATGTTTTAGGTTTGTGGGACGGGACAGCACGAAGGGCCACATAGAATAAAGTTTTATTTTGTGTCTCGTAAAATTGATACTAGTTATATAAGGTCTATTTTTATCTCATAAATTTGTGTACCCCAATCTTATACTTCTGGGTCCACAGAATAATGGATCCACAAAATTATGAGATAAAAAATTGCCTCATATATTTGGGACTTGTGTGCAAATTTAAGTCCATTCTGAGTTGATTTGATATGTTTTGCCACGAGTTTTGGAAGTTGAAAGTTCAAAAGTTTATTAAGTTTGATTTGAAGTGCGATTCGTCGTTTAGATATTGTTATGCATGATTTTAGGCCTCGAGTAGATCTTTGTTATGTCATGGGACTTGTTGGTATATTTGGACAGGGTCCCGAGGGACTTGAGTGAGCTTCGGACGAGGTTCGAATTATTTTGTCGCATATTGAAAATTGCTGAGGCTGCTAGTTCTAGTGTTACCGCACCTGGAGGAGTTATGGGTGCATGTGCGAAGCCACAAAAGCGAAAAAGAGTTGCTGGAGCGGAAGTGAAACAGGGAGCAAGGCTCCATAGATGCAAGAAATGGGCCGCACATGCGGAAGCGGTGCCTTGGGTGGCAGGGGCGAGGTATGGCACATGTGCGATATGGCAGAGCCACACCTGCGGGCACGCATGTGCGAAGTGATGTTCCGCAGAAGTGATGGCTATTGGGTTGTTTGTTCGCATAAGCAAAGATTGGGCTGCGTGTGAGTGTCCGTAGAAGCGGAAATTTGGTTCGCAAATTTGATAAGCGCTTGTATAATGTTTTAAGTTCGAGGATTGGCCATTTTTGTCACATATTGAGTTATTGACTTCAGAGTGGAGAGATTTTGGAGGCAAATTTCATCACAAGGATTGGGTTTCGAACCGTTTGGAGGTCGGTACGCGCATGATGGTATTTTGGAGCATCATTTGACTTGCTCGATTTTGGATTTGGCTTGTTCGAGGTAAGTAGCACTTCTAATCCTGTAAGGGTATAAAATCCTGAATTACGTGCTATGTGATTGATGTTGAGGTGACGCACATGCTAGGTGATGGGCGTGTGTGTATCCACTTTAGAAATTATGATTTAGTCGGTCTAGAATTGTATAGCTACCTTATCTGAATTTTTTTTACTATAACTCTATGTGAGGGCTCTTGAGATGGAATTTATGCTAGAAATTATGTTTAGGCTATATGTTCGTCTATTAGGGCCCACAATGATCATTCTTTGCTGTTGAGTTATTCGTTTAATTGCAGTTATGTACTTAGTGCATGGGGGCTATGGGCTCGGGGTCAGGAACGGAGGAGGCACTTCAGTGCTTGATTTCGCCAGGTCTTATGAGCTTTGAATTGCGAACTCGTCTTTTCAGAAAAGGGAGGAACATTTGGTTACTTTCAAAAGTGGGGCTGCTAGGACTCAGATTGACTACCTCCTCCTCAGACGGAGCGATAAAGGGTTGTGCAAGGACTGTAAGGTCATTCCGGGAGAGTTCCTCTCGACTCTCCATAGACTCCTAGTGATGGATGTCGGTATCTGGGTGAAGAGGAAGAGGAGGGGTGCCCGGGGCCGGCCGAGGATTAGATGGGGAGCTTTGACTAAGGAGAAAGTCCAGGAGTTGGAAATGAGGTTAGTTGATGGGGGTGCTTGGAGAAATGCTGGGGAAGCGGATACTATATGGGCTGAGACGGCGAACCTAGTTAGGGAGGCAGCGCAAGAGGTGCTCGGAGTTGCTAGAGGCTATTCAGGTAGGCATCAAGGGGAATGGTGGTGGAACAAGGCGGTCCAAGGAAAAGTGGAGGCGAAGAAGGCGGTGTTTGCTAAGATTGCAGAGAGCACAATCGAGGAGGATAGGAGAGTGAGCAGGGAGCGCTATAAGGTGGCGAGAAAAGAGGTGAAGCTGGCGGTCACGGAAGCTAAGAATGTGGCGTTTGGCCGCATGTACGAGGAATTAGGGGAGAAAGGCGGAGACAGAAAGTTATTCAGGTTGGCTAAAGTGAGGGAGAAGAAGGCGCGGGACCTGGACCAGGTTAGGTGCATCAAGGATGAGGATGGTAGAGTTCTGATGGGGGAGTTTCAAGTTAAGCGGAGGTGGCAAGCGTACTTTTGAGGCCTGCTTAATGAGGAGGAAGATCAAGACGTAGAGCTGGGGGAGCTGAGATATTCTAAGCGCCAAAGGGGTCTTGGGTTCTGCAGGAGCATTAGGGTAGAGGAGGTCGTGGGGGCTTTACATAGGATGAGTAGGGGTCGAGCGACCGGGCCAGACAAAATTCCGGTGAAGTTTTGGAAATGCATGGGTGGGACAGGTGTAGAGTGGCTGACCAGGCTATTCAATATGATCTTCAGGACGAAGAGGATGCCAGAGGAGTGGAGGTGGAACACAGTCGTGCCTGTGTATAAGAACAAAGGTGATATCCAGTGCTGTAACAACTATAGGGGTATCAAATTACTAAGCCACACCATGAAAGTCTGGGAGCGGGTGATTGAGGCGAGGGTGAGAGGGATGACGTCTATTCCGTGAACTAGTTTGGTTTCATGCCGGGCCGCTCCACTACAGAAGCTATCCACCTTGTCAGGAGACTGGTAGAAAAGTTCAGGGACAAGAAGAAGGATCTGCACATGGTGTTCATCGACTTGGAGAAGGCGTATGACAAAGTCCAAAGAGAGGTGCTTTGGAGGTGCCTGGAGGTGAAGAGCGTGCCGGAAGCCTACATCAGAGTGATCAAAGACATGCACGACGGATCTCAGTCGAGGGTTAGGACGGTGGGTGGTGACTCAGACCACTTCCCGGTAGTTATGGGGCTTCACCAAGGATCTGCGCTCAGCCCTTTCTTATTTGCTTTGGTGATAGATGCTCTAACTCGTCATATACAAAGGGATGTGCCTTGGTGTATGCTATTCACTGATGACATAGTCTTGATAGATGAGACGAGAGTCGGTGTTAGTGAGAGGTTGGAAGTTTGGAGACGGACTCTCGAGTCAAAGGGTTTCAAACTAAGCAAGTCTAAGACTGAATACCTGGAGTGCAAGTTTAGTGCCGAGCGAAGCGAAGATGAAGCTGGAAGGGAAGTGAAGCTTGGTTCCCAGGTCATGGCCAAGAAGGACAGTTTCAGATATCTTGGGTCGGTAATTCTGGGAGACGGAGGGATTGATGGGGATGTCACTCACCGTATAAGGGCCGGGTGGATGAAATGGAGGCTTGCTTCGGGAGTCTTGTGTGACAAGAAAGTGCCACAGAAACTCAAGGGGAGGTTTTATAGAGATGTGGTAAGACGAGCCATGCTGTATGGGGCGAAGTGCTGGCCGATGAAGAACTCTCATGTTCAGAGAATGAACGTCGCGGAGATGAGGATGCTCAGGTAGATATGCGGGCTTACCCGGTTAGATAAAGTTAGGAATAAAGTTATTCGGGAGAAGGTGAGGGTGGCCCCAGTGGATGAGAAGCTGCGAGAAGCGAGACTCAGGTGGTTCGGGCATGTGCGGAGGAGAAGCCCTGATGCCCCGGTGAGGAGTTGCGAGCGGCTGTCGATGGTTGGCGCGAGTTGTGGCAGAGGGAGGCCCAAAAGGTATTGGGGAGAGGTGATTAGGCAGGATATGGCTATTATGAAGATTTCCGAGGACATGGCCCTTGATAGGAATGCCTGGAGGTCTAGTATCAGGGTTGTAGGATAGAAGCTTCAAGTAGTGCTCGCCCTTCTTTCTAGGGGTAGGGCCGGGGTGTGGTGGGGTCACCCATATAGGCTTGGGGTATTGTATTGCATGACATTCTTCTTATAATTTATGGTTTCAAAAGTATTTCTATGTTTCCTGCTAGAGTTACTAATGTCCTATGTTTTTGTTCGTATATTTCTTGTCCTTCTATATGCCAGGTTATTTACGGTCTTTGTTTACACAAATATTTATTTGATTTATGCTGGAGCCACTAATGCTTTGTTGTTTTTGTTTTGTTTTGTTTTTGCTTTCTCTCTACTTGCCCCTGCACCGAGGGTCGATTGGAAACAGCCTCCCTGCTCTATGGGGTAGGGGTAAGGCCTGCGTACATATTACCCTCCCCAGACCCCACCATGTGGGACTATACTGGGTAGTTATTGTTGTTGTTATTTTGCAGTTATGTACTTAATCGTATTTATCATTACATATCATATCTCAATCTCTGTTATTGTATATTATCGCATCTCATATTGACTTGGGCTGCTTAACATTAGTGTTATGAGCCCGAGAGATTGGAGAGATTGGTGACTGAGTGAGGCCGAGGGCCTGATTGTGAGATATTGATACTATAACGTTAAGTGACTGAGTGTGGCAAGTGATTTAGCGTGATGAGTGGAAGTATGAGACAATGAGATTGAGTACTCTAAAAGAGTGAGTGTATGAGTTCATCACAGAGAGGCACTATATTTGACATGCGCACTTGAGATACATGCATAGAGATGCATTTCCTTATGCTATCGAGTTTTTGGTGACATTTATGATTTCATTTACGTATAAAAGTGTTGGTAAAGATAAGTACTTTCTCATGCTATCTGCAAATGAAACATCTTAATTATTGTTGAAAGATTTGTAGCAAAAATTACAATTTTCAGACTTACCGTAATTTTGGTGATTTCAGCAAAAGAATGGTGAATTTTCTGTTATACTTGAAAAGTATGTCTATTTCGTAACTATGAATGAGTTGAGCATCTTATCTCTGAGTTATTTTCTTGTACCATTTTTATTATATTGTTTTGAACTGTGGTGGGTTATTGGAGTTGGACTCGGACCCTTGTCCCAGTTCGTCAATACTTTCAACGTAAGGTTAGGTTTGTTACTTATTGAGTACATGTGATCGGTTGCACTCATACTATACTTCTGCACCTTGTGTGCAGATGTTGGATGTTGCTGCATACAGCGGGAGATGGATCTGAAGATGTACCTGCGTCCCAGTCGTAGCTGCCTCTTGATCCTAGTAGCCTTAGTATTTCAGATATGTTCTTGTATATTTCAGACATATAATATTTTTTTTTTCAAACCAATTTTTTAAACTCTATATTTTAGAAGCTCATGATTTTGTACTTTCAGTACTGGGGAAGTTGTTAAAATTCAGTTATCTCATCTTTGATTTACATCAGTGTTATTATATTATGTTAATTTGTTAATTGATTTACCTAACGGGTTGGGTTAGGTGTCATCACGATGAATTGAATTTTGGATTGTGGCACTATTCTTTTTTACTTATCCAATATACAACAAAACAAATTAAATTCTGAAATCATCTCTGATTTTTGCTCCATGCACGTCATTGGTGGAGTCAATCTTGTTTTATACGTGGGCTAATTAGTTTCGATCACTCCTTCATGTAGTAAATGCTGCAATCACAGGAAAAATTGTATAAATTGTTTATTGTTAGGATAGAGATATATGGTATAGATAGCTCACAGCCTACTACTCACTACTCCTATAAAGAATGGCAAATACTAACATTTATATGAAATTACTTCGCAAACTAGATTGAAAATAGCTGAACACTGAAAACAAAAAACAAAAATTCAAGATGAATTCTAAATAGATTACAAAACTAAAAATTATAGTAGTATAAGATTATTGTTGATCGAAACGGTCTTGATATTACAATCAGGGCAGAGCTAGAGGCCAGAGTTCGGCCGAACCCGGTAGCTTTGGTTCAAATCTTATATTTGACTTAAAAAATCCGTTGAATATGTATAAATTATTAATTTAGAACTAAGTAATTTATAAAAATTAGAATTCCGAACTCATAAGCTTGAAATTCTGTCTCCGACTCTGATTACAATTGTCTTCTGGGAAAATATAGGCTATCCAAATGCAAGGTGACAGGAGGATACTCATACTCGAAATTATTGGATATACAAACCTTTGTAACAAATCGTTGTTGTTTAGGATTATAGATGGAGAAATGGTATTTCGTTGGTCCTTTAAATACAATTTCACCATTTCCTGTGCAATACAAAAGCTCACTGTATCTTTCAAAATAATGCTCGCAAAAACCTAATGGTACGTCGCAAAGTTTCATTAACCATTTTGATGGAAATCAGAGAATATAGAGAGAAAACCTTTTTGATTATTCTTCTTGAATGATTTACAGTGTACAGTGATGTATTTATACTAAACTCTAAGGAGAAAGAATACAAAAAGAGAGTAATAGCTCTATACACGTGTCTAATCCTAATTGCCTATCTAATAACAAACAAAAGAAATCTTTACAAACAATGTAAAATTAGATATTATCCATTAGTTATTCTAGAAGGTCCTGGGTCCTTCCGCTGAAATCCATCTTTGTATTTAGTGAACAAGATGGACGTTTGTGATGTGTCCACGTTGGAAGCTAATGAAGGGCTTTGATTATGTTGATTTGTAAAATAAGACTTTGACTGTGTTTGACTTGAACTCTTCTTGTTTCTATCGAATATCAAATCCCTTCTCTCTTCTGAAACAGAGTTCTTTGCATTATCAACCATGGAAAATCTTTCACCAACATCCCCCTCAAGTTGGAGGGTGGATGAGACACGCCCAACTTGCCCAGAATACGATGATGTTGAGGCCCAGACATTGGCTTAGTGAATATATCGGCAAGCTGAGATGATGAGGGAACGAAGGAAAGAGAGATGAGACCGGCGAGAAACTGTTGACGGACGAAGTGACAATCCAAATCAACATGCTTCGTCCGTTCATGAAATACCGGATTTTTAGCAATATGAATAGCGGCTTTGCTATCTGAATGGAGCGAGACAGGAAGCGATGGTTTGACGGTCAGATCTGAGAGGAGACGAACCATCCAAGTGATTTCAGCAACAACACGGCGTATTGAGCGGTACTCTGCCTCAGCAGATGAAAGAGAGATAGAGGCTTGTTTCTTGGATTTCCAAGAAATTGGAGAGCCTCCTAAGCTGATAAAGAATCCACTAATTGAACGACGGAAATCACGGCAAGCTCCCCAATCAGAATCGCAAAAGGCAAGGAGTTGCAGAGATGGGTCTGAATTGAGGAAAAGACCAAAACTTGGCGTGGATAACAGGTATCGTAAGCAGTGTATAGCTGATTCAAAATGAGGACGTCGAGGCTGCTGCATATATTGACTTAAATATTGGACAACAAATGAAAGATCCGGTCGAGTATGAGTCAAATAGTTGAGTTTTCCAACAAGACGCCGGTAAATTGTAGGATGAGAAAGGAGCTCTCCAGATTCAGCAGTCAATTTGCAATTGGGGTCCAATGGAGAGTGGACAGGCTTCATTTCTGTGCAACCAAAATCAGAAAGGAGATCGAAGGTGAATTTTCTTTGACTAAGGATCAATCCTTGTTTTTCACGTAGAATTTCCATACCAAGGAAGTAACTTGCTTCACCAAGATCCTTAATTTGAAACTCCAAATCAATAAATCCCTTTAGTAGACGAATTTCAGTTAGATCATTGCCCGTTATCAAAATATCGTCTACATAGACTGCTAGGATAGTGATACCATTGTCTGAATGTTTGAAGAACAATGAATAATCATTAAGAGAGTGAGAGTACCCTTTGAAGTTGAGAGCGGCAGTGAGTCTTGCGTACCACTGTCTTGAGGCTTATTTAAGCCCATAGAGAGACTTTTTTAATTTGCAAACGTGGTTGGGATTGGGAGAAGGTAATCCGGCAGGGAACTTCATGTAGACTTCCTCTTGCAAGTCTCCATTAAGGAAAGCGTTGTTCACATCTAATTGAAATAATCTCCAATTCTTTTTAACTGCTATGGCCAATAGACATCGCACTGTGGTCATTTTGACCACCGGAGAAAAAGTCTCAGTGAAATCGATCCCCTCTCTTTGTATATCCCCCCTCACAACAAGCCTTGCTTTGTACCTTTCAACACTCCAATCCGAACGATACTTGACCTTATATACCCACTTGCAAGGTAATGCCTTTTGCCCTTTGGGTAATTCAACAATGTCCTAGGTACCATTGGACTCTAAGGCATGAAGCTCCTTAGCCATTGCTTCCTGCCAGCTAGGATGTAGTACAGCCTGGGAAAAATGTGTGAGTTCTATAATGTAAGAAATGGAGTGAAAAAGGGTTTGGTTGGTAGAGGATAGGGCTGAAATAGGTAAAGTCTGAGGTGTAGCAGATGCTGCAAAGCAGGAATTAGTGAGGTCTGCCAAATAGACTGTGTTACAGACATAATCTTTTAAATATGTTGGAGGGTTATGTGGGCGAGAAGACTTTCTAAGAGTGTCTACTTCTAGGGGCTGGACTATTGGAGAATGACCGGTAGAATGAGAGGAAGGCAGGATAGGAGAAGGTGAAGAGACAGGAGTAGAGAGTGGAATAGAGGGCAGAGATGTTCTGGGAGAAGGAGCAGGGGAAGTGGAAAAATCCGGGGAATCAGAGGGAAAAAGGGGAAACAGAGTAGTGGACTGTGCCTTTGTAGAAAAAAGGAAAATGTGCTCAAAAAATATGACATCTCTGGAGATAAAAACTTTACGGGATGTGAGATCAAGAACCCTATACCCCTTTTTACCAAACGGATATCCCAAGAAAACACACTTCGAGGACCTAGGCTCAAGCTTTGATCTATGTGCACACTTTGTAGAAACATAACAAAGACAACCAAAATTTTTAAGAGAATCATAAGAGGGTTTCTTTCCAAACAAAACCTCATAGGGTGATTTGAAATGCAAAACCTTGGATGGAAACCTATTAATCAAAAAGGTTGCTGTTAACAAACACTCACCCCAATAGGTACTAGGAACATTAGATTGAAATAACAAAGCTCTAGAAGTTTCAAGGAGATGTTTATGCTTTCTTTCGACAACACCATTTTGTTGTGGTGTATTTACACAAGTAGTTTGGTGTAATATCCCTTGTGAAGAAAAAAATTCAGAGGTAAAAGAACTTGTTCCTAACTCAAGTGCATTATCTGACGTGATAGTCTTAACCTTTGTATTGAATTGAGTGTTTGCCATAGCTAGAAAAGATTTTAACATACATAAAGCATTACTTTTAGTCTTGAGAAGGTAGGTCCATGTGGCTCTACTATAGTCATCTATTATAGTAAGGAAGTATTTATAACCTTGATGAGTTGATATCTTAAGGAAGTATTTATAACCTTGATGAGTTGATATCTTATATGGTCCCCATGTGTCTATGTGAATAAGCTCAAAAATTGAAGTGCTGGAGATGCTGCTAGATGAAAAAGGTAATTTTGATTGTCTAGCTTTAAAACAAACATCACATGGATAATTGAATTTAGACACTGAAAGATTGTGAAAACTAGAAATATTCTTCATATTAGATAATGGCATATGCCCTAATCTCATGTGACATAGGCTTATGTGAGCACGTGATTTTCGCCCTACATGAGAATCACTCCCAGAAAATTCAAATAAAATAGTTTTATGTTGAGCATGATTTATGTGATTTTTGTGTTATTTTTATCTTACATTTGCATGTTTGTGTGTGCGTGTTTATTTATTTAAATTAGCAAAATACAAAATATATACATCACGTTTTGCATTTTTTTTAGTGTTTAATATCAAAATTATACGGTTTACATTTAAGTGATATGTAATTATGTGGGATGATTGTAGTAAAAATTAATTGTGTTAGATATATATATATATATATATACATATATATACACACATATGTACATGATACACCATGGAATGTAGTATGGAAATCGGAATTGGGCCATAGCAAAACCAGGCCCAATGTATTTCAATACACCACCCAATTCCCTACCCAGTCAGCCCAACACCTCAGCCCAACCCGACCCGGTCCGAAATAATCAAACACCCCTCTTTTCAATACACCATCATTTTCATTACACAAAAAAACAAACCCTAGCACAAGAAAAACTACCCCCAGCCGCCTACCCCCATTCCCTCATAACCCTAGTATTATTCTTGAACAAGACACAAGAGGAGAGCCGCCAGACCTAAGGATCTTCCGCCAGCCATAGCCGCCTACCCCCACCTCTCTTACCAACAACCAACGGCAAGAAGAAAAAGCCAGCGGCCAGCTAACGAACAGCCAAGAGCTGCTGCCGCCCACCGCACTTTGACGCCAAACGACCGCCTTGAACCCTCACACCTCTCACCAGTCGCACGACCACCACGACGACCCCAATTCCGCCATCACCCTTCATCTCAGGTCGCCGGAATCTCTGTTTTGTTTTCTTCTCATTTCAAATTGCCGGCGAACACATCTCCACAAACAAGTGCACACAGTCCACACACGCACGGAAATGATAAAGGATGAAAAACAAAGCATGAGCTCTAAAAAAGGGTTGAGAACAGAGAAGATGAACTAACGAGATTTTCGTTTCATTTCGGATTCGAATCTTCTGGTTTTCATGTCGGTTTTTGCACTGATTTCGAGTCCAATTTCGGGTTTGAATTTCTCTATTGAGATGGAGCTGTTTTAAGTCGATGTCCGGGTTCCAAATTCGCATTCCTGCTGACTTTTCCCGGTTAAGACTCAATTTGGTTGTTGAATTTTGTTGCTCTTCGTCCGGATGAAACTGTAAATTCGGATTCTCTAATCTGGAAGAAATTTGGCCAGTGAGTTTATTTCTTCCTCCCTTACCTTGTTTATGCTTAATCTCTTCATTAATCTGTTGCTTCCGTTTATTTGGATGTTTGAGATATTGTTTCATTGTTGTTTTGTTTAATTTTTCCTTTGAGTGATTGAACTAACATGTTACTATTTAATTTTAGTTAGCCTGACTGTTATACTGTTCAAGTTGTTCTTTGAATGGTTGAATTACTTTTCATCATATATGTTCTATACGTTTGTAAATGGAAACAAGAAGAAATAGTTTGAATGGAAATGGTTTCACTTGGGGTATTGTTTGCTTTGCTTTGCCTGGTTGTTCCTCATATGAATTCAGTTTACATTTCGATTCGGTTAATTGTGATTCATACTGTTTCAACTTGTTGATTCATCATACTATGGAATTCCTGCTCATTCATTTGTGTCTAAGTTAACCGGGATTGGTTTCGAATATGGTTATCTTATTCATTTTTGATCTGATGCTTGTATGATTCAATTTGAGTTCATGGAATTTATTGGTTCAATTTAAATTAGGAATTAAGTTTGGTCAGTTGTTAGTGTTGTTACAAATGAAGGTTTGGGGGAAAAATAGTAATTTCAGTAATTTTAGGGGTAATATGAAAATTGAAAACTTAAAGAATTATTTATGTTAAAGTATTTTATCCACTAAGCACCAATAATATTAAAATAGGGTATTGTTTAATACTTAGTGAGGAACAAGACATAGTGGCTTTGGAAGATGTTAAAAGAGTTGATTAAAATATGTTGCCCATTACTTTTGAATTAATTAAGGAAAAGACAAGTGTTAGTGGGGAACCAAACAATAGGCATGGGAGTTAATATTAATACTATAATACACCCATGACTTTTGATTAAAACAAGAAGGGACAAACATGTAAGCATGGGGAACCATTTAACTTAAATCAAGAAGTCATTTAGGGAGGAGGTCTGGTTTTGAGCTATAAAGATAGCATTAATCTGAAACAATAGGGGGGGATTCAAAATACAGAGAGACTCTTAGAGAACATTAGGGAAAAAAACATTCACAACCTGGATTTTGACATACATTCATATAAACATATTGGCATTGACTGCCTACTGGTGGCTTTTGTTTTGGCCTCTATTTTCTTCTGTCATTACTGGTTTGCTGAGAGATTGTCACTGTTTGATCGTGTCTGGTTTGTTAGTTGACTGTTGTCTAGTCTCTGCTGTGATTTGTTTGGGTTTGCTGTTTGGTGTCACGGTTGCATTGTTGGTTTGGTTGCTGTTGCGCCTGCGTTTGCTGCCAGTGTTGCCCGTGTTGCTGTTGGTTTGGTTGAGTCCTTTTACTATTGTTGGTATTGCTGTTTGGTGCTATTGCTGGGTGTATACTACTGCTGCTGTGGTTTCTATTGTGTCACTGCTGCTGAGTGTTGCTGTTTGTTGTATTGCTACTGTCACTACTGCTGATTACTCCTTTCCTTCTTCTTTGTTATCATCCAGGTACTTCTCCTGCCCATGTTGAACTATAGAGAGACAGTGTAAACACTGCTCTAAAATCAAATGATGAACTGCAGTTTGGAGTGTTTTACACGAGTTTCTGTTTGTTGCCATGTAATTTGAATTGATTGTTGTATTTCATTAGATTTAGTATGATATGTAATCCAACTCTATAAATCTGAATCGAAATTGGATGGTGTTTAGTTATAGTTTGGTATAGGCTGTTAGTTATAAAGCTTGTGTCCAGAAATTCTAATAAGCTTGAAAGTTATTTTTATTTCATTTATAGGTTAGTTGAAGTTAATTACCTTTGTTTTATAGACTAATATGGTTTAAATGGTTTAAGATAGTTTTACACGGGCCATATTAACTGAGTGAAGCATTTTGTTATAGGTTTAGTTAACATGAGAATAAGGTGATGCATCCTCACCTAAAGCTATTTCTAAACATTAGTTGATATATTAGTTTGAAGTAATACTTCTAAGATAACACAAGAATGTTAGTAAACATTAGAACGTAGATGTCTATTGGATTTGTCTATTATACTTGATAAGTTTCACTTGGCTATTGAGGTGTTAGCCGGGTCAATATATGAACAATGCTCTAGAGCAACCGTTACACCTTTCGTTCGCTCTCGTTTAGTTTAATCACATGGACTTAACCATTCATTTTCCTTAAGAGTTATAATATCTAGATTGATAAACGAGTAGCCAGGCTCAATTTATTAACTCTATATACGGATGGTTCGTTTCAAAGCCTAGATAGCTCTTGTCCAACTGTGCAACCGACTTGAACAATGCCTCTTGGGCCTAATTTCTGTAGCAATAGGCCCAAACTGTCCAATTCTCTATTTTCTTTCTTGAATGAATTAATAGGCATGCTTCATTCTTCACTTCATAAATAATTGGATTGAATTAATTTGAAAGCAAATTATAGGGTTCGGTCTTGATCGACATTAAATAATTAGGATTGTTTTTGGTTATTAGAAAAAAAAAATAAAAGAATATAGTATACTTTAGGTATGATCTTTTAATAAAAGTGAGATGAGCCTCGCCGCATTAAATACACAATTGCGGGGCCCTCAATCAATTGTTATAAAAATTCTAGACTCGGGAGGACCGTTTAACGAATTTCGCGGTCTTTCCAAAAGTTAATCAATACGTCGGAACTTTAGGCGCGACTTATAATAGTATTACATTCTCAAATACGGGTGCGCATTTATGTGACCCAAATCTTACTCTCGGCGAAGCTGAAATACATTAAAGTCACAGGCGTACCGGTTGCGGTGTGACTCGAAATGTGTTTTCGTGACGTTGCAAATCTTCTAAAAAATAAAAGCGGGGCATTAAAAATACATAGTTAAAATATAGAAAGAAATCAGATAAAAGAAAAAGCGCAGTTGAGCGACCGTGCTAAAACCACGGAACTCGGGAATGCCTAACACCTTCTCCCGGGTTAACAGAATTCCTTATCCGGATTTCTGGTACATAGACTGTAATACAGAGTCATAAATTTCCTCGATTCGGGATCAAATCGGTGACTTGGGACACCATTATTTTTCCAAGTGGCGACTCCGAATTAAATAAATTAATCCCGTTTCGATTGTCCTTTAATTGGAAAAACTCCCTCGCGCCCTCGCGGGTGCGTAAAAAGGAGGTGTGACATCGAGTTACACAACTGCCATGACCTCGAACTTCGGTTCGGGGTCTAAGAACTCGAGCTCATTTAAATTGTTATTTTGTCTATATCTGATTTTATTACATGTTTAATTAATGTGCTACATGTCTACCGCTTTGATATTAGTTGTACTGTATATACAAACTGCTATATGTTTACCGCTTTGATATTGCGTGAACTGTATATAAAACTGTGCCGAAAACCCGTCTCTTCTTACCCCCGGGGATGTGCTTACTGGTTGAGACTCCCCTTTCTGTTAGTGTCAATACCAAAATAAGAAAAGAGGCAGGATAAGTTACAAAGCCGGACGATCCCGCGGGTCCCCGGTACGTAGCTCCCTCCTCAAATCCGAGTCGTCCGCTCGGGTACACGGTCTAGTATCATTGAAAAGCATCGGGATATTGAGCCTAGATTCAGGACGTTTAGTTGCATCATCTCTGACTTAGGGGACTCAACACAGGGGTTGGGTCCGTCTAGGACAGGTAACCTGAAAGGAAAGACCATCTTGCCATATCATATTTGTTGTGAGCATTTATTTAGACTGACATGCTGACCGGGTTCCTTTAAATACCGAAGAAAAGAAAAACACAAAAGGAAATAGTATGGGGAAGTAAATATCTTTCAGAAAAATACAAAAATACGTTTCACCAACAAGTCCACGAATTTAGTTTGCCAATAAAAGACGGCAGAAGATTGACTTTGCCGAAAAATGGGTTTTTGACAAAATGTGTTTTTGACAGTCAATAAAGGAAAGATAGTTGTTTTGACGGACCGAACTACGCGAGTTTGATTCTCACCGAGTGTGAGATACGTAGGCAACCTTTAAACGGGTCCAACTCCCATATATTTCAAAAATAAGTTTTAATGGCGGAACGCCAAGATATTTAATTTTGCCTTAACGACCACTTTTTTGACCAGTCAATTCCTGGGGCCCGTTTCGTTTTTTTTTAGAAAAGATAGTTTTGGGGCAAATAAAAATTTCGCTTTCATCTAAGAATTACCTTAAATAAATGTGCAGAATGAGCACGAGTCAGAATACAACCGAAGCTATCATAAACAAGGTCCCCTTAAGTTTGCACAAGTGGTGGAGCGACTTGGGTGAGCAAGGACAAGATGCCGTTAAGCTGTACTTGGGAGATCTAGTGGGGCTGCTAAATATTCCCCCAAGAGGAGACATCATACGAGCTTTGATCTCATTCTGGGATCCGGCACACAATGTGTTCCACTTTTCAGACTTTGAACTCACACCAACACTGGAAGAATTAGCCGGATATGTCGGAAGACCAAAGGTCCCTATGAGGGATCAATACCTTATTGCACCAAGGGTAGTGACAATACATCGGTTTTTGGATACGGTAAAGATCCGCAGAACTGTACACAACCCAGACTTATCAGAAGGGTTCTGCACTTTGGCATTTCTATATGACAAATATGGTCATTATGGGGGCGTTAACAAACACAGAAGCAAAATCTGCAGCGGAGACAATCGGGTAAAATGGGAGGAGCATAGACGCATCGCCTTCATGATAGCTTTCCTAGGTTCATTGATATTTCCTAGAAAAGATGGGAATATCAACATACAAGTGGCAGGGGTCGTCAGCACTTTGATGAAACAGAACAACAGTACTTTGGCTCCCATGATAATATCGGATATCTTTCGTGCACTCACCATCTGCAAAGCTGGAGGGACTTTCTTTGAAGCATGCAATGTATTGCTCCAAATGTGGATGATCGATCACTTATGCCGCCATCCGCAATTTATGAGGTATAGTTCACCGAAGAAAACTTGTATAGAAGAATTTCCTGCGAGGGTCGAGGGATATGAGTTGCCAGAGGGGATCAGCGGATGGATACGACTTTTGCGTTCGACTACAGCCAGCGGAATAGAATGGACGTTTGGTTGGCTACCCGTGGAAGAAGTCATATATGCATCAGCCGCAGAATCATATTTATTGCTAATGGGCCTCAACAGCATCCAGCCCTACGCACCAGGTCGAGTATTGAGACAGTTGGGACGATGCCAAATAATCCCAAAGGAAGAAGACCTCAGCCCACATGTAGTTGAAATTGGACCAGGAGGACAGTTCCCTGAAGCACTGGTCCGAAAGATTTGGAGTGAGTGTCAGACATTAAAAATAGACACTCGGGTGCGAGATCGAGCCCGGGGCGAAGTATCGTCGGAATACCCTGCATGGTATAGTAGAGATCCGGAGCATCAAAGGCCCGCAAAAAGGCCTCACCTCAGGGAGTTTGCTGGAGCGTCACGAGAACAATGGGACTGGTTGGCTAGAGAAGAAGCCTATAGAACAAAGATCAGCAGGATAGAACAACGGACCCAAGAGCTCCAATTTGAAATGGATGTGCAAACTGCCGCCAACGAAGGAGATAAGAAGAAGTTGGCACAAGAAAATGACTTTCTGAGAGCTCAAATCCAGCAAATGAAAAGGGATGCTGACAGACAGTTGAGGAGTCGGGCAGACGAAAAATTGATAAAGGGTTTGAGAAGCCAAGTCACCGATATCCAAAGAGAATTGGACGAGTCGAAGGCCCAGACAACGAGGATCCGTGCTAGCTGGAGAAAGGAGGCACATCAACATGCACTTCACCTAAAACGGGTGGAAGAAGATTACACCGAGATCGTCACTAGTCTAAGGGAAGCAAATGTTGTCCTCAGGGAGCGGGTTTTCAAGCAAGCCCAAGATGCCAGAGCGGACCTCGACCGTTGCCACAATCTGATGGCTCGACTGCAAGAACAAATAGACAGGCTCTTAGACCAAGTCACCAACAACGCTCAACGATTGGGGGCGAAAAACCAGCAGATAGAGCGGCTACTCGGAGAAAGGGACATGATCAAGGACCGAATCGGGGAAATCGGGCACTACGTCACCATGAAGTGCCTAGCTTGTGAACAAATGCCACGCACCAACCTTTTTGCTTCAATTATGGGCTATGTTCATCGGATCATGGAAGAATTAAGGGGACTACACAAGGACCTCACACCCAGGCCCGCGGCAAGGCCGAATGATGCCTCGCGGGCCCCCAGGAATTTTAGAGCAGTAGACTTTTGATTGAAAATGTATTTCTGAAATGTTGAGTCAGGCTAGTTGGCATTTTTACTTTCCCAAGTCAAGCATTTTCTTTCGTTTTGCTGATTGTTGTAAGACGTGTTTTGTAACTACACGGTTTTATTTGATATAAAAGTTACTGAATTTTGGCCACAATCTTGTTAACAGAACTACGCTCGGTCTGATTCACGCGAGAACGTGATACGTAGGCAATCCACATAAGATTCGACCGCCACTAAAAAGAAAGAAAAAGAATCCAAAGGCTAAATAACAATAAGGCTTGCAAAGATAGTCGAAAAAGAAAAAGGAAAAAGAAAAAGAAAAAGAAAAAGGGCCGGAATGACGCATGTTAAAGAGTACACGTAGAAAGGGTTATTTGGTTAGGTGCATAGCATCTAACGTGCTATAACATATCTGTCAAACTCGGTGAACTAACAAGTTTGTTGCATTTCCAGAAAGTTTAGCAGTTGGTTTGACAGAATATCCTGGCCAGCCATCACTACCGTACTAGATCCAAAGGACCAGTTACAGTAAGCATGTCGAGTTCCGGCAAGAGTCTCGAGGAAGAAAAATCCGAGCTACAAATCATGAAAGAAGAGGTAGACCGGTTAAAACAACAGATAACAGAGATGCACCTGGCCTGGGCCAGGGAACAGTCTTCACCAAACCGCCCTACTCTCGCCTCAGCTCCGGAACATCCGCCCATCGATCCTTCAACAAGCGCCCCGAGCTATCCATACTTTCAGGGGGAAAACCCATATGCCACCCACATTCCACCAGCCAAACCAAATCCTCCTCCAGTCACCCCTCGTTTTTGTAGCACCTCCACCTGCTCCTCTGCAAAGGCCGGCCAGCGAGCCATATGTTCAGATCCATGACAACTCTTACTATCCTCCGGAGCCTACTTTCAGGGCTCCTGAACCACAATCACATACACCTCACTGGGATAATCCGGCAGAACCGGAAAAACACTTCCAAAGTTCGGAACACGAGGAAGTTGTCAGAAAAGTTAAAAGCCTGGAGCAGTCCTTCAGGAACATGCACGGTTTGGGCAACCAGGTCAGCGTCGCCTATAAAGATCTATGTCCATTTCCGGACGTCCAGTTGCCAGCAGGGTTTAAAATGCCCAAATTCGACCTATACGAGGGGCATGGCGACCCAGTAGCCCACCTCCGAGGGTTCTGCAGTAAAATGAGAGGGGCCGGAGGACGGGACGAGCTTCTGATAGCTTACTTCGGCCAGAGTCTGGGAGGATCTGCGCTGGAGTGGTACACTAGACAGGATCCCAGCAGATGGTTTACGTGGGATGATTTGGCTCAAGCTTTTATCGGCCAGTTCCAATACAATCTTGAGATAATCCCCGACCGCCTATCATTGTTAAAATTAGAGAAGAAGCCCGCTGAAAGCTTCAGGGAATTTGGTTTCCGGTGGAGGGAACAGGCGGCCAGGGTGGATCCACCGATGAGAGAGAGCGAGATGGTGGACTACTTCTTGCAGACATTAGAGCCCACCTACTTCGGACATCTGGTAACGTCCGTAGGCAAATCATTCACTGAGGTGATAAAAATGGGGGGTATGATCGAGGAAGGTTTGAAGGCCAACAAGATCATGAGTTACTCGGCACTGAAAGCCACCACTCAGGCTATCCAAAGTGGTACTGGAGGAGTACTGGGGAAAAAGAGGAGAGAGGAAGTTGCGGCCGTCGAGTCCGGGGCATGGTTCAGAAATAGAGGCCCCGCACCCCAATATAGCCCACCCCAACCTCACCACCAAAACTACTCTCACAACCCATATAGCCACCCGCAACATTACTATCCCGCACCTGATCCCCATTTTACTGTCCACCATGCACAGTCCTATTCTGCACCTCCCGTTCATGCACCGTGGCGTGCACCGAACCCCCAGAACAATCATCCACCCCCAAGAGCTTACAGAAACCCCTCGGGCGCGAGTTTCCGTCCGAACCAAGCATTCAGGGGCGACAGGGCGCCGAGGCCAAAGACTTTCACTCCCTTAGGAGAGTCTTACACCAATCTGTTCCACCGGTTGAAGCAAGTAGGGTTGCTAAATCCGGTTGAAGCTAAGCTACCAAACCCCCTCCCGAAGAACCTGGACCATTCAGTAAATTGTGCCTACTGCTCGGGATGTCCGGGGCACGATACAGAAAAGTGTTAGAGGCTAAAGACGGCCATCCAGGAGCTCATTGACACTCGCAGGATTAAGGTCCAGACTCCAACAGAGCCTAACATCAACCAAAACCCGCTTCCAACTCATCACGAGACCAATATGATCGAGTTGGTACGGGCAGAGGAAGGAAAGGAGAAAGCCTCTCAGACTGTAATGATGATTAAGTCTAGCGGGGCAGGAACGAGAAAAGGGCCAAGCCTTAACGAGTCGCCCAGTTGCAAGAAGGACATACCAGGAGAGTCGGAAGCAGGAAAGGAAAGTGTGAACGAAGTACCGGTGAAGCCGGCCAAGATAGTTGTACCGGGGACAGCAATCAAACCCATCTTGACAGTAGCAGGCGTTCGAATGGATCCTTTCATCATCCAGCCGGCAACACAGCTGCCAGTAACTGATAGCCGGGCCGTCCCATGGAATTATGCTCGGATTACAACGACCTACAGAGGAAAGGAGGTGAAAGAGGAAGTTTGTGAAGCCCAAGGGTTGACCCGCTCGGGGAGATGTTTTGCCCCCGCGGAATTGAGGAAGACCACTCCGGCAGTATTGAAAAAGCCGGTCACTGATGAAGAGGCGGAAGAATTCTTGAAAAAGATGAAGCTGCACGACTACTCCGTCTTAGAGCAGTTGAAGAAGACTCCGGCGCAAATATCATTGCTATCCTTGCTGATACATTCCGAAGAACATCGGCAAGCATTGATGAAAGTCCTGAATGAGGCACATGTACCGGATAAAATCTCAATGAGCCATTTGGAGAAGATCACCAATCGGATCTTCGAAGCAAATCGGATCACCTTCACCGATGACGAGTTGCCTGAGGAAGGCACTGAGCATAACAGGGCTTTATATCTTACGGTGAAGTGTGAAGAGGCGGTGGTTACCAAAGTCTTGGTCGATAACGGGTCCAGTGCTAACATTTGTCCTCTCTCTACACTGGGCAAATTAAAAGTAGACATCGGCAGGGTATGCAAGAACAGCGTATGTGTTCGAGGGTTTGACGGAGGAGGCAAAGCATCGGTCGGTGACATAGTGCTAATCTTGACAATTGGGCCAGTGGAGTTCACCATGGAATTCCAGGTGCTGGACATGGTGGTGTCATATAACCTCCCGATAGGGCGACCATGGATCCATGCCGCAAGAGCAGTTCCATCCAGCTTGCACCAACTCGTCAAGTTCGAGTGGGATCAACAGGAGATCGTCGTCCATGGAGAGAACGATCCACAATCGGGCACCATCATTCCCTTTGTTGAAACAGAAGAAGATGTTGGGCCGTGGGTATATCAGGTCTGCGATGTGGTGTCCGCCCACCGAGTTCCGGAAGGGGAATGCATTCCCGGCGACAGAACAATTACTGCGGATGTCATGGTGGCGCATGAAATGTTGAGACATGGTTTCATACCCGGTAAAGGTCTAGGTGCATCTCTGCAAGGAATCATACAACCGGTATCGGTGGTCGAAAACTTGGGAACCTTCGGCTTGGGATTCCAGCCAACCTCAGAGGACATCCGGCGAGCAAAGAGGAGTAAACAGAAGACATGGGTGCTCCCAAAACCCGTTCCACGCCTTTCCCAATCTTTTGTCAGGACCAGAGCAAGAGGACATCCAACGACAAAGATTCCCGGTCCTACGGTCAGGCCAGACGAAGAGTTCGTCAGGAAGTTCGAAGACCTATTCACATATGTATGTATGCTCGAGGACGGTGAAGGATCTAGTCACGCCGAGATACAATTTGTGGGACCAAAGGCAAAACTGAATAACTGGAAGGCTACTCCTCTCCCTGTCCGGAAGGAGTCTTGGTAGTTTGTCTTGGATTGTTTTTCTTTCGACATGTTGTGTTGGGGGTTTGTCCCCGGAGTAAAATCCCGTTGTTTTTGTTCATTTCTGATTTAAGTTTGCAGTTTGTTTTCCCTTTGTACAATTTCATCAATGAAATTTGGTTCCTTCGTGTCTAATTTTGTTTATCTTTTCTTCTTTTTACTTTTCTGAACAGCCTCCTTGCAACTGATCTTAATGATATGGCGTGCTTAAAGATTAATCAACCCAGTCTATAAAGTCAATCGGGTTTGGAAATAATAACACATGAAATAAGAAGTGACGAGAGTGAGTCAGAGTACGGCGATGATGAAGCCGTAGAAGAAATCGGTGAAGAATTAAGTCACTTCGAGGAAAAGCCCAAACCGAATTTAAATGATACCGAGGCCGTTAATCTAGGGAATGCGGATGACGTCAAAGAAACCCGGATAAGTGTCCATATTGAACCCAATCTGAGAGAAGAACTGATCAAAACACTCATGGAGTTTAAAGATATTTTCGCATGGTCGTACGACGACATGCCAGGACTCAGCACTGATCTAGTGGTTCATAGATTACCCACTGATCCGGCATATCCTCCCGTCAAGCAAAAACTGCGGAAATTCAAGACGGAGATGAGTGTGAAGATTAAGGAGGAGGTAACCAAGCAGTTGCAGGCGAAAGTCATTCGTGTCACTCGATACCCCGAATGGTTGGCTAACGTAGTACCGGTGCCAAAGAAAGACGGAAAGATCAGGGTATGCGTGGACTATCGCAATCTCAACAAGGCAAGTCCTAAGGATAATTTCCCACTTCCCAATATCCATATCCTGATTGATAATTGCGCCGGACGCGAAATCGGATCCTTTGTGGACTGTTATGCGGGATATCATCAGATTTTGATGGATGAAGAGGACGCAGAAAAGACGGCTTTTATCACACCGTGGGGGACTTATTGCTACCGAGTGATGCCGTTTGGTTTGAAGAATGCAGGAGCAACATATATGAGGGCGATGACTACGGTATTCCATGACATGATACACAAGGAAATTGAGGTGTACGTGGATGATGTGATCATAAAATCTAGGCGTCAAGAAGACCACGTTGCTGACCTCAGGAAGTTCTTTCAAAGACTCCGAAGGTACGACATCAAGCTTAATCCGGCCAAATGCGCATTCGGAGTTCCATCAGGAAAGCTGCTAGGATTCATCGTCAGCCGACGGGGCATTGAGTTGGACCCCTCCAAAATCAAGTCCATTCAGGAGTTACCCCCGCCGAAGAATAAAACAGAGGTAATGAGTCTGTTGGGAAGGTTGAATTACATCAGTAGGTTTATTGCCCAGCTTACGGCAACTCGTGAACCCATATTCCGCCTATTGAAGAAAGACGCCGCGATAGAATGGACGGCAGAATGTCAGGAAGCGTTTGACCGGATCAAAGGGTATCTGTCAAATCCACCCGTACTAGTTCCGCCTGAGCCAGGTAGACCCCTGATTCTTTATTTGACGGTTCTGGAGAATTCGTTCGGCTGCGTACTGGGGCAGCATGATCTTACCGGCAGGAAGGAACGGGCCATTTACTACCTCAGTAAGAAGTTCACAGTCCACGAGGTCAAGTACACTCATCTAGAAAAGACATGTTGCGCCCTGACTTGGGTAGCCCAAAAGCTGAAACACTACTTGTCTTCTTACACCACTTACCTCATTTCGCGTTTGGATCCGTTGAAGTATATTTTCCAGAAACCTATGCCTACAGGGAGGTTAGCAAAATGGCAAATATTACTTACGGAGTTCGACATCATATACGTGACAAGGACGGCTATGAAAGCTCAAGCCCCGGCCGATCACTTAGCCGAGAATCCCGTTGACGACGAATACGAACCTTTGAGGACGTATTTTACAGATGAGGAAGTATTGCAGATTGAGGGGTTAGAACTAACCAAGGATCCAGGATGGAAGCTCTTCTTCGATGGAGCGGCAAACGCAAAAGGAGTCGGAGTAGGGTCTGTGCTCATATCTGAAACAGGACATCATTATCCTGTTACTGCTCAACTGCGTTTTCACCGTACCAATAATATGGCTGAGTACGAGGCATGTATCCTGGGGTTACGATTAGCGGTGGACATGGATGTACAGGACGTCTTGGTCTTGGGGGACTCGGACCTTCTGGTACATCAGATTCAGGGAGAATGGGAAACCAGAGATCTAAAGCTTATCCCATATCGTCAGTGTTTGCATGATTTGACCAAACGCTTTCGATCGGTAGAATTCAGGCATATCCCGAGGATGCATAATGAGGTTGCCGATGCGTTGGCTACTTTAGCATCAATGCTACATCACCCGGACAAGGTTCGTGTCGATCCGTTACATATCCATGTCCGGAATCAACATGCTTATTGTAATGTAATAGAGGAAGAGGTGGATGGTGAGCCATGGTTTCGTGATGTCAAGGAGTACCTCAGGTTAGGAATATACCCAGAGCAAGCAACTGGAGATCAAAAGCGAGCTATTCGGCGGTTGGCGAACGGATTTTTCCTTAGTGGAGGGGTGCTATACAAAAGAACCCCGGACTTAGGATTGTTGAGATGTATAGATGCAAATCAAGCCACAACAGTGATGACAGATATACACTCGGGAGTTTGCGGACCACACATGAGCGGATACGTATTGGCAAAGAAGATTCTTCGAGCAGGATATTATTGGCTCACTATGGAGCGGGATTGTATAAGTTTCGTGCGAAGATGCCATCGGTGTCAGATACACGGAGATTTGATTCATTCTCCGCCGACTGAATTGCATACAATGTCGGCACCATGGCCGTTTGTCGCATGGGGTATGGATGTCATTGGACCTATTGAGCCTGCGGCTTCCAATGGTCACAGGTTCATTCTGGTAACGATTGATTATTTTACCAAGTGGGTAGAGGCCAAAACATTCAAATCAGTGACCAAGAAGGCGGTAGTGGACTTCGTACACTCCCACATCATCTGCAGGTTTGGAATTCCAAAGATGATCATTACAGATAACGGTGCAAATCTTAACAGTGGATTGATGAAAGAGGTATGTCAACAGCTCAAGATTACACACCGAAATTCCACACCGTATCGCCCAAAAGCAAACGGTGCGGTCGAGGCAACAAACAAGAACATAAAGAAGATATTGAGGAAGATGATAGAAGGGTCTAGGAAGTGGCATGAAAAGTTACCATTTGCGCTGTTGGGTTATCGCACTACCGTCCGGACTTCGGTAGGTGCAACTCCTTACTTGTTGGTATACGGGACCGAGGCAGTAATACCCGCAGAAATTGAGATCCCATCCCTCCGAATTGTCGCTGAAGCTGAGATTGATGACGACGAGTGGGTCAAAACCCGATTAGAGCAATTGAGCTTGATCGACGAAAAGAGATTGACAGCGGTATGTCACGGCCAATTGTATCAAAGGAGAATGGCGAGAGCATATAACAAGAAGGTACGTCCCAGGAGATTTGAAGTGGGACAACATGTGCTGAAGAGAGTTCTACCACATCAGGCCGAGGCGAAAGGCAAGTTCGCTCCAAATTGGCAGGGACCATTTCTGGTGACTAGAGTATTATCCAACGGCGCTCTATGTCTGACGGATGTTGAGGGAAGATGCACCGATATGGCTATCAATTCCGATGCAGTTAAGAGATATTATGTGTAATTCTTTGATGCATTTGTCAACGTTTGGTTTCGTTTGTGTGTATTTGGCATTTTTCGGAGAATGAAATGACAGAGGCAATTTTTCTACTACCCAAACACTTTAACCTTTGTTTCCCCATTTTGAGCCTTAATTATTCTTTCATATACCCTCTTTCGAAATCATCAAGGCAGATGTGTAACAGAATAGAAAAGAAACAAAGAAGTAATACAAGAAAAAGTGAACTACGTTCGACCCGATTCCTCAAGAAGGATACGTAGGCGCCACACGGCTCGGTCATAATAAAATAAAAATCAAAAATCCCCCAAGCAACAAAACTGGGGCAGAAGTCATTGTTTCGTTTGAAAGATAGTGTGGATTCCGAAAGTTGTAATAAGTTAACCGTTGAGGCTAAACCCCTTTCTTCAGCCTCACGCGCAGAAACCATATTAAGAACCAGAAAGACCTCTCGATCAGTATTTGAAAAGTGCCAAGTCATGTGAACAAAAGCCAAGAGTGACATCCCGACCCTCGATTGAATCCAGGATGCACAAGCCGAAAGGGGATAACGCTCTAGAAGGAATCTCAGGGGTGATACCCCGCCGCACGGAAAGAAAACGTAAATGAGAGAGTCTTAACGGTGAAAACCCTCGAGGGCACCTTAAGGCGAAGGAAGTCGAGAGAAATAAAATGAGAGAGTCTTACGGTGAAAACCTTTACGGGCACCTTAAGGCGACGGGAGATAGAAAGAAATGAGAGAATCTCATCAGTGAAAACCCTTTGAAGGGCACGGTGAGGTGACAGGACGAGATGATTACAGGATGTCTGCTTGAGACCGGGTTTGGACATCCGTTTACCTCTAGCAGAATGCGGCATCAGAAAGTGATTGACATGAATAGACTGGGTAGTTTAATCTCAAAGGCGCGGCATAACCATTGGATCAGTCATACATTCAGATAAGTTTTCCTATTTTTTGAGTTCAGAAAAGTTTTTCTCTTCTTTTGTCATTTGCGGTCAGTGTTCCTTTCTTTTCTTTCATTTTTCGAAGATTGATTTTGCAAAGCTTACTACCAAGTCTCCCAAAGCAGTATAATGAAAATGAATAGGCGTGGAACGAGGCAATAAGGCAGAAGTCGTTCCGATAGTAAGATTGGGACGACAGGTTGATTGGAAGGTTCACAGGAATTACGGAGTATGAGGGGCACATGTGGCACGTCCGAAAGATGATCTCACGCAACAGATCACCGGCTAAAAAGAGCCGGATCAAACCAAAGATTGGAATAAAAGGAAAGATGAGAAATCATTCGCGGGAGGAGCATCGTCCCCAGCAAGCGTCAACGTCGTCCTTAAAGTTCGAAAGAGGCCGAGCAGCTGAAAGAGAAAAGAGAATGGCCCCAACAAGAGTGGCACGACCACTCACCGCATTTTGAAACTAACAATTTTTCTTTGATTTAAAAGCAGGAAAAGAGGGTTCGTTGGCGGAAAAGCATACCGTCCGGAAGTTTATCAAACTGGGGCAGAAAATTTTCTCCTGTTGCGAAAATTTTCTTGAAAGCAAAGACTCAGAGGATAAGGGTAGAAAGCAACACAAGATTGCGGGAAATACCAGCTCCGAGCAGAATAGTTTTGAGAAAGGCCAGACAACACGATGGGATGATCTTGGAGCCCGGTATCATCCCCAGCAGTTGATGGAAAAATGGAACAATGGATTCGAGATTCCCCCAGCAGTATTACATCCCGTAATTTGCTCGAGGAGGCAAGAGCGTGAGTCCCGGAGGAGGCATGGGAAGAAGGAAGAGAATGAGGGGTGAAGGAAACAAAGAATACTTCCTCAGCAGCATCATCCCCAGCAGGCAAGTAAACAGCTCCAAAAATATCCCCAGCAGCCAGAAGAAAAGTAATACGACCCAGGGGAAGGCAATTCCAAGACAGGATAATTCAGAAGAGAAGGTGGTCCGAGAGGTAATGCAGGAACAAGGAAATGGTACAAAAGGCAAAGGAAGGTAATCAAGATAAGATGAAATCAGTGAGTAGTAGTTGAAGTCAGGGGGCCCGCCTGGAGAATGGAGTGGCGATTTTATTTTTTGCAGTAGTAGTTGAAGTCAGGGAGCCCGCCTGGAGAATGGAGTGGCGATTTATTTTTGAAGTAGTAGTGGAAGTCAGGGAGCCCGCCTGGAGAATAGAATGGCGATTTAATTTTAAAGTAGTAGTTGAAGTCAGGGAGCCCGCCTGGAGAATGGAGTGGCGATTTTATTTTGAAGTTGTAGTTGAAGTCAGGGAGCCCGCCCGGAGAATGGAGTGGCGATTTAATTTTGAAGTTGCAGTTGAAGTCAGGGAGCCCGCCTGGAGAATGGAGTGGCGATTTTATTTTGAAGTAGTAGTTGAAGTCAGGGAGCCCGTCTGGAGAATGGAGTGGCGATTTTATTTTGAAGTAGTAGTTGAAGTCAGGGAGCCCGCCTGGAGAATGGAGTGGCAATTTTATTTTGAGTAGTAGTTGAAGTCAGGGAGCCCGCCTGGAGAATGGAGTGGCGATTTTATTTTTAAGTAGTGGTTGAAGTCAGGGAGCTCGCCTGGAGAATGGAGCGGCGATCTATTTTGGTTGAGGAAAGCGGTTGAATGTAACAGAAATCTCCGGCATGAATCCAAGTTCGTAAGCAGAGGGAGGCAACAAGGATCAGAACAGATATATTCGGATTGCGAAGGAGAATAGTTCAAAGATCATAAAGAAGGAAACAACGGTCGGGGTTCGGCAATCAAGATAGACCGAAATAACAACTGGCAGAAGAGAAGAAACATCAGAAGGACGTCAAGTCAGACAGGATGGCGAGGAGCCTGACAAGGCCAAGTCAAAAGAGATAGATAAGAATTTGTAGTACTGTAACTTAGTCTCGCTTCTTATTTTGTTTAGCACGGTGTAATAAGGGGATCAGTTAAGCAGTGGCAATAGCAGCAACAACAGTAACAGCAAAATCACAGCAGTCATGGTAGTCCCAGCTACCAAAACTTCCCGAACTACATTGACCTGATTCCCTTTTAGCCAGGGATATGTAGGAGACCTTTGAAGCGAAGGTTCGGTCAAACTTTTCCAAAAAATGCTTCACACGGGGTGCTCGAACAGGCAAAAATCGCTCGTATCCGCTCACTTATCTTTGCACGAAAACTCTTCATGTTTACGCGCAAAGAGGGGCAGCTGTGAGCACGTGATTTTCGCCCTACATGAGAATCACTCCCAGAAAATTCAAATAAAATAGTTTTATGTTGAGCATGATTTATGTGATTTTTGTGTTATTTTTATCTTACATTTGCATGTTTGTGTGTGCGTGTTTATTTATTTAAATTAGCAAAATACAAAATATATACATCACGTTTTGCATTTTTTTTAGTGTTTAATATCAAAATTATACGGTTTACATTTAAGTGATATGTAATTATGTGGGATGATTGTAGTAAAAATTAATTGTGTTAGATATATATATATATATATATACATATATATACACACATATGTACATGATACACCATGGAATGTAGTATGGAAATCGGAATTGGGCCATAGCAAAACCAGGCCCAATGTATTTCAATACACCACCCAATTCCCTACCCAGTCAGCCCAACACCTCAGCCCAACCCGACCCGGTCCGAAATAATCAAACACCCCTCTTTTCAATACACCATCATTTTCATTACACAAAAAAACAAACCCTAGCACAAGAAAAACTACCCCCAGCCGCCTACCCCCATTCCCTCATAACCCTAGTATTATTCTTGAACAAGACACAAGAGGAGAGCCGCCAGACCTAAGGATCTTCCGCCAGCCATAGCCGCCTACCCCCACCTCTCTTACCAACAACCAACGGCAAGAAGAAAAAGCCAGCGGCCAGCTAACGAACAGCCAAGAGCTGCTGCCGCCCACCGCACTTTGACGCCAAACGACCGCCTTGAACCCTCACACCTCTCACCAGTCGCACGACCACCACGACGACCCCAATTCCGCCATCACCCTTCATCTCAGGTCGCCGGAATCTCTGTTTTGTTTTCTTCTCATTTCAAATTGCCGGCGAACACATCTCCACAAACAAGTGCACACAGTCCACACACGCACGGAAATGATAAAGGATGAAAAACAAAGCATGAGCTCTAAAAAAGGGTTGAGAACAGAGAAGATGAACTAACGAGATTTTCGTTTCATTTCGGATTCGAATCTTCTGGTTTTCATGTCGGTTTTTGCACTGATTTCGAGTCCAATTTCGGGTTTGAATTTCTCTATTGAGATGGAGCTGTTTTAAGTCGATGTCCGGGTTCCAAATTCGCATTCCTGCTGACTTTTCCCGGTTAAGACTCAATTTGGTTGTTGAATTTTGTTGCTCTTCGTCCGGATGAAACTGTAAATTCGGATTCTCTAATCTGGAAGAAATTTGGCCAGTGAGTTTATTTCTTCCTCCCTTACCTTGTTTATGCTTAATCTCTTCATTAATCTGTTGCTTCCGTTTATTTGGATGTTTGAGATATTGTTTCATTGTTGTTTTGTTTAATTTTTCCTTTGAGTGATTGAACTAACATGTTACTATTTAATTTTAGTTAGCCTGACTGTTATACTGTTCAAGTTGTTCTTTGAATGGTTGAATTACTTTTCATCATATATGTTCTATACGTTTGTAAATGGAAACAAGAAGAAATAGTTTGAATGGAAATGGTTTCACTTGGGGTATTGTTTGCTTTGCTTTGCCTGGTTGTTCCTCATATGAATTCAGTTTACATTTCGATTCGGTTAATTGTGATTCATACTGTTTCAACTTGTTGATTCATCATACTATGGAATTCCTGCTCATTCATTTGTGTCTAAGTTAACCAGGATTGGTTTCAAATATGGTTATCTTATTCATTTTTGATCTGATGCTGTATGATTCAATTTGAGTTCATGGAATTTATTGGTTCAATTTAAATTAGGAATTAAGTTTGGTCAGTTGTTAGTGTTGTTACAAATGAAGGTTTGGGGGAAAAATAGTAATTTCAGTAATTTTAGGGGTAATATGAAAATTGAAAACTTAAAGAATTATTTATGTTAAAGTATTTTATCCACTAAGCACCAATAATATTAAAATAGGGTATTGTTTAATACTTAGTGAGGAACAAGACATAGTGGCTTTGGAAGATGTTAAAAGAGTTGATTAAAATATGTTGCCCATTACTTTTGAATTAATTAAGGAAAAGACAAGTGTTAGTGGGGAACCAAACAATAGGCATGGGAGTTAATATTAATACTATAATACACCCATGACTTTTGATTAAAACAAGAAGGGACAAACATGTAAGCATGGGGAACCATTTAACTTAAATCAAGAAGTCATTTAGGGAGGAGGTCTGGTTTTGAGCTATAAAGATAGCATTAATCTGAAACAATAGAGGGGGATTCAAAATACAGAGAGACTCTTAGAGAACATTAGGGAAAAAAACATTCACAACCTGGATTTTGACATACATTCATATAAACATATTGGCATTGACTGCCTACTGGTGGCTTTTGTTTTGGCCTCTATTTTCTTCTGTCATTACTGGTTTGCTGAGAGATTGTCACTGTTTGATCGTGTCTGGTTTGTTAGTTGACTGTTGTCTAGCCTCTGCTGTGATTTGTTTGGGTTTGCTGTTTGGTGTCACGGTTGCATTGTTGGTTTGGTTGCTGTTGCGCCTGCGTTTGCTGCCAGTGTTGCCCGTGTTGCTGTTGGTTTGGTTGAGTCCTTTTACTATTGTTGGTATTGCTGTTTGGTGCTATTGCTGGGTGTATACTACTGCTGCTGTGGTTTCTATTGTGTCACTGCTGCTGAGTGTTGCTGTTTGTTGTATTGCTACTGTCACTACTGCTGATTACTCCTTTCCTTCTTCTTTGTTATCATCCAGGTACTTCTCCTGCCCATGTTGAACTATAGAGAGACAGTGTAAACACTGCTCTAAAATCAAATGATGAACTGCAGTTTGGAGTGTTTTACACGAGTTTCTGTTTGTTGCCATGTAATTTGAATTGATTGTTGTATTTCATTAGATTTAGTATGATATGTAATCCAACTCTATAAATCTGAATCGAAATTGGATGGTGTTTAGTTATAGTTTGGTATAGGCTGTTAGTTATAAAGCTTGTGTCCAGAAATTCTAATAAGCTTGAAAGTTATTTTTATTTCATTTATAGGTTAGTTGAAGTTAATTACCTTTGTTTTATAGACTAATATGGTTTAAATGGTTTAAGATAGTTTTACACGGGCCATATTAACTGAGTGAAGCATTTTGTTATAGGTTTAGTTAACATGAGAATAAGGTGATGCATCCTCACCTAAAGCTATTTCTAAACATTAGTTGATATATTAGTTTGAAGTAATACTTCTAAGATAACACAAGAATGTTAGTAAACATTAGAACGTAGATGTCTATTGGATTTGTCTATTATACTTGATAAGTTTCACTTGGCTATTGAGGTGTTAGCCGGGTCAATATATGAACAATGCTCTAGAGCAACCGTTACACCTTTCGTTCGCTCTCGTTTAGTTTAATCACATGGACTTAACCATTCATTTTCCTTAAGAGTTATAATATCTAGATTGATAAACGAGTAGCCAGGCTCAATTTATTAACTCTATATACGGATGGTTCGTTTCAAAGCCTAGATAGCTCTTGTCCAACTGTGCAACCGACTTGAACAATGCCTCTTGGGCCTAATTTCTGTAGCAATAGGCCCAAACTGTCCAATTCTCTATTTTCTTTCTTGAATGAATTAATAGGCATGCTTCATTCTTCACTTCATAAATAATTGGATTGAATTAATTTGAAAGCAAATTATAGGGTTCGGTCTTGATCGACATTAAATAATTAGGATTGTTTTTGGTTATTAGAAAAAAAAAATAGAAGAATATAGTATACTTTAGGTATGATCTTTTAATAAAAGTGAGATGAGCCTCGCCGCATTAAATACACAATTGCGGGGCCCTCAATCAATTGTTATAAAAATTCTAGACTCGGGAGGACCGTTTAACGAATTTCGCGGTCTTTCCAAAAGTTAATCAATACGTCGGAACTTTAGGCGCGACTTATAATAGTATTACATTCTCAAATACGGGTGCGCATTTATGTGACCCAAATCTTACTCTCGGCGAAGCTGAAATACATTAAAGTCACAGGCGTACCGGTTGCGGTGTGACTCGAAATGTGTTTTCGTGACGTTGCAAATCTTCTAAAAAATAAAAGCGGGGCATTAAAAATACATAGTTAAAATATAGAAAGAAATCAGATAAAAGAAAAAGCGCAGTTGAGCGACCATGCTAGAACCATGGAATTCGGGAATGCCTAACACCTTCTCCCGGGTTAACAGAATTCCTTATCCGGATTTCTGGTTCGCAGACTGTATTACATAGTCATAAATTTCCTCGGTTCGGGATTAAACCGGTGACTTGGGACACCATTATTTTCCCAAGTGGCGACTCTGAATAATTAAATGAATTAATCCCGTCTCGATTGTCCTTTAACTGGAAAAACTCCCTTGTGCCCTCGCGGGTGCGTAAAAAGGAGGTGTGACAGCTTACATCAGAGTTTGATTTGGAAACTGAATGAAAAGCTAAGCTATCCTTGCATTTATTACAAATAGAGAAAGACTTAGGAACTGGTGGAATGACTAGCTCTAAATGATGTTTGGCTTGAACAGGCTTGAGTAGATAAAGACCATCCTGAACCCTACCAAGAACCACTGGCCTCTTCATTGAAGGGGCCTATAAAATTGCAGCAAAAGAAGCAAAGAGTAAGAGACAAGTAAGACATTTTGTGAGCTTATGAACAGATAAGAGATTGTATCTAAAATCAGGCACATAAAGGACATTTATCAAAGTTAAGTCTGGTAGCACTCGAACACTTCCTATTTGATGAACCTTGATCCTGTGAGAGTTAGGAAGATTTACATAAACTGGTTTCGTTAAGGTCTTTATATCAAAGAGAATGGAATAGTCGTAGGTCATATGTTATGTTGCTCCAGAATCCAATATCCAATAAACAGAACTGATGTGAGAGAAACAACTAGAAGGGTTAAGATCAGGTTGTACTATACCAGCACAATTAGCAGTAGTGTTGGCTTCAGAAACCTGTTCTCCTTGTTGTCCTATTTTCACCTGGTGAAGCAACTGAAAAAGTTGAGAAAACTGATCCTGTGTGATGGAATTCCCTGACAATTGTGTGTCTGATCCTGCAGGTGTTGTGACATTATCTTCAGAAGTCATTACTTGATTGCTTTGAGCTCCACCTTGAAATTTTCTGGACTTTGTGAACTTGAAGGAAGATGGGAATCCAATAATCCTATAACATTGATCAATAGTGTGTCCGGGCTTCTTGCAGTAATTGCAAAACAGGTTGGACTTTTTTCTCAAAATGTGCTTTGAATTTCATGTCTGTTCTTCCTATTTTCTGAGTATTTCCTTGCTGATATGAGGCCAAGAAGGCAGATTCAGCAGGATGTTGAGCGACACGAATTTCACGCTGCTTCTCATCTTGAATGAGCAAAGAATAGGCCAAGTTCACACTAGGTAAAAGTGATATCATCAATATGTTACTGCGGACAGCTGAGTATGTCTCATTGAGCCCCATGAGAAATTGGATAAGACGTCCATCTTGAAGAGATTTGAGAGCTTTTGTCTTACCTCCACAGCTGCAAGTGCATGTACAATGAACACAGGTATTGAGAGCATCAAGCTCATCCCAAATCCTCTTAATTTTGGTATAATATCCTGGAATGTCTGAGTTCCCCTGAACAAGGTCGCTTAATTCCTTTTGAAGATGATAGAGTTGTGCTCCATTTGACTGACCAAAGCGATCCTCTAAGTCAATCCAAATTTCTTTTGCAGTCTTGGAGTACAAGACACTTTCTGCTATATCCTTGGAGAGGGAATTCAAGATCCAAGAGATTACCATATCGTTGCAGCGGTTCCATGATTTGAATAGAAGATCAGAAGGATCTGGCTGGGTGAAACTCCCATCGACAAAACCAAGCTTGTTCTTGGCTGAGAGTGCAATAACTATGGCTCTTCTCCATCCTCCATACCCTTTGCCATCAAACACAGTGTTAACCAGTAACATCCCTGGAGAATCCGAAGGATGAAGATAATATGAGTGAGTTGTGTCATTGAAAGTTGCTGTCCCTGCTGCTGCAACAGGTGAAGAAGAGCTGACTGTAGAAGCTTCAGTACCAGGAGCCATAGAAGAGGGTTAAAGAGAAGCTGAGTTTGATGAAGAAGAAAGCAAAAAAAAATATCGTGATCGATCCTATCGCTCTGATACCATGATGGAAATTAGAGAATATAGGGAGAAAACCTTTTTGATTATTCTTCTTGAATGATTTACAGTGTACAGTGATGTATATATACTAAACTCTAAGGAGAAAGAATACAAAAGGAGAGTAACAACTCTATACACGTGTCTAATCCTAATTGCCTATCTAATAACAAACAAAAGGAATCTTTACAAACAATGTAAAATTAGATATTATCCATTAGTTATTCTAGAAGGTCCTGGGCCCTTCAGCTGAAATCCATCTTTGTATTTAGTGAACAAGATGGACGTTTGTGAGGTGTCCACGTTGGAAGCTAATGAAGGGCTTTGATTATGTTGATTTGTAAAATAAGACTTTGACTGTGTTTGACTTGAACTCTTCTTGTTTCTATCGAATATCAAATCCCTTCTCTCTTCTGAAATAGAGTTCTTTGCATTATCAACCATGGAAAATCTTTCACCAACACATTTCCATCCATCTCGTTCCATGATCCAAACGTCCAAATCTTTATCAGTGGTTTTTCTACCATATAAACTGAGGCGACCTTTGAAAGTAGTCAAACGAAACAATTGATCATCTTCACTTATAAATTTTGGTTTTGGAAATACTTTCAATTCATCTGACTTCACATCAAAATATATAATTGTTGAAGCTTTAGATACCAGATGATCAACTTCTTCATTTAGAGACCAAAATACACAATCCTCAGTGCTAATTAATACCCTGACCATAGTAATATGTCCCTGAATTAGTTGTTCCACTTAAACTAAAAAGACTTTGATTTACTATAGGAAGAGTTTGTTTTGCCTTCCAACAATTTCTCATATATAGACCAAACAGCATAAAACTCGTTATAGATCGAAATAATTTTGTAATCATCAGTACTAGAATCATAACACATCCCACAACCATAAGGAAGCATTCTTTCATTGTCGTCGTCGTCGTCATCGTAATCTTCCAGATATGGACATAGGAGAGTTCGTTGTTGTCTGATTGATGGATTCCACAAAACAAATGTCTTACTAGACGACTTACGTTTCTTCAATAGTACCAATCCATCATGTGAGCATAAAACGTCATGATCATCATTGAATATCTTTAGAGGAAAGAGTTACTTTTCTATGGCAACTTGTGGACTAATTTCCAAGTCCATAAACCTGAATTCAGAGGTAAAAGCTCTTTGTAACAAGAGTTTTTTGTTAGGCGACGTGTATTATCAAAATCAACACTGTTAAGGAAAAAACAAGAGGAAGAAGAAATAGAATATATAATTCCGAGTTCACAATTTGCTTGTGTGTCCTTAAGGAATTTTAACCCCCTCACAGTTGCCAAAGTAATGGATTAAATCCTCCCAGGATAAAACGGAATAACCTTCCTGCGACAGTGGCAATACAAGAAGCAGGATACCAACGAACTCAAAAAGCGGAGCGAATCACACTTACGCTTTTCAAGGAACGAGAAAGCTCAAGAATTTTTGGATTAATGAACTTGCAGAGAGAAGGAAAGAATTTCTGAATTTCTGAATATCTAGAATGAAAGCCATGCCTGAATTTATAGGAAATTGTTGGCTTTGTGAAAAGGTATGGTGCCTCTTCATGGTGTCTGTTTGTGAAAAGGTATGGTGCCTCTTCATGGTGTCTGTTCATTGTGAATAGACACCTGATAGGAAGATACGTTCTTTCAACGTTATTTATCAAACTGGGTCAACTAGTTTAACCAAATAAACCGGGCCAAATTTTGAAGCCCAATCCAGTCCATTTAATTTCCCACCATTACCCAATACACACTACTCATCTTTAAAGCCCAATGGCTTAAAAGTCCAACAATCCCCCACATGAATGGGGAATGGCTATATAGAAAAAAAACATGGAAATTGTGTGATTCACAAGAAAAGATCGATCGCATCCGGATAAGTAGGTTTCCCTTTGAACTTTCCATAGTGAACATATGTCGGATATACTCGGTCAATCGGTAGATTTGATATCTTTGAACCGTCGAACTTTGGTGTATACCTAGACAACCATATGTCACACAATCGACCCTTAACCGTCTTTTGGTTCTCATTATTGTGTTCGTTTCAGCCATGAACACCGCCTGGTCTCATAAGTGCGTAGAGAATTGGCCTTACAGAATTCTCCTTGAAGCGGCTTACACTTCACACTTACATAGGTGATTCCTAAACATGTAATCCTTTAGATTGACACTATTTGATAGACACCTCATCAAATTTAGGTAATCATTAAAGAACATGTAAAGTTCTATCCTTGTTACTGAACATTGTCTTCATCACGAGAATGGACCAAAGATTTTATTTTGACAATGTTGAACCGGTCAATCACAACTTTGTTTGAGCTCCTTGAACCTAGATCTCGGAACATCCAAAATTCTAGGTAGAGTTACCGCCATGTTGACTTGTCCTCGGCCATAGTCCCATTCCCTTAGATGATTTCTCAACTCCCTCTCTAGTTAAGCCTTTTGTAAGCGGATCCGCAACATTATCCTTTGATCTTACATAATCAATAGTGATAATTCCACTAGAAAGTAGTTGTCTAACGGTATTATGTCTTCGCCGTATATGACGAGACTTTCCGTTATACATAACGCTCCCTGCCCGTCCTATTGCAGCCTCATTATCGCAATGTATACAAATAGGAGCCAAAGGTTTTGGCCAGAACGGAATGTCTTCTAAAAAATTCCGAAGCCATTCAGCTTCTTCACCGGCTTTATCCAATGCTATAAACTCTGATTCCATTGTAGAGTGAGCAATACACGTCTGTTTAGAAGACTTCCAAGATATTGCTCCTCCACCAACCGTAAACACATATCCACTTGTGGACTTTGTTTCTATTGAGCCGGTTATCCAATTTGCATCACTATATCCTTCGATAACTGCATGATATTTATTGTAGTGCAAAGCGTAGTCTTGAGTATACTCCAAGTATCCCAGAACTCGTTTCATTGCCACCCAATGATGTTTGTTGGGATTACTTGTGAATCGACGAAGACAAGCTATATCAGGTCGTGTTATATCAGGTCGTGTACAGTTCATGATGTACATTAAGCTTCCTAACACACGAGCATACTCCAATTGAGATGTACTTTCACCTTTATTCTTCATAAGATGATGGTTTAAGTCAATTGGAGTCCTTGCACTTCTAAATTCCAAATGTTTGAATTTTTCAAGTACCATTTTCACGTAATGTGATTGAGACAAAGCTAGACCTTGAGGAGTCCTTTGGATTTTAATTCCTAGAATTATATCGGCAACTCCTAAGTCTTTCATATCAAACTTACTAGCAAGCATGCGCTTTGTAGTTTGAATGTCGGCAACGTCTTTGCTCATTATTAGCATATCATCAACATATAAGCAAACAATGACTATATGATTTGGAACGTTTTTAATGTAAACACATTTATCACATTCATTAATCTTAAATCCATTTGACAACATTGTTTGGTCAAATTTCGCATGCCATTGCTTGGGTGCTTGTTTTAGTCCATAAAGGGACTTAACAAGTCGACACACCTTCTTTTCTTTTCCCGGAAACACAAACCCCTCGGGTTGGTCCATGTAGATTTCTTCCTCTAAATCACCATTTAAGAAGGTTGTTTTCACATCCATTTGATGGATTTGAAGATCATACAAGGCGGCTAATGCGATTAGCATCCGAATGGATGTAATTCTTGTTACCGGTGAGTATGTGTCAAAATAGTCAAGACCTTCTCGTTGTCTAAATCCTTTGACGACAAGTCTTGCCTTGTATTTGTCAATAGTACCATCGTCTTTCATTTTCTTCTTGAAAATCCATTTAGAACCCAACGTTTTGTTACCTGGAGGAAGATCAACCAATTCTCAAGTATGGTTGCTCAATATGGATTCTATTTCACTATTGACAGCTTCTTTCCAATATTGTGCCTCTGAGGAAGACATTGCTTCCTTGAAGGTATGAGGCTCATTTTCTAACATAAAAGTCAAAAAATCCGGACCGAATGAAGTAGATGTCCTTTGACGTTTACTTCTTCTCGGATTTTCTTCATTAGGCATACCATCTGTTATTTCCTCCCGAGGTCGTTTTGACTTTTGGAAGGTCACTTCACTTTCCTTTTTATACGGATAAATAGTTTCAAAGAATTCAGCATTATCTGATTCTATTATCGTATTAATGTGAATCTCAGGATTTTCTGATTTATGAACCAGAAAACGATATGCCTTGCTATTGGTTACATATTCAATAAATACACAATCAACCGTTTTTGGACCTATCTTAACCCTTTTAGGTTTAGGAACTTGTACCTTAGCTAAACACCCCCACACTTTGAAGTATTTCAAGCTAGGCTTCCTTCCTTTCCACTTTTCATAAGGAATGGATTGTGTTTTACTATGAGGTACACGGTTGATTATCCGATTAGCTGTAAGTATCGCTTCCCCCCACAAGTTCTGTGGTAAGCCAGAACTTATTAGCAATGCATTCATCATCTCCTTCAACGTTCGATTCTTCCTCTCCGCAATTCCATTAGATTATGGAGAGTAAGGGGCAGTTGTTTGGTGAATAATGCCATTTTTCAAACATATTTCTTCAAAAGGAGATTCATATTCGCCACCCCTATCACTTCTTATCATTTTGATCTTTTTGTTTAGTTGCGTTTCAACTTCACTCTTGTATTGCTTGAAAGCATCAATTGCCTCATCTTTACTATTAAGTAAATAAACATAGCAGTATCTCGTGCTATCGTCAATAAAAGTAATAAAATACTTTTTTCCACCGCGAGATGGTGTTGACTTCATGTCGCAAATATCTGTGTGAATTAAGTCTAAAGGACTTGAATTCCTTTCAACTGACTTATAAGGATGCTTAGCATACTTTGATTCCACACATATTTGACATTTAGAATTAATGCAATCAAATTTTGGCAATACTTCTAGATTTATCATCTTTCGCAATGTTTTGAAGTTTACGTGACCTAAACGCGCATGCCATAAAGTGTTTGACTCAAGCAAGTAAGAAGAAGCATTCACTTTATTCATTGGAACTGCTATTACATTTAGCTTGAAAAGGCCCTCACTTAGGTAACCTTTTCCAACATACAAATCGTTCTTACTAATTACAACACTATTAGAAACAAAAATACATTTGAATCCATTCTTGACAAGAAGTGAGATAGACACAAGATTCTTGCGAATTTCTGGAACATGGAGGACTTGGTTTAGAGTCACTATTTTTCCAGACGTCATCTTCAACGCAATCTTGCCAACTCCTTCAATTTTGGCCGTAGATGAATTTCCCATGAAGATAGTCTCGTCGGGACTGCGGGGACATAAGAAGAAAATAATTCCTTGTTAGCACAAACATGGCGGGTGGCTCCAGAATCTATCCACCACTCTTTTGGATTTCCTACCAAGTTGCATTCGGACAACATGGCACACAAGTCTTCCATTTCATCTTCAACCATGTTGGCTTGATTCTTTTTCTTCC
Organism: Nicotiana noctiflora; assembly: GCA_032618575.1. Taxonomy (NCBI): domain Eukaryota; kingdom Viridiplantae; phylum Streptophyta; class Magnoliopsida; order Solanales; family Solanaceae; genus Nicotiana; species Nicotiana noctiflora. Next base: position 73,300 of record JASVEL010000555.1, on the reverse strand, counting down.
TATCATTCTTTGGCGCACGACAATCTGCCGCCTTATGCCCAATTTTTCCACAGTTGTGGCAATTACCCTTGAACTTCTTCTTGCTTGGGTAATTCTTTGGTCCAGAAGCTTTCTTCCTCTTCTTATTTTGTGGTGCCTCCTCAACAATGTTTGCCCCCACAATTGTCGAGTTTCCACGTGACTTCTTTTCAGCATTTTTGTTGTCCTCTTCTATCCTCAAACGAACAATCAAGTCTTCTAGAGTCATCTTCTTCCGTTTGTGTTTAAGATAATTCTTAAAATCCTTCCACAACGAAGGTAGTTTCTCAATGAAAGCAACAACTTGAAAGGCCTCATTAATGACCATACCTTCAGCAAGGAGGTCATGTACAATGACTTGTAGTTCTTGGACTTGTGTTATGACCGACCTAGTGTCAATCATCTTGAAATCCAGGAACCTTGCAGCCACGAACTTCTTAAGTCCTGCATCCTCGGTCTTGTACTTTTTCTCAAGCGCATTCCATAACGCTTTGAAGTTTCCATGACACTATAGACATTGTACAAACCATCTTCCAAACAACTCAAAATGTAATTTTTGCATAAGAAATCGGAATGTTTCCATGCTTCAGTTACAACAAGTCGTTCATTGTCCGGAGTATCCTCAGCCATGACCGGAGGATCCTCCTTGATAAAACGTTGCAAACTCAACGTAGTAAGATAGAAGAGCATCTTCATTTGCCAGCGTTTGAAGTCAATACCGGAAAACTTTCCGGGTTTTTCTGCCGGTGCCATAGCATGGGCCAGAGTAGAACGGCTTGACGATGCAGCCACACTCGTCATAGTAGCACCCGTTCCCGCAACATTTCCATTAGTTTGGTTTTCATTCGTCATGTTTCTGTAAAGTCAAAAACAATACAGAAATTTATTAAATTAGTGAAGTTTTTATATCTTCAAACTGAATACCAAACCAAACATACAACACGTAACAATGGTGAAGTTTTTATATACTTCAAACCCGTACGTTTATTATTCCGGCAAAGTTTTTATGTACTTTAAACCGGAGAGAAACAATTAATGGAGTAGAAAGCAACAAGGCTTTAGTCTCCAAGTTAATGTAAAACAATGCCGAAAAAAAATAATAATACAGAACTTTATTAAATCAGTGAAGTTTTTATATCTTCAAACTGAATACCAAACCAAACATACAACACGTAACAATGGTGAAGTTTTTATATACTTCAAACCCGTACGTTTATTATTATTATTTTTTTTTCTTTAAAATTCCTTAAGATGTTAGGCGACGTGTATTATCAAAATTAACACTGTTAAGGAAAAACAAGAGGAAGAAGAAATAGAATATATAATTCCGAGTTCACAATTTGCTTGTGTGTCCTTAAGGAATTTTAACCCCTCACAATTGCCAAGGTAATGGATTAAATCCTCCCAGGATAAAACGGAATAACCTTCCTGCGACAATGGCAATACAAGAAGCAGGATACCAACGAACTCAAAAAGCGGAGCGAATCACACTTACGGTTTTCAAGGAACGAGAAAGCTCAAGAATTTTTGGATTAATGAACTTGCAGAGAGAAGGAAAGAATTTCTGAATTTCTGAATGAAAGCCATGCCTGAATTTATAGGAAATTGTTGGCTTTGTGAAAAGGTATGGTGCCTCTTCATGGTGTCTGTTCATTGTGAATAGACACCTGATAGGAAGATACGTTCTTTCAACGTTATTTATCAAACTGGGTCAACTAGTTTAACCAAATAAACCGGGCCAAATTTTGAAGCCCAATCCAGTCCATTTAATTTCCCACCATTACCCAATACACACTACTCATCTTTAAAGCCCAATGGCTTAAAAGTCCAACATTTTTTACGTCCCAAAGCTTTGGAATGATCACGGTGAGCTTTTGTGAATTCTTCCTCAGAAATTATAGAATTCCATGGTGCAGAAACAGATCGAAAACGTAACAAAGATCGAAAACGTAACAAAGATTTAACAGGTAGATTAATAAGGATGAAATATAAGATATCACATGGAACAATTGATGTACTATCTTCTGACGGCCTGAGTGGCCCCCACGAATAGGCTGAGCACTGATGGGATGCTGATCTGAATACTGCTCACGAAATCCACGATCACCTGAGTCACCCAGCAAAACCTGGAGAGCTGACTGAAAAGGCCTGGAAGACTGACCCCTGTCATAAGAATCTCTGCCTCTATATGAGGCACCACTAAATCTGCCAGAGTGACGAGGCCTCTTGTCTTAAGCATGACTACGTACCTCCTCGAACAAGAGCCATCTCAACCCTATGGGGTGCATTAGCCGCCTCATGAAAAGATATGTCACTCCCAACTGCCGACATTATTAATTATGTATGCAGCTGTTGGGGGGGGGGGAGGGAGTAGTTGTGGTGCAGGAGAAACAGCTTCGTATATATAAGGGTTCAATAATATTGGAGAATGAAGTAACGTAGGAGAAGGAAATTGAAATTCATGACTTGTTTTGAGGAAAAAGAATTCTTTTCCTTTATGGTTTTGTACTATGGCGATTCTTTCCCAAGAACCCTACCAAAACTCAACTTATATATTTGCTACTTGTCTGTATGTTGCACTAGTCTAACAATGGATAGTATAAGAATTATTTAAAATGACACTATATATAAGTTTAACCTTTCAAATTACTATAATGACTAAGCAAATAAACAACAACAACAACAACAACTACCCAGTATAGTCCCACAAGGTGGGGTCTGGGGAGGGTAATATGTAGACAAGCCTTACCCCTACCCAAAGGGTAGAGAGGCTGTTTCCAATCGACCCTCGGCTTAGAAAAGGGAGGGGAAAGCAACAACAAAAACCAAAAACAAAAGAGCATTAGTAATTCCGGCAGAAGTCGCATAGATAGTTATCTAAACATAAGAATTATACATAAAATGACATGCAGTAATATCAAACAGTAACTACCATAAATAACTACCATAAGGGGGACTTAATCCAATGTACGAATCATCTATGAGTCGCCCTGACAAGCCTCACCCAACCCCGGGGAAGGAGTACAAAAAATTCTAGGGGCCCCTATCCTACAACCCTGATACTAGACCTCCAGACTTTTCTATCAAGGGCCATGTCCTCGGAAATATGCATTGTCACACCTCCTTTTTACGCACCCGCGAGGGCACAAGGGAGTTTTTCCAATTAAAGGACAATCGAAACAGGATTAATTTATTTAATTATTCAGAGTCGCCACTTGGAAAAACAATGGTGTCCCAAGTCACCGATTTAATCTCGAACCGAGGAAATTTTATGACTCTATAATGTAGTCTGCGAAACTTGAAACCTGGATAAGGAATTCTGTTAACCCGGGAGAAGGTGTTAGGCACTCCCGGATTCCGTGGTTTTAGCACGGTCGCTCAATTGCGATTTTTTGTTTCTATCTGATTCTTTTATATATTTTAACTATGTGCTTTTAATGCTCTGCTCTTATTTTTTAGAAGAATTGCGACGTTACGAAAACACATTTCGAGTCACACCGCAACCGGTACGCCTGTGACTTTAATGTATTTCAGTTTCGCCGAGAGTAAGATTTGGGTCACATAAATGCACACCCGTATTCAGGAAAGTAATTTTATTTCAAATTGTACCTAAAGAGTTTATCGTCTATTTAACTTTAGGAAAGGCCCGTGAAATTCACTGGACGGTCCTGCCAAGTCTAAATTTCCATGACAATTATTCGAGGACCCCACAATTAGGTGTTTAGCGCGGCGAGGCTCATCTCGCTCTTTTATTAAAGGCCAGACCTAACATGATTATGCCTTTTTATTTGACTGGTCTCAAACAATAAACCAAGGTCTTGGTTAAACGATATTTTAAAACTATACATTAAAACCTCCCAGTCAAGTTTATACCAACGGACTTATGGATCCATTTCTAATGAGACGAGGCCAAGGAATTTGTCATTTATACTATAGAGTTGGCTATCAAATTCCGACGTCGAACCCGCAACTATTTGTCATATGCGAATGATTCACATTAAAGTCCTCGTTTGCATGATTTATTTAAGTTCCAATTAATAGCCCAACCCCAATTGCAATTATCTAATAATCTAAGTTCATGACAGATTGTTATAAAAATGGTAGTGAGACATGGTACTAGCTTTCAGATTCCTTTATATACATGGCTAAGCTATTAAGCTACCTTTAGAATTTATTATCAAAGTATCCATGAGATCGTATTACTCCGTATATTTTGGCACACGAGACTTCAATAATCAAAATAACCAAACCAACATGAGGTATTAATACTACAATATTGAACATCATCATCACAGTCACATAATCTTCATAGAAAAAATGTTCAATTATTTCATGTCATGATTACAACTGGTTTACTTAATCCTAATCAAACTTCATACATCTTCAATCATAGACGAGTATTTAGCTAAACATTTCACAAATGGATACAAAAATAGAACATCGAATGAACTTAGTCAACTGTTTCGTATATGCTTCTTCATTTGATTTTCCAAGTCAAACTCTCATCGATTCTTTACAATTGTATACAAGGATATAGAGAGTACCTGGGCAATGGAAACAGAAGGAGAAGAAGAAGTCAGCAGTAGTAGTATGCGACAACAGCAACAGCAATGCAAGCGTGCACCAACAACACAATCCAAATGCAATTCAAAACAGTCAATCACCCAAGGCCAATTGTAGCAGAGACCAAACAGTCACACCCAAATAAACAACCAGCAAAGAGCCACGACCAGCAGTAACAACAAACGGCAAACAGCACAAGAACCACAACAACACAACACCAAACTTTATTAGAATGCCTCAACTGAAACCAAAGTCTGCTTGAAAACCAACCAGCAGATGCTACTGACTCCAGTGAACCAATCGAACAGGGAAATGTAGCTACCTTCAGGAATCTCCAAGCCCTCTAATGTCTATCCCTAATCTGTATATTTCAGTGTCTCAGCCTATGTGTTTCTCAATGTTTCAGACCAGCATTCTAAGAGTCTATCTCTGTGTATATATGAATGTCTCTCTATGTCTCTCGGAATCTCTCACTGTCTGCCTGTGTATGTATCCCCAAAATCCCTGATCAAACTCTCTCTGTTTTTCTCCAGAATTGTATCCCTCTTGTCCCTCTTCTATTTTAAAACTCTCTCTCAGGTCCCCCCGGGTCTGTCCTCATCTCTGTCTATATATATCCAAAACTAAAAGCCAGGCCAGCCTGTTCACCCTCCACATGTGCACTGACTGTCCAGCTCTTAAGAGCACTTAACAGTGTAAAATAAACTTCTTGCCCTAATATTCTCTGCCCAGCCCATCACTTAATGTCTAAATCTCATTTTTTAAGCCAAAAGCGTACTAGTAGCCTGTTTTTTTCTATTCAAAACCCCTTACCCTGCCAGATGGCTCCCATGTTACTTATGTTTTCCAATTACACTGAACACACAGTGATTAACAGTTCCCCAAGCATGCTGGCCGTATTAACTCTGAACCATATAGTCCCAATTCAGCTATATCCAATTCGAATTCCTAATTCGAAACATTACAATTCAACTTCAATTCGACAGTGGTTCAAACATGGAGTTGATGGGTATCAACACTAATGTCCTACTGTTCTAAACAAAACTTTATAACTATTCGACGATGTTCGACTAATCGAATTCAACATGTATGATCAATAACAACTAATCGTCGAATCAGTGATTCGAAATTTTTTGGACAAGATAGGTAAAATGGCCGAGTCAATTCTCGACGACGTTAATCGAAACGAATTTATATCCTAGGACGACACATTTATAGCAGCAAGCAGAAATAATCATCGACCCAAAAAAAGGGTCTCGAGGAGAAGAAACAGAGAAGATTTAAACAACAAATGAGAAAGATGAAACATAACAAACAACTAAACAAATAATCATGCCAAAAAAAAAATAGATAAGGACAATACCTCAAACGATGAGCAAAAATTAGAATCAATCGGACTCGGCTCCAAAGGCTTCGAATTTGCACCCTTTTGAAGTAAACGGACTTTAATTGAAGTGTTTCTCAAACGAAAAACACTCCAATTAGAGTCTATTGCCTTCAAATAATGTTGAATCCATGATTTTTGGGTTCTAGGGTTCTTGAGAGGGATTTTGGGGTTCGAACGTTTCTAGCCGGATTCGAACCAAACCAAGTTTGGTTCGGTTACGAGGAAAGTCCGGAGAGCAATTGGTATGAGTTTGGGATCAATTGGAGTTGGTTCGAGTTTAACTCGAATCTTCAAATGAAGATTCGAGAATTTCCTGATTGATTCGAGATTAGTGATTGCCGGATTCTTGTAGAAGGGGTTAAGGTTGTCGTGTGGTGTTATTTTGGTGGCCGGCGGCGTTGTTGCCGCCGGGTTTCCGTCGATGGGGTAGGGTGGCGGCTAGGGTTTTTTCTTAGGGAGTAGAGGAGTGAAGGAGATGAGGGGTTTGTTTGGGAGAGTGACCGGGTAGGCTGGGGCTTGGGGGGCCTTTGGTTGTGTCAAAATGCCCGGATTAATTTAGGCCATTGGATGATTGAAATCCAATGGCCATGATCAATTCATTAATGGATGGGTCGGTGCGGGTCGGACTTGGGTGGTGGGTGGATTGGGATGGATTTCAAGAGTTGGGCTTAGGGATTTAATTAAAATTGGCCCAATCCGAATTTCTCCTTTCTTTATTTATTTCTAATCTATTTATATATTTTTCTTTAATTTTCTCTAAAAATAAAAATTCAATCCTAAATTAATACTTGACCAAATTATCCTAAAGTACTAATTAACTCTAAATAATTATCACACATAATTAAATAACAATACAATCGCACAATTAGGACATCAAATGCTAAAAATGCAAAAATACATATTTTTGTGATTTTCCATTTTTGTCAAATAAACTGGATTAGTTTTAATTGTAAATTAAATTCTAAGGATGAAAACGCAATATATTTTGTATTTTTAGTAATTTAAACAAACAAACACGCTTAGACATATACAAACAATTATCCAAAATGCCACGAAAAAATCTAAAAATTGCACACAACGAAAAGATTATCTTAAATTGAATTTTTTGGGAGTATTTCTCATGTAGGGCAAAAATCACGTGCTCACAGCTGCCCCTCTTTGCGCGGAAACATGAAGAGTTTTCGTGCAAAGATAAGTGAGCGGATACGAGCGATTTTTGTCCGTTTGAGCACTCCGTATGAAGCAAAGTTTGACCGAACCTTTGCTTCAAAAGATCTCCTACATATCCCTGGCTAAAAGGGAATCAGGTCAATGTAGTTCGGGGAATTTTGGTAGCTGGGACTACCATGACTGCTGTGATCTTGCTGTTACTGCTGTTGCTGCTATTGCCACTGCTTAACTGACCTCCTTATTACATCGTGCTAAACAAAATAAGAAGCTAGACTAAGTTACAGCATTGTGAAGTCTTATCTATCTCTTCATCTTGGCTTTCCGGTGTTCCTTGCTATTCTGTCGGACTTGATGTTCCTTCTGATGCTTCTTCTCTTCTGACAATTGTTGTTTCGGCCTATCTTGATTGCCGAACTCCGACCATTGGTCTCTTCCTTATGATCTTCGAATTATTTTCTTGCGAAGTCTGAATCTATCTTTCTGATCCTTGTTGCCTTTCTTCCGATTATGAACTTGGGTTTATGCTGGGGATTTCTGTTACACTCTGTCACTTTCCGATTCTTCACTATCCTTATCAAATCGTGGAAATTGAGACGTCGTTCTGCTTTTTCGGCGGGCTTCTGACTTCATCGACAAACTCTAATAAAAAAATCGCCATTCCATTCTTCAGGCGGGCACCTGATTTCAACAACAACTTCAAAATAAATCGCCACTCCATTATTCAGGCGGGCTCCCTGACTTCAACTATAACTTCAAGATTAAATCGCCATTCCATTCTTCAGGTGGGCTCCCTGACTTCAACAACAACTTCAAAATAAATCGCCACTCCATTCTGCAGGCGGGCTCCCTGACTTCAACTACAACTCAAAACTAAATCGCCCCTCCATTCTTCAGGCGGGCTCCTGACTTCAACAACATCTTTTGAAAATAAATCGCCATTCCTCTCTTCAGGCGGGCTCCTGACTTCAACAACATCTTTTGAAAATAAACGCCATTCCTCTCTTCAGGCGGGCTCCTGACTTCAATCATCAACTCTGAAAATTAAACGCCATTCCTCTCTTCGGGCGGGCTCCTGACTTCAACAACATCTTTTGAAAATAAATCGCCATTCCTCTCTTCAGGCGGGCTCCTGACTTCAACATCAATCTTTTGAAAATAAATCGCCATTCCTCTCTTCAGGCGGGCTCCTGACTTCAACAACATCTTTTGAAAAATAAATCGTCATTCCTTTGTTTCTTGTACCATTTTCTTCTTCCTGCATCGTCTCTTGGGCCATCCTTTCTTCTGAATTACCTTGTTTCGGAATTGCTTTCCTCCTGGGTCATGTTATTTTCTCTTGCCTGCTGGGGACATCTTTGAATTGATTACTTACCTGCTGAGGATAATGCTGCTGGGGAAATCTTCTTTATTTTCTCCTTTTCTACTTCCTTCAAAACCTATCTCCCGAAATCGCTGGGGATTGAAATGTCATCAGCTGGGGATTACCCTGTCCGGGGATCCCTTTTCCTTCTTCCTCTTTCCAAACCTCCTTCGGGGCTTGCGCTTCGCTCCTTTGAAAAACTTGTAGGATATAATGCTGCCGGGGAAATCTCGAAATCAGTGTTTCATTTTTCCGAGAACTGTTGGGGTTGATACCGGCCTCTTGCCTTTCTGAACGCAAGCTTCCTCGTTTTGTCTTGCCCGTTGGGGGTATAATTTACTCTATCACAACTTGTTGTTTTTTTTTTCTTTTTTTCTTTTTCTTTTTCTTTCTTTTTTTTTTTTTTTTTTTTTCAAAGCTGCTGGGGATAATCGGGTTCAAAGATCATTTCCTCGCGTTATCTGGCTGCTTTCCCCAACCGAGTATTTGGTTTCGAGAAAATTTTCGCAACGGGAGAAAATTTTCTGCCCCAGTTTGAGAATCTTCTTCGTGGCGTGCTTTTCTGCCAACAACCCTTCTTTTCCTGTTTCAAATCAAAGAAAAATTGGTTAGTTTTAAAATGTGGTGGCTGATTGTGGTGCTCCTGCTGGGGATGGTTCTTCTCCTCTTTCCCTGCTCTGCGTTTCATTGTCAGACCCTGCCGGGGATGTTATCATTTGATGATATTCATGTTGGGGATAGTTTTCTCCTTTCTTGCTTCCCCGCCTTCCTTGACGACTCTTTATTCGCGAACCTTTCCATGTGGTTTTCCACTGACCACCCGAATTCCTATAATAGTGACCCTTCGTGAAGACCTTGCATGTTTTATTGGTGAACCATTTTCTTTGTTCACCCTTGTCACTGAAAATACCTTACTGCTGGGGATATCTCCCCTTCTTTGGCGGCATATCTAAGGAATGGGCATTTCCCGACCTTTGAGTCTCATTGGCCTTGGCCTCGAGGTCATTAACCTTCATTGAGATATCCTTTTCACACCGATCCACCCCTTTGTCGATTTCCTATTGCTGGGGAATATCCTTCTGGACACCGGCTTTGCGCTTAATCCCTCCTCACTTATACCACTTGGGTGTACCAATCAAATTCCGTCTTGCATAATTGGAAAGCTGATGGAAAATTTTGAAGTCATTTCTTACAAACAGACTCTATTGGGGAATTTTTTATGAAAGGAGAAAGATAAAAGGAAACAGAATAAAAGACAAAAACGAGGATGACTCTCTAAAAAGAAAAATTATAAAATAACCTTATCAAACGTGGATACCAACTCTAATGGACATGACATGCACATATAGCCTATCCTCCGTCGTTAAGCCGCCTTTTGTAATCATCACCTGGGGCTTTCCCATCTGATTTCCAATATTCGTTCGACTTGTAGTGCCCGAGGGGTTTTCACTATCAAGCCTCTCTCATTTTGATTTTTCTCTCAGCTTTCATCGCCTTATGGTGCCTGTGAAGGTTTTCACCGCTAAGACTCTCTCATTTGTGTTACTTTTCGCTGGGGATTGGTGGTGCTACTACTAAGATTCACTCATATTTCTTCTGCTGCAGATCCGAGTCTTTTCCGATGGGAACCAGAGTGTTATGTTCTGATAAGACTTCTCTCATTTGCCTGACTTGGCCTCTTTTAAAGATTGGTCAAAAGGTCTTTCCTTGGACCGTAATGTGGATTTGGATAAGGCTAGAAAGAAATGGTATTAAAGGCTCGAAACAAAACAAAATGGGTTCAAAATTACAACCTTCGGAGTCTACATCTTCCTTTATAAACACAACTTTTGTTGCCCCGGTTTCTAGCTTGGGGATTTTTATTTCTTTATTTACACTATGACCGAGCTGTGAAGCGCCTACGTATCCTCTTTGAGGAATCAGGTCAAACGTAGTTCCCAATTCCTCTTTTTTTTCAAATTTCTTTTTCCACACATTTTTTCTTTTTCTTTTCTTTATCTCTTTTTGTTGTTTTCTTTTCTTTACTTTTCTTTATCCCTTTCTTCTTTTGCCTTTCAAACTCGTGTTTCTAGTCTTTGCAACCAATTCCGAAGGAGGGATATGAAAGAAGTTAAATTCAGGCTCAAAGGGTTGACGATGGATAAAGTGTTTGGATAGCAGAACAAAATGCCTTCGTCATTCCAATCTTCAAAACATGCCAAGCGCAAACAACACAATTAATATTCACCATATCTTTAAAGCACTATTGGGCAACACTCTCATTATGAACGACCCCATGTCAATTTTGGCCAGCTTGCCTTTGACTGTTTCTTTTTTACTTGCCCCGGTTTCAGATGACTCAGGATCCAAATAGTCTCGAGTTGTTTTTGTTTCCTTTAGACGACCCGATCATCTTCCAATTGCTTAATGATTAACTTTTAGAATTAAGCCATAATTATGTGTGCGCATGTCGTGTCACTAGATTCGGCGTTTGAGCACAAGACAAATCTAAAGGGTAAAAGAACTAAACAAATAAAATGACCGGAAGTAACAAAAGGCCGAAAGCTTCATTAAACTAATGACGAAATGGTTTAATGACAAAACAAGCAAAACAAACTAGAGTACAGCCCTGAAACAAAACTGGGCAAGACCAAAGCAAACTGCTAGGACAAAAGGGTTTGACCACAAGAAAACCCTGAAAATAACTCGGACAACAAAAATGACGACAAAACGAACCACCAAAGCTCCATCTAGCTGCCCAAAAGATGGAGTGTCTTCCCAATTACCAAGCACAACATTTTAGCCACTAAGTTCTGCATCAATATTGCCAAGGCTGCCATCCGCTTCAACATTTTTAGCCCCAGTCAATACACCCCCCGGAGGATTTGTGTGTCCCATGTCATCATCATTGACCACAATCAACCACCCTTTTTGAATCATTCTTTCTATTTCCTTTTTCAAGGTACGGCAACTCTCAATATCGTGCCCTCTGACATTGGAATGGTATGCACATCGTGCAGTAGGATCGAAGCTTCTTGCACGTGGATCGGGAGTGTATCCGGGGAGCGGCGTGATCAGACCGACATGTTTTAACTTTTCAAACAGACTTGCATAGGATTCTCCGATAGGGGTGAGCGCCTTTTCTCGCTTCAGCAACCTCTCCTCCCTGAACGCCTTATTGGGCCTGAAACCTGACCCGGGGGTTTCCGGTATGTTCGTGGGGGTTGGTAGGCTTTTTGTGGAGCTGGGTACCTGGAAGGTGAAGTACGATTTTGGGTGTCCCGGGGAGAGTAGTGGTGTTGGGGACGGGAGTAGCGTTGTGAAAACATAGCTGGGGGACGAGTAATTGAGCTACTCGAGTGGCTGGAAAAGTTGTGATAGGTGGGTACATATGGAGAGTGTGAGGGATCATCTGGCATCGGGTTCAGTGTACGGGTAAGGACAGAGTCCAGGGAAGCTAGGTGGTGGCGGGGGTGGTGCTTTCCCATCCATCCACGCCCGATACATATCAGCCACATGTTGTCTCAATATCTTGACTTCTTCTACTAACTCGTGGTTCCGTTCAACCAGCTGTTGTCGGATATCGGTATCAACCCACTCAGTCTTGAGATTATCTGCCATTGTCCTCTGACTTTGTCTTATAGGGAAGAGTTATTTCAGAACCACAACCAACCACCTTTCTGAAAATGGACACAACAAAACGAAGCCAGCATGTCAGCATTAAGGTATCCCGCTTATTGATCATTCTTCTTTTTTTTCTATCTTTCTTTTCTTTTTTTTTTTTTTTTTTTTTTTTATGGAAATGGTCGAATCCTATGTGGATTGCCTACGTATCATGACCCCGCATGAATCGGACCGAGCGTAGTTCTTGCAAATTAATGCAAGAAATAAAGAAATGTTTATTTGTTTTTTTTTTTTTTTTTTTGATTTCTTTTTTTTTTCTTTGAAGGAAAATTATAGAAGCCGACTCCAACTACAAACTTGTGTAGGAGATTTCTACAAGAAAAAGAATATATTTTTTTTTGGTGTCAGTTATGACTATTTCTACAAAATTGGCCACATAATGGCTTATTTGACAAAATGACTATTTTTGCAAAATTTATTTAAGAAAGATAAACTTGAAATTTTTTTTTCATCTTGTGGCTCATGGGGCATCGTTCGGCATCACCATAAACCAACACAAGACTATTTTTCATAAATTGGCCATGTAATGGCTTATTTAGACAAAGTGGCTCTTTTTGCAAAATTTTATTTAAGAAGATATAAATTCAAAATTTAATCCTGGGGCCTATGGGGCATCATTCAGCACCGACACAGGCCAATACAAGACTGAAGAAGTTCAAATGCCAAAAGTGGCTATTTATGCAAGGACCGGCCATGTAATGGCTTATTGGATTATTTTTGTAAAGTTGAGTGATGACTCAAAACTTGATTTTTTGCGGATACAACCTTTCGACATTTCCGCGAGGGAATATTTTCAGGTTGTGTCCAAAATTATTTACAAATGACTCAAAGTGGCTATTCTTGCAAAAAGCCTTCCGGTGTCTTTTTGAGGGACATTCGGCTTATTTTAAGCAAAGATAGCATCACCCGACTTATTTATAACAAAATCAAAAATTTGACATTTTTTGGTTATTTTTGCAAAAGGGGTTGTGAACCCGGACTTGATTTTGCGGCTATGGCCTTGCAACATTTCCACAAGGAATATTTCAAGGTCGTGCTCGCAAATTATTAAAAATGATTCAAAGTGGCTATTTTTGCAAAAAACAGCCTTCCGGTGTCCTTTCGGAACATTCGGCTATTTTATAAAACAGCATCACTTCGATTTATTGAAAACTAAAATTCAACATTTTTGATTTTTTTTGAAAAAGGGTGGTAACCCCAACTTGATTTTTGCGGCTACGACCTTTCAACATTTTCGCGAGGGAATATTTCAAGGTTGTGCCCAAAAATTGTTTATAAAGATTCAAAGTGGCTATTTTTGCAAAAACAGCCTTCCGGCGTCCTTTCGGAACATTCGGCTATTTGCAAAAACGGCATCACTTTGATTTTATTGACAAAATTAAACACACATTTTTTTTGATTTTTAAAAGGGGTGGTTGAACCCGATGAGGGTTGCCTACGTATCTCACCTAGTGGTGAGAATCAAACCTGCGTAGTTCGGTCAGATTATTTGACCAATTATTTCAACAAAAATTGTTCTACCTATTTTTCGAATTTTCTTCTCAAACAATTCGTCAATATTTCGATATCTAAAATTTCTCTCTTTTTTTGTTTTTCAGGAATTTAGCCAATAATAATCTAGAACAAATAAATGCAACATATAACATGCTCGGTCTTTAATTTTCCGGGTCACCTGTCCTAGACGGACCCAACCCCTGTGTTGAGTTCCCTAAGTCGGATATGATGCAAATAAACGTCCTAAATCTAGGCTTAATATCCTGATGTTTTCAATGGTACTAGACCGTGTACCCGAGCAGACAACTCGGATTTGAGGAGGGAGCTACGTACGGGGACCCGCGGGATCGTCCGGCTTTGTAACTTATCCTGCCTCTTTTCTTATTTTGGTATTGACACTAACAGAAAGGGGAGTCTCAACCAGTAAGCACATCTCCGGGGGTAAGAAGAGACGGGTTTTCGGCACAGTTTTGTACGCAGTTCACGCAATATCAAAGCGGTAAACATATAGCAGTTTGTATATACAGTGCAACTAATATCAAAGCGGTAGACATGTAGCACATTAATCAAACATGTAATAAAATCAGATATAGACAAAACAACAATTTAAATGAGCTCGAATTCTTAGACCCCGAACCGAAGTTCGGAGGATTTTTCCCCAGCAGAGTCGCCAGAGCTGTCACACCTCCTTTTTCCGCACCCGCGAGAGCGCGAGGGAGTTTTTCCAATTAAAGGACAATCGAAACAGGATTAATTTATTTAATTATTCAGAGTCGCCACTTGGAAAAACAATGGTGTCCCAAGTCACCGATTTAATCTCGAACCGAGGAAATTTTATGACTCTATAATGTAGTCTGCGAAACTTGAAACCTGGATAAGGAATTCTGTTAACCCGGGAGAAGGTGTTAGGCACTCCCGGATTCCGTGGTTTTAGCACGGTCGCTCAATTGCGATTTTTTGTTTCTATCTGATTCTTTTATATATTTTAACTATGTGCTTTTAATGCTCTGCTCTTATTTTTTAGAAGAATTGCGACGTTACGAAAACACATTTCGAGTCACACCGCAACCGGTACGCCTGTGACTTTAATGTATTTCAGTTTCGCCGAGAGTAAGATTTGGGTCACATAAATGCACACCCGTATTCAGGAAAGTAATTTTATTTCAAATTGTACCTAAAGAGTTTATCGTCTATTTAACTTTAGGAAAGGCCCGTGAAATTCACTGGACGGTCCTGCCAAGTCTAAATTTCCATGACAATTATTCGAGGACCCCACAATTAGGTGTTTAGCGCGGCGAGGCTCATCTCGCTCTTTTATTAAAGGCCAGACCTAACATGATTATGCCTTTTTATTTGACTGGTCTCAAACAATAAACCAAGGTCTTGGTTAAACGATATTTTAAAACTATACATTAAAACCTCCCAGTCAAGTTTATACCAACGGACTTATGGATCCATTTCTAATGAGACGAGGCCAAGGAATTTGTCATTTATACTATAGAGTTGGCTATCAAATTCCGACGTCGAACCCGCAACTATTTGTCATATGCGAATGATTCACATTAAAGTCCTCGTTTGCATGATTTATTTAAGTTCCAATTAATAGCCCAACCCCAATTGCAATTATCTAATAATCTAAGTTCATGACGGATTGTTATAAAAATGGTAGTGAGACATGGTACTAGCTTTCAGATTCCTTTATATACATGGCTAAGCTATTAAGCTACCTTTAGAATTTATTATCAAAGTATCCATGAGATCGTATTACTCCGTATATTTTGGCACACGAGACTTCAATAATCAAAATAACCAAACCAACATGAGGTATTAATACTACAATATTGAACATCATCATCACAGTCACATAATCTTCATAGAAAAAATGTTCAATTATTTCATGTCATGATTACAACTGGTTTACTTAATCCTAATCAAACTTCATACATCTTCAATCATAGACGAGTATTTAGCTAAACATTTCACAAATGGATACAAAAATAGAACATCGAATGAACTTAGTCAACTGTTTCGTATATGCTTCTTCATTTGATTTTCCAAGTCAAACTCTCATCGATTCTTTACAATTGTATACAAGGATATAGAGAGTACCTGGGCAATGGAAACAGAAGGAGAAGAAGAAGTCAGCAGTAGTAGTATGCGACAACAGCAACAGCAATGCAAGCGTGCACCAACAACACAATCCAAATGCAATTCAAAACAGTCAATCACCCAAGGCCAATTGTAGCAGAGACCAAACAGTCACACCCAAATAAACAACCAGCAAAGAGCCACGACCAGCAGTAACAACAAACGGCAAACAGCACAAGAACCACAACAACACAACACCAAACTTTATTAGAATGCCTCAACTGAAACCAAAGTCTGCTTGAAAACCAACCAGCAGATGCTACTGACTCCAGTGAACCAATCGAACAGGGAAATGTAGCTACCTTCAGGAATCTCCAAGCCCTCTAATGTCTATCCCTAATCTGTATATTTCAGTGCCTCAGCCTATGTGTTTCTCAATGTTTCAGACCAGCATTCTAAGAGTCTATCTCTGTGTATATATGAATGTCTCTCTATGTCTCTCGGAATCTCTCACTGTCTGCCTGTGTATGTATCCCCAAAATCCCTGATCAAACTCTCTCTGTTTTTCTCCAGAATTGTATCCCTCTTGTCCCTCTTCTATTTTAAAACTCTCTCTCAGGTCCCCCCGGGTCTGTCCTCATCTCTGTCTATATATATCCAAAACTAAAAGCCAGGCCAGCCTGTTCACCCTCCACATGTGCACTGACTGTCCAGCTCTTAAGAGCACTTAACAGTGTAAAATAAACTTCTTGCCCTAATATTCTCTGCCCAGCCCATCACTTAATGTCTAAATCTCATTTTTTAAGCCAAAAGCGTACTAGTAGCCTGTTTTTTTCTATTCAAAACCCCTTACCCTGCCAGATGGCTCCCATGTTACTTATGTTTTCCAATTACACTGAACACACAGTGATTAACAGTTCCCCAAGCATGCTGGCCGTATTAACTCTGAACCATATAGTCCCAATTCAGCTATATCCAATTCGAATTCCTAATTCGAAACATTACAATTCAACTTCAATTCGACAGTGGTTCAAACATGGAGTTGATGGGTATCAACACTAATGTCCTACTGTTCTAAACAAAACTTTATAACTATTCGACGATGTTCGACTAATCGAATTCAACATGTATGATCAATAACAACTAATCGTCGAATCAGTGATTCGAAATTTTTTTGGACAAGATAGGTAAAATGGCCGAGTCAATTCTCGACGACGTTAATCGAAACGAATTTATATCCTAGGACGACACATTTATAGCAGCAAGCAGAAATAATCATCGACCCAAAAAAAGGGTCTCGAGGAGAAGAAACAGAGAAGATTTAAACAACAAATGAGAAAGATGAAACATAACAAACAACTAAACAAATAATCATGCCAAAAAAAAAATAGATAAGGACAATACCTCAAACGATGAGCAAAAATTAGAATCAATCGGACTCGGCTCCAAAGGCTTCGAATTTGCACCCTTTTGAAGTAAACGGACTTTAATTGAAGTGTTTCTCAAACGAAAAACACTCCAATTAGAGTCTATTGCCTTCAAATAATGTTGAATCCATGATTTTTGGGTTCTAGGGTTCTTGAGAGGGATTTTGGGGTTCGAACGTTTCTAGCCGGATTCGAACCAAACCAAGTTTGGTTCGGTTACGAGGAAAGTCCGGAGAGCAATTGGTATGAGTTTGGGATCAATTGGAGTTGGTTCGAGTTTAACTCGAATCTTCAAATGAAGATTCGAGAATTTCCTGATTGATTCGAGATTAGTGATTGCCGGATTCTTGTAGAAGGGGTTAAGGTTGTCGTGTGGTGTTATTTTGGTGGCCGGCGGCGTTGTTGCCGCCGGGTTTCCGTCGATGGGGTAGGGTGGCGGCTAGGGTTTTTTCTTAGGGAGTAGAGGAGTGAAGGAGATGAGGGGTTTGTTTGGGAGAGTGACCGGGTAGGCTGGGGCTTGGGGGGCCTTTGGTTGTGTCAAAATGCCCGGATTAATTTAGGCCATTGGATGATTGAAATCCAATGGCCATGATCAATTCATTAATGGATGGGTCGGTGCGGGTCGGACTTGGGTGGTGGGTGGATTGGGATGGATTTCAAGAGTTGGGCTTAGGGATTTAATTAAAATTGGCCCAATCCGAATTTCTCCTTTCTTTATTTATTTCTAATCTATTTATATATTTTTTCTTTAATTTTCTCTAAAAATAAAAATTCAATCCTAAATTAATACTTGACCAAATTATCCTAAAGTACTAATTAACTCTAAATAATTATCACACATAATTAAATAACAACACAATCGCACAATTAGGACATCAAATGCTAAAAATGCAAAAATACATATTTTTGTGATTTTCCATTTTTGTCAAATAAACTGGATTAGTTTTAATTGTAAATTAAATTCTAAGGATGAAAACGCAATATATTTTGTATTTTTAGTAATTTAAACAAACAAACACGCTTAGACATATACAAACAATTATCCAAAATGCCACGAAAAAATCTAAAAATTGCACACAACGAAAAGATTATCTTAAATTGAATTTTTTGGGAGTATTTCTCATGTAG
The DNA here is from genome assembly GCA_032618575.1 of Nicotiana noctiflora. Classification (NCBI taxonomy): domain Eukaryota; kingdom Viridiplantae; phylum Streptophyta; class Magnoliopsida; order Solanales; family Solanaceae; genus Nicotiana; species Nicotiana noctiflora. Next base: position 55,002 of record JASVEL010000555.1, on the reverse strand, counting down.
GGCAAAAATCACGTGCTCACATGCATCCTAGCCATGTCATGCCTAATCACCTCTCCCCAATACCTCTTAGGCCTCCCTCTGCCTCTCCTCACGCCGACCACCGCCAGGTCGTTCACAACTTCTCACCGGGGCATCAGGACTTCTCCTCCGCACATGCCCGAACCACCTGAGCCTCGCTTCACGCATCTTCTCATCCACCGGGGCCACCCCCACCTTCTCTCGAATAACTTCATTCTTAATCTTATCTAACCTGGTAAGTCCACACATCCACCTGAGCATCCTCATCTCCGCAACCTTCATTCTCTGAACATGAGAGTTCTTTACCGGCCAGCACTCCGCCCCATACAACATGGCAGGTCTAACCACAGCTCTATAGAATTTTCCCTTGAGTTTCAGGTGGCACTTTCTTGTCACACAGGACTCCCGATGCAAGCCTCCACTTCGACCATCCCGCTCCTATACGATGAGTGACATCCCCGTCAATCTCTCCGTCCCCCTGAATCACCGACCCAAGATATCTGAAACTGTCCCTCTTAGCGATGACCCGAGCTCCAATCATTACGTCCCTACCTACTTCGCTCGGCTCGACGCTAAACTTGCATTCCAGGTATTCAGTCTTAGATCTGCTTATTTTGAAACCCTTAGACTCGAGAGTCTGTCTCCATACTTCTAGCCTCTCATTCACACCGACCCTCGTCTCGTCTATCAATACTCGACTAAGCAAATAGAAAGTAAAATTAATTAATGGTAATTAGAGTCTGTTTGGCCAAATTCTCGGAGGCCAAAAGTATGCTTTTTGTGATAAAAAATACTTTTGAAAAATTTGAAGTATTTGACCAAAATAAAAAGGTAATTCTGAACACCAACAACACCATCAGAAGTAGTTTTTCTGCTTCTAGAAGAAACTATAAATTGTAGCTTCTTCCAAAAAGTAGAAGCAGAAATGAATGAATTTATTCAAGAAAAAAATAACTTTACAATAAATTTATATTTTCTAAATTATCTCTCATTAATTTAATATTTTTTTTATTTTTCCTTTTTGTTTTTATTTCTACTATACATTTCTTCTCTTTTGTATTTTATTCATATTTTTATTCTCTTTCTCCTATTCCTAAGAGTATATTTTAAATTTATATTAAATTGTTGTATTTTGACATAATTTAATTATCATGTAAATAGTAAGTAATACCAAACATCGATGTTACTTCTTTAGAACAACTATATTTTATATTACTTAGAATTATTAATTTATATTTTTACTTTACGTATTATATTTTAATTTAAGTCTTTTCTAATAAATGTTTAAATTTATTTTTATTTTCTAAATGATACTAATAGTAGAACTTTTATTATCTTTTTTCGTAATTTGATGCTTAAAGTGCTTACTTTTTCGAAAAATATTTTTGAATAAAGGGCTTTCCAAAATAAGCAATTTTTTATAGTTTGGCTCTAAATCTTCTCGGTTCATGCAAGATAACTAACAATTCCGGCATGAGTTGTCCTCTACAGTAGCAAATGCTAAACGTTGTCACTTTTTTTTTTACACAACACTACTATTTATGTATACTTTTGGTAAAGTTAAACATTCAATAGTTCAAAACTAGGTCCTTACATCACTTTCTTAGCATTTTATATAAGAAAATTGAAAACATAAAGGACGTGCCAAAGGAACTCTCACAAATAGAATTTGAGTACAATAACAATCCAATATAAATCCACTTAGTGGAATCTGAAAAGAGTAATATATGAGCAAACCTTATGTCTATCCTGGATAGAGAGACTGTTTCCAAATTGACCCTCGACATCCTTCCCTACAAGAACTTTCCACCTTGCTCTTGAGGAGACTCGAACTCACAACCTCTTGATTGAAAGTGGAGGTTGCTTACCATCAGAATTTGAATATCACGAGAAAAAAAAATAGCTGAATAAACCAAACAGAAATTGATCTAATAAAATTAATTCATTTTTGTTCCATTGATATATCTTCGGAAAAGGTCCAAATATGCCCGTGAACTATGCAAAATAGGACAAATATGCCCGTCGTTTATAGTTCGGCCCAAATATGCCCATTCCGTCAAATAGTTGGGCATATATGCCCTTATTTGACGGAAACTTGATTTTGTTTTTTTATTTTTATTTTTTGATACCAAATTAACCAAACCCAACTTAAAAATAACCCACCCGACCCGACCCATGTCCTATTTCGACGGGCATTTTTGTCCTATTTCGCATAGTTCACGGGCATATTTGTGCTATTTCGCATAGTTCACGGGCATATTTGTGCTATTTTCATTACTTCACGGGCATATTTGTCCTCTCAGTTAGCTTACAACAGTTGTTTTGTTTTGAAGTTGTGACTATTAGTTTAGCCAAACTTTACAATAATCGCTTAACCCATATATAAGACTTGTAACGGACGTCGGAACCAAAATACGAGCCCGATATCATAGTCTTTTAATCAATTTTCATTTCCATTTTCCTTAATAATTTCATAAAAACGATTAACAGAAAAACTGATGGTGTAAAATACAATGATAATGCATAGAAAAACTTAAACTCGATAATATTGAACTGAATTCTATGCACGTATCATGCTTGCATTAAAGCCATGGACGATTAATGGCTATTTGTGTGCACAGTCATACTGCAGCAACAAATGCAAATATTGTGACACAAGATGCTACTGAAGATATCTGCTTGCGCATGTGCTCAAATTTGATGTAACTACATTATGTAAAACGTGATGAAATAATGTGTCTAACAAAAGGATTAGTACTTTTTACTGCTGATAGTGCATAAAAACGATAGAATCCAAGTTGAACGCTAATAAAGTTGAATAAAAATGTATTTTATTGCTACCATAATCAATGACTGACCGCTATGTTTTCTACATTAAGACGACAATTTTCTAACTAGAGAGCTAATTACTACTTAGAATAGCTAATGTGTGTACAAACACGTAAGGAGTTAGAACAGAGTAAATCAAAGTAATCACTTCTTTAGGCTTCGGCAGTTTGCAGTTTGGGCAAATTCTCAACTTTAGCTGCTTCAACTCCACATGTAGAATTATGCAGACACGAATCTACGTGAATTTTTCCTGAGGAAATTAGTGAACCAAGTTTTACAATGTCAATAATCTGTTCCTCCGAAAGTTCTGGAAGCTTCTGATTATTGTTCTCATCATCAACTATAATGACACGGTTTTGTATCTTCTCTGGAAGTTTCTGCTCCTTTAAAATGGCCTTCTCCTTTTTGTTGTATATTATATAAAGCACCATTTGGAAAATTCCTAGGATGAATCCCAATACATTTGGAATCTACCATGATAAAGGTGAAGGTAAATACATGAGAGAAGATTCAACATATATATTTTACGTAACATGAACACATTAAATATATATATAGAACTTACAGCAATGTTAATATCTTTTACGAGAAGACCATAGAAGAACCACATGACAGCACTTAATGTGAGGAAAACGGATAGGAGAAGTGGCATATATTCCACGCTCTTTGTTTTGATTACTTGTCTCTACATAAAATTACAAAAAATAAATAAACATTATCTTCATGCATGGAAAAACAGTGGAAATAAATGATGACACCTATTTAAGTTATGAAATTGGTGGAATATTTGTACGTAAAAGCTCACCACAATGCCTAAGGGTGCAACAAATACACACAAGGAAAATACAAGGCAAATCCATCCAACTGCTTGACCACGAGCTGCACCTTTAAATAGAAACTGGGTAACAAGGACAATAACAGAAGGTTATTTACAAGAGCAAAAAACATAAATAGGCAAAATTTTAGGAAAATTTTCACAGATGTAGCAACATTATGTATTTTACACACAAGGCAATTAAATAATTATATTTCTAGTAAGAATCCTTTAAATCATGTACCTTAAATCGTGCATCCAAAGAGTTTCAGTTACACCAATTCTCCTAAATTAAGATGCTTAATATCCTTAGCATCAGACAATTGCATTATTCGTAACTAAAATTTTGCCTATTTAAGTTTTTTGCTCTTGTAAATAACCTTATGTTATTTGATTAACTTCAAAACAAAACAACGTAGCTACTAGATTGTAGCCATCTATGTGATCTTCAAAACTAATAGTCACAACTTCAAAACAAAACAACTGTTGTAAGCTAACTGAGAGGACAAATATGCCCGTGAAGTAATGAAAATAGCACAAATATGCCCGTGAACTATGCGAAATAGCACAAATATGCCCGTGAACTATGCGAAATAGGACAAAAATGCCCGTCGAAATAGGACATGGGTCGGGTCGGGTGGGTTATTTTTAAGTTGGGTTTGGTTAATTTGGTATCAAAAAATAAAAATAAAAAAACAAAATCAAGTTTCCGTCAAATAAGGGCATATATGCCCAACTATTTGACGGAATGGGCATATTTGGGCCGAACTATAAACGACGGGCATATTTGTCCTATTTTGCATAGTTCACGGGCATATTTGGACCTTTTCCGATATATCTTCTTCAGTTTGAGATGTAACAGACAAACGAAGGGGAAAAAATGCTCGGATTAAGCTAAAATTATTGACTCCGTCAGCATTAAGATCAGACTTAAAAAATGTAATAATATGGATAACACCTCGCAGAAAGTCATCAACATCAAATTTAAACTATAATCACTGTATACACGAAACCATATGTAGGGTGTTGATAATACGGTAATATCAGTGAATAGACACCCAAAATGTACCAGAAATTAATTATCAACAGAAAAGTAACAAGCAAGAACTTATAGCAGGAATCCTGTAAACTTTGGATAATGAATCACTTCCATTTCTTGAACTTGTGTTTGCCAAACATGCCATGTTTCCAACGCTTGCCAAACTTCCCATGCTTGAATTTTCCGTGCTTAAACTTGCCATGATGGCCGTAATGGCCATAATGGCCGAAGGGACGACCATGATGACCATGCATGAGATGGTGTGCCCCATATGCAGCTGCAGCTGCAGCGGCACCACCAGCTAGCATTCCTCCCATATTAGGTCCATGCCCTGTAAAAGTTCTGAAATAGTCAACCAACTGTAACGTAAAAGATATAAATAAGATCCATTTCTACACTAGTACAAGTTGATGTACTCATTGGTTGCTCAAAAAAAGCAAGGCTTCATTTGTCAAATGATGGATTTGAATGGAAAATGTAAAGAGGTATGGTAATGGAAGGAGAACAACAACAACAACAACCTAGTATAATCCTACTTAGTGGGGTCTAGGGTGGGGAGAGTAGTGTGTACGCAGACCTTAGACCTTACCCCTATCCTAAGGTAGAGAGGCTGTTTCCAAATAGACCCTCGGCATCCTTCCCTCCAAGAACTTCCCACCTTGCTCTTGGGGAGATTCGAACTCAACCTCTTGGTTGGAAGTGAAGGGTTATGGAAGGAGAAAAACAAATAAATGTGCACGAGAAGCCAGCACTCGCTTTTGGTAACATGCGCGTTGATCTAACAATCTAATATAAACCAAGTAAACTCAAAACTAACATCTGGTGACCAATAAGGAAGGTTATAGCAGCCAAGACTAGTACTAGACTATTTAGCACATGAAATTGCAGCTTCGTAATCAAGTTAAATAAGTAATCAAAAGTATAATCTCAAAGAGATGAATAAAAGCAATGCTACTGGGAGATGATCCAAGTGCGCGGAGCACGTACACCAGTTACAAGTTCTCTCTCACACCAAAGCTTCGATAATCTCCTTACTCTTTTCATTTCTATTTACTTATCTATTGGTAGAAAGATACATTATCACCTACTTCAATTACGGATCAACAATTCGAAGTTATCAGATCATGCATTTGAGTTTCATGTATTCTCCTCCAAACCACTAGTAAGCTACATGCCAGGGACATTGCCAATAGTGTATAAATTAAGAACCAGAACAAGTAACATATAGCGAATATTCTCAGATAACCAAAACAGCCTAATATATATCAGCACATTAACTTTTCTCAGAATAAGGAAAAAACCCCCAAAAACAGCGGCAGATCGTGTTTCTTCACAAGGCTGCAAGGGCTACTTAGTCCGTTTGTTAAGGTGGTTGCAAATACAAATGGACCACATGGGAGATTCTCTAATGCTCAATTCCTAATCCCCTATGGGCAATCACCTTTGGGGTCAGAGCTTTATCATCTCATTGTGACTCCTTACACATAATTCAATCATGGTTTAATAAAGCAGATTGCAACTAATCAAAAAATTGTGCGAGAAAGAAAACATGGGATGTGCAAATAAACAACGAAATATTATATCTTGAAACAGATGTAAGAACTGAGAAGCAATAAGTACTAGGAAAATGATTCAACATACCATGATGTGATGAATGACCTGGATAGTAGGGCGGAGGGTAACCAGCAGGAGGATATCCACCAGGTGGAGGATATGCAGGTGGAGGGTATGCGCCTGGAGGAGGAGGATATCCTGCGGGTGGGTATCCACTGTGTGGAGGATAGCCAGAAGGCGGGTAGCCTTGTGGTGGATATCCATATCCTTGAGGTGGATATGCCCCATAGCCTCCGTGGTGATGGCCCATGGCATATCCAGCAAGATTAGAAAACAGTCCTTTGTCATCACTTCCATGCCTGTCCCCCATTTTTCTTTTCGATTCAATTATCAGAGCCTGGACCGCAACAAGCACAACAAGGATGTAAATACTCAAAATAAATAAATCAGCTAGGTCAAAAGGAGAACTATAGTTTTCATAGTTGAACACAACCCCCACCCGCCATCGTTTAGCAATTTCAGTAACCGTGTTTCACAAGAAGATCTATGCTTAGAAATATGAATTTACTTATTCACTCCACAACAAAGAAACCACATAACACATACATATCATGATACTCATAGTCAATTAATCTATTTCCGCCAAAAAAATTCAGATTACTGTTGGAGCTAATGAGCTTATGTTCTATCATCTATTCATTGTTGCATCTCTCACTTTTTAGAAGTAATAAACAATCAACATGGCAAACATACAACAGCCCAGGATATCATGACTCGATAAGCTGACTCTCTAATTCAATCTTTTTAAGGGAGAATAATTACACAAACACAAAGAAGAAGCTGAACAAAAATACATCCTTGGACAAGATCAACTTTTTCTATAACAAAAACAAATTGTACAACCTGAATTCGGAGGAAAAAAGACCATCCATAATTTCCGCCCTCAGAAAGAAGATCAAATCATGAAATTAGTACTAAAACACTAACATATTTGGTTAGCCCCCCTACCCCCCCCCCCCGGGCGTCTACTGGGAGGTACACAACATAAAAGGACTAAAGATCTAAAACCACAAGAATTAGGATTAAGCATGATCCCATGCAGAAAACAAAGAATTACTAAATCAAACAGAAACACGCTATATCAACTACTACTAATAAGTTGCTTCCAATTTCCAGATCACCTAAACCCCACCAAGAAACACTCTTGAAATCATAAAAAGTAAAGCAAAAATAATGGCAACGAGATTTTAAATTCAAAACCCAAATACCAAAACAAAATAAAAGTAAGGGGAGAAGAAGAAAGGAGTCACCTTTTTGGATCAGGAAGATCGGTTTGAAAATTGGTAATAGCCTTATACTTCAATTTGTTTTTGTTGAACACAGAGTGCACCTGATTTTTGGAAATTTACTAAATTTATCAGATCAAATTTGTTATTTCACGTTTCTCCACAAAATATATATAGCAGTACATCTTATCCACACAATTTTCTTTACGCGTTACTTCAGCGTGTAACCTTTAATTTTATGGAGTAATTAATTATCTTCTCTTTCTTTTTAGTTTATTTAATTTGTGATATAAATAGATTTATTTATTAGTAATTGATTAGAGAATTGAATCGCACTCCGAACACGTGTATGCATGGAGTGTTCTAAGGAATAAAGTAAGCAAATCAAACTGGTCAAGTTTTATACTATTCTTATAACATGAAGTTCTGATAAATTGGATAGAATATTAGGACCAAAATTTCATTCTATATTTTTATGGGGGAAAATCTGGATCATTCATACAAAGTTTTGTTGGATTGGTTAATTTTTCCAAAATATAAACAACAATTGATTTATGATCGATTAATTTTGTTGGATAAAGACCAGCTTGGAACTTTTGGGTTAAAAAAAGATAAATGTACACTTATTTTTTATCTCCTTATAATCCAATGAAATGATATTTAAAGAGAAACAATTGAAAATTTTCACTTTTAATAAAATGTCTCAAGATCAAGTCTTGAAAATAGAGAACTTTTAATAGATAGCGTTTTACTCCATCGTAAACTTATTTTGCACGGAATTAAATTTTGTTGAGTGTGTGAGGTCTGATTACTAGATAATTAGACGGACAAGGGAAAAAAGTGATAGTCAAATAGTAGTAATTATTTTTTCTTCCCATTATTACGTTGATGATAAATGATAAGCATAAGCACTTCACAAAGGAAAAGGAAGACATACGTCTGACAGCATGTTGATCCTTCAATATGAATACCGAGTTTGGTCGTAATACAGTATTACATACATGTCCAAAAACCAGTTAAGGAAAAAGAAAAGTATGTAGTGCAAAAATGACCGATGTTTAAAAATTTGACTGTGTACATTACAAAACAAAGCAATAGATGACTAAAGGAATTATGGCTATATGTCAAAACGTAATGCATCTTACCATTTAAAGAGATTACTTATTAAACTATTTAGCATGATTATTAGGTATACATGATTTACCATTCAAACCTTTCGCTAGTCATTACACGATTAATTCACCAAATTTTTTATTTTACCAAAAATTAGCATGTTGTGGAGCTGAAAGAAGCAAGCGTTTGGAAGACTCAATGTGCATGACGTTTATAATGAGGCAAAAGACCAAATTATGTTATGAAATTGGCACCTAAAGTAACTAATTATTTCCTTTCTGTTGAACCTCAAAAGAAAAGCCAAGCTCAGACATCGACTCGACAAAGAATTCCAACTTGAATAAATAAACTGGACTTTAACCAAAATTTTGCTTGAGACTTAACATTCAAGTTTCAACGAACAAATTGTGTATAATCAAAGCTAAGGAACAAATTAGAAAATTAAAGTGGCATACTTTCATTAGAAAGTTGCACAACTTTAAGAAAAAAACGCTACATAAACAAAGGGTGATAATTGACCTTAGCATATTCTGAAGAGGAAAAAGGAAAAAGTTGAAGATCAATTGAAAGGATGAATACGTCTCAATTCTCTCCTCTTCAATTACAGAATCTGATGCCAAATATAGCAATTTTGGCTTTTCATATCCATTGGCCAACACTGTGATGCGCCATGGGTTCGGTTTAGGGTGCCCCTTAAGCTTTTTGGTCATAAAGGCACAAAGTTGACAAATAAAACTAGCAAAGCATGGCATTTGTAACGAAAAGAAAGATACCTCTATCCCGTATCTTTTTCAAGTCACCACAAACGCAGTATTCTCTAACCAAAACCAGAAACCAATTCGAATATAAATCTTGACATGTCTATAGTTTTTAATTGAAAGCATTTTGGCTTCAGGAGCAGATGCCATCGGACAGGCTCTTTGGCACAAAGATGTCATGTCTTAGAATCTCCTTCCTTGAAAGCTTCATTTCTTTCCTTTCAAAAGATGAGAGACTTGAACTTTTCTGCCCCTATAGTTCCTCAAGTAGATGAAAACAACACGAACTATCAAAATCGAGGGCACTTCAACTATCTTAGAAACTTTAATGCCTGGAGAAGACTAAGAGCAAAACTGTGTGATTCATACTACTCCCAAACAGCAAGTTATGAAACAGAAAATTAATGTTGAACTTTTTGGTAAACCCTTCTGTATATTTTGCAACCTTCAAATTCTGCATGGATCTCTCTCTCAGTCCTTATTCCCATTGGGTTGTTCAATACCCATCCATCACCATCACAAGGTAAACTTGGATCAACACTATCTATATGCACAAGTTTGTCAGACACATCATCAAAATAATTCCTCATGTCAACTGCCACGTCGAGCACATCAGATTGTATAAAGACCTGCCAACGGTCAACTAGAAAGCTCAGGGTATAATGCAACAAAAAAGACTGTACATGTGATGCTCAGCAGATATATTAAGAGCATGCTCATTTTTATGCTTTTTTTTTCCTTGGAAACATAAAATAAGATGAAAAGAAAGTGCAGTACATTTATGGATTAAATTTGTAAGACATTTGAACCTAGAAGTATTCAGACAAAAAAAGGCAACCTAGATATTATAATTATCAGACAATTTGCTGGCTTTACCATCACTGCACTCACATTGAACGAGACGTAACCCAACTTTGTTTTCAGGGCATAACATCAAGGTTAGGTAATAGTAAACCCTTTTATCCATATATAGAGTAGATAACGACCTGTTAAAAACATTGTATTACGCTTTTCCACTGAAACCACCAAGCATTGACATCATGAATTTTTGGTGACGTCAAGCAAAATAATCACAAGTTTGGAAAAGGGGTCAAAGCCTAAAGGGATATGAGACAGTTAGAGCTAACACTTGGGTACGAGTTCTGGATCATCTACTTCGCACAACCATGGACATATCCGCATATCCCTTCACTCTATTCTGTCCTGTCCCTGGCACTAAGGGGAGCAATGTATGTGTGGTTGGGTAATAGGCGATACCATGATGCTTCAACTTTAACTGGACTAACATTGAATATGTCATACCAAGAATGGGCATACAGTAACAAAAACAACGACCCAGTAAAATCCCACAAGTGGGGTGTGCAGAGGGTAATGTGTACGCAAGCCTTACCCCTACCCCGAAGGAGTAGAGAGGCTATTTCCAAAAGACCATCGGCTCAAGAACACGGAAAAGACAAGAAGAGAAGGGAAGGGACAATATATTAGTACCATCAAACAGAAACCAAAGAAATAACAACAGCATCATACGGACTAGAAAAGAGTTGAAATGCAATAACAAAACCAGAAAATAAGCCTCGGTGGTATGAAAAACGAAAGGATAGTTTGAAGACAATATTAACCACTAGCAGTTTAATGCCAACCCTATCGAACTAGCCTCACCACCCGGACTCGACTACGTCCCGACCTACAATCCTAAAGCTCGACCGCACACCTTCCTATCAAGGACCACGTCCTCGAAAATCTAAACCAATGCCATGTCCTGTCTGACCACCTCTCCCCAATACTTCTTAGGCCACCCTCTACCTCTTCTCGTACCCACCAAGCCAAACTCTCGCACCTCCTCACCGGAGCATCGGGGCTCCTCCGCACGTGCCCGAACCATCTGAGCCTAGCTTCCTACATCTTGTCATCCATATGAGCCATGCCCACCTTCTCTCGAATAACTTCATTCCTAATCATATCCATCCTAGTATGCCCCCACATCCACCTCAACATCCTCATTTCAGCCACTTTCATCTTTTGGATATAAGAGTTATTAACTGGCCAACACTTTGCCTCATACAACATGGTCGGTCTAACCACAGCTCTATAGAACTTACATTTGAGTAACGGTGGCAGTTTCTTGTCACACAGGACTCCTAATGCTAACCTTCATTTTATCCACCTCATCCATATACAGTGTGTGACGTCCTCGTCTCTCTCCGTCCCCTGGATAATCGACCCCAGATACTTAAAACTACTTCTCTTGGGGATGACCTGTGATCCAAGCCTCATGTCCATGCTCACTTCCCCAGACTCGGCGCTAAGTCTTTTGGATATGAGAGTTTTTAACCGGCCAACACTCTGCCTCATACATCATGGTCGGTCTAACCACAGCTCTATATAACATACATCTAAGTAACAGTGGCACTTTCTTGCCACAGGGGACTCCTGATATAGTGAGTGATGCTAACCTCCATTAGTCCATTTTATCCACACCACCCCTATATGGTGTGTGACTTCCTCGTCTATCTCTGCGCCCCCCTGGATAATCGGCCCCAGGTACTTACAACTACTTCTCTTGGGGATGACCTGTGATCCAAGCCTCACGTCCATGCCCACTTCCCCCGACTCGACGCTGAACTTGCACTCCAGTATGTCTTAGTCATGCTCAACTTGAAACCCTTAGACCCAAGGGTATGTCTCTAAACCTCTAGCCTGTTGTTAACATCGCCTCGCGTCTCATCAATCAAAATCATGTCGTCGGCGAATAACATACACCATGGCACCTCCCTTGAATATGGGTGTCGGTGCATCCATCACCAGGGCGAATAAGAACGAATTGAGCGCAGATTCTTGGTGTAACCCCATAACAGTCGGGAAATGCTCCAAGTCACCTTCCATTATCCTAAGCTGAGTCTTAGCTCCATCATACAGGTCCTTGATCACCGTAATGTAAGCTATCGGTACACTTTTTTCCTCCAAGCATCTCCAGAGGAACCTTATTAGGGACCTTGTCATATGCTTTCTCCAAGTCAATAAACACGATGTGCAGATCCTTCTTCCTATCCATGTACTGTACCACCAACCTCCTAATAAGGTGGATATCTTCCATAGTTGAACAACTCGGCATGAACCCAAACTGGTTGTCAGATATAGACACAGTCCTCCTCACCTTTACTTCCACCACCCTCTCCCAAACTTTCATGGTATGACTAAGTAACTTGATACTCATATAGTTGTTACAACACTAGATATCGCCTTTGATCTTGTACAACAGTACCGCCATACTCCACTTGCAATCATCCAGCATACTCTTCGTCCTGAAAATAACATTAAACAGCCCAGTCAACCACTCCAGACTTGCTCTACCCACGCACCTCCAATATTCTATCGGAATTTTGTCTTGCCCGGTTGCTCTGCCTCTTCTCATCTTACGCATAGCCCCCGTGACCTCCTCGACCTTAATGCGCCTATAATACCCAAAGTCTCGGAGACACTGAATGCTCTAGATCATCTAGCACAATATCCATGTCCCCGTCTTCGTTCAGAAGTCCATGAAAGTAAGTCTGCCATCTCTGCTTAATCTGAGCCTCCCCCGTCAAGATAAAGCTTTCTTAATTGAACTAGTTTGCTCCTCACAGGAGAATCATTCCCATGTTTCTTTTAGGTAATTAATATGTTATGTCATCTATCATTATCTCTCTTCTTGGACTATGGACTTCGTAAACCACTCCATTTGCAACAATATTTTCTTTCAGCGGAATCCTTGCCTTCCACTAGCACCAAGATAAATGATATCACCTTCAACCACTATAGCAGTTAGCTTCAAATTATTATTATTAGATCATGCTGAACCCTATTGCACAACCAGAAAGGGTAACTCTTCAACATAACAATAACATTTTGTTTAGTATGACAACATTTTTTGATAGTCTCAACATAAACAATCATCTGTTAAAACAACTTCAAAGAGCACTAAACAGGAGATTGGAGCTAAAGGTACACTACCTTGAACAATTACTTAAAACCTTTTTTGCTGAAATGGAGTGAGGCACTGCAGGTACAACTATGTAAGCACACAGCTGCTGCACACATGAGAGCTCATCTTTTGTGTTTTTGTGTGTGTTTGGGGGGGGGGGGGGGGGTTACAGGTCCATTTGTTCAACGAAAAAAAAAGAGCACCTAATGTGCTAGTTACTAGGATCAAGCATCCATTCGAGTTGTTAGCTGGGAGAAGACTACAAATATATGAAAGTGAGATCATCAATAAGATGCAACTGTAGTGAAAACAGAGTCATCGTATGTTACATATGCCCAGTAAAAGATGCAAAATAGTTCTCATTACATTTTAAGACATCCTAGATCATAAGTTTCCTTTTCCTTAAGCAGATCAGCAAATGGTGTTATTGTCGAAATAGCTATACCATACAAGTTAGTTTTGAATTACTTAAAAACTTCAAACATTATGACACTTACTAGTGATACACCACACCCATATGCAAAAAAGCCAAATAGAAGTTGGCAAACTGAACAATGCACATGCAACAAGCATCAACCAAGTTTAGCAAGAGAAGCACACAGAAAAATGATCAACTAATTTACAATCTAGAAACTCCGAGCATGTACCTGTCCACCGTGTGCTAAATTATTCACAATGGATTCAACCAAAGGCTTCTGCACCACTCTTCTTTTATGATGTTTTTTCTTGAAGTGAGGGTCTGGGCACTGCAGACATGAGCGATTAACCATTCAGCTTTAAGTGAACAAGAAAGGGTCATTGGCACATGAAAAACATTTCTGCATACTTCCAGCATAAAAAGGGAACTCACCAAGATTGAAACTAGCATCAGTGGTCCAGGATATGTAGATACAAGACGTTGGAAGGAAACCATGGCATTGGTAGATATGAAATGTCTGCATTTGGATATCCATTAACAGGTTTTCAATAAACATTTCTTAGGTGGAATATCAGGATTTTTTTCAAGCCTTACACATTTCTCAGACCCAGCTCATTAACCCAATACTCAGCCCGTGTGACCAACTGCACAAGGAAAAGATAGTCTCAATCATGAGTACCGCGGTATCACATTCTCAGAAGCCAAGAGACAACAATTACCGCTACATAAACTGAATGAAAGCATTTTGAACAAGACATGCTTATTGTAGACGTACCTTAGGCCGAATTTCCAATCCCAGAAAATTCTTGGATGAAGAATTTTTTTTAGCAAGCCACATAAGAAATCTCCCACTACCTGAATATGTTCTTCTTAGATCTATGAAACTACAAGATCATAGGACAATGGAATCTAAAGGATGAAGGGAAGAGAAAAAATTGGAAGTGTGCGAGATATATTTTGAGCCACAATATTATATGGGAGTGAATGTTCAGTAATGGATATCCACAAGATGAATCTAACAGAGATGTGGGTGATAGAAAACATGCAGTCATATGAGATTGGACAACTTAGAAATGAATACATCTGACAGAGGGCTGTAAACAGAACACATAAGGATAAGATGAAGGACGCTTCAAATGGTACCGGACCTCGAGATACACTAGTATGCAGGTGCGAGTGCGACATGTATTGAAGGTAGTCGAAGGATGGAGTCTATCTCAATAAGCGTAAACTCTCTTGAGTCATTGCACATTTAGATAGGAACATAATCAAATGCAAGAAAATGATCCAGATAGTCGATATCAACCCATTGGGATTAACACTTCATTGTTGTGCTTACACTTACATTAGCTAAGAACATAACAAAATGCATAATAAATAATGCAAAGTTTTACACCGTTGTTATACTATTTGGTAATACCACAGACCTAACAATCCAGTAAGGCATAGGCATAAACTGCTATTCTATTTGTATAACTAACCACCTTCATGCAATTCGAAACAAGTTTGGTACAGATAACTGTTGGACCTTAATAAACTACTAGATCATATATGGAAAACACTAAATTTATAATGAATAAACCATAAGTAACAATAGAATGGTGAAGAACTCAAAGAGCAAGCAGGTCCCTACCACTACCGATATCCACCATCAGAGGCAATGTTGCATCCCTGAACACCTCCTTCCAGTTTGGTACTTCTGCAGGAATCTTCTCATGATAAATTAATACAACAAAACAAAAAAGAGCCATTTAAGTTGAAAATTTATGTTCTATTCCATCCTGAATTTTTTTTCTAAAGTAAAGTTTCACAAATTATAGCTAGGCTCAATAGGACTCAAATAGAAAGAGAGAAGCTTCACATATACAAAGAGTCATAATGTGTACCATGAGAGCACGTCGCAGAGGGTTGACATGCGGCCTTATTCGAAGATTGCCAATATCCTGTTACATCACTTGATGAATGTGAGTATAAAAATGCACACAAATATAGCAAAAAGATATTCCCCTACAGATACAGTTTTATCAATTCATCATTTTTTTTTCCTTCTCATCATCAAATTTAAGAAATTTAATCCAATTAAATGACTTCTTCAATAGCTCAACTTGACCAACTTTTGGCAATACTTATGTGACAGGAATATTAGAAAAATAACGACAACAGCTCAGTTTGACCTAACTTTAGGCAAAAGAGTTTCAAATTTTATGCACCTGACTGGAAATAAACATATTTACACACTCAGGTCAGTTATAATGCAATTACAATTTGCAAGTAAATTTCTATAATTAAGGATCAGTCGGTAACCTGGTAAAAATGGTACTAACTAAACTGGTATCTCAACTACACTGAGGAAAGAATCTTTACATTGCCTGTCTGTATAACTTAAATCTGAAAATAAATTAGATAATAGCTAACTTTAGGCAAAAAAAAAAAAAAAACAGTCAAACCTCACAAAATAAGTCAGAGAGACTAAGGTCAGCATATTCTTTGTGTACAAGTCCATTACTTGCGATATGGTGTTGTTCATCTGTCTCAGCTACAGAACATGAAACAGCTGACATCCATGTGCAATACCTAGAACAGTGGCGAAGGTGAAGAGAGGGAAAAAGTGATGGAGTTATAGAAGGAACAAATTTGTGAAGAGAGTAGTTGAAGATGATATAGGGAGAGGACATGAAGATTGAGGTTAGAGGTTTCTTGGGTATGGTGGAGTATAAGGAGTAGTAAGCCATGGCTACTGCCTCCCCCACGAAATGCTATTTCCCTTCAAATGTAAGGAGGGATAAAAAGATAATAGGGGAGAAAAATGTAGATAACGTCATAACGGAACATCCAGCGTGAATTAAAAAATTGAGAGAGAGAAATAGATTTTCTGCACAAAGCAATTTAATCGATCACAATTGATTATTTGAATTGGCAGAGCGTATTAGCATGCTACCATTCCAAAAAAAAATAAAAAGTTATCTTAGTTCCCGCTATGGCATTATAATCCATAGTTGTTATATATCGTTACATAATATCTATTATATTATATTATATTATATTATATTGTTAAAGCTCGTGATATCCTAATCATATAATAACTTTATTAATTAGGGCAACACTTCCCGTCAGTAAATACAATATTTAAATAAATTATATTATTTGTCATTATTTTATGCATCAAGCCACCAACATAAAATATAAACTAGCAAACTTACAACAACGAGGTAGAATTATTATATAAAAATATAAAATAAATAATAAAATAGAATTATTTAATAATAAAGAAAGGGGAGGAAAGTTAGTAAAAAAAAAGGTACTGATGCAACCACACCAAAACAATCTTTACATAAATTGACATTTTTCATAATTACGTAATGACAGATTTAACGATACAATACAATAATTTTAAGTATTAATCAAAACAAATATTATATCTAAAGTAACAAAACTATATTATACAGTACAATACAATAGGTAACAACCATCCAAACAAGCTGTAAGAATATAGTTTACGAGGAAGCAACTCCATAGTATACTCTTCAATCTTCATTGTGAATTAAACTACAAATTGTGTTGATGTTTAAGTAATCAAGCTACAACACCATGCATTGTTGACTTTAATAGCCAACTTATTCAAAGTGAGAGATCCACTTGATGAAGCTAGTTTCAAGCCGAAGAAAATTACTCCTATGAAGTCACAAACTTTTAAATTACGTAATATTGTTGTAAGCTATACTATATTCTTTGAAACAGTTCACCAGAAAGGCCATGCTGCTCCCAAAAGCATATCCATCCCAGAAACATATTAGAACACACTGAATTTCGTCTTCGTCCATTTGCATCTATTTGGCTAAGGACCTACCAAACCGTGAATCTTAAACTATTTATTCGTGAGATCTTCCAGGTACCATGAAGGTCAAAACCAGTCCCACGTTAAATTTGAGAATGACTCTAAAACTTGAACCCTGAATGAATTGCCACAACTCCACCAACAAGGTTCTCGTATTCTACCTTTTGAAATCCAGCTTCCGCAATCATTTTGGCAAACACCTCCTGCATACAATTAAAAGCAAAAGGTAGTGAAAAAGCTGAAGCACTTGCACAGATTGTAGGTGAATCTCTGGTAATGTTCCTAAACTTGCTCTCACAGGAGTGGATGAATTCAGTTACAATGTGTAAATATAGTAAGAGTTTTGCATTGGTTTCTAGCTACTGGATTGGGTTTGAGGAAGGACAAGGAAAGAAGAAAAGGGAGGGGTAAGGTTATGAGCAAAACGCTTCATTTACTTTCTGTGTCCAAAGGAGGACAGAATTTAAGGAAAAATAAACCATCTTTAATGAAATTTTGGTAATGCCCAAGGAGTCCTCAAACGATTCCAATTTTTCGAGTTCACTTCATTTTTGTCTGAGGCCTTCTTAGGCATTACCAAATTTAAAGATGGTCTATTTTCCTTTCTTTCTGTCCACTTTATTTTTCCACCTGCAATTTGATAGGTGGAAGTGCTCAACACGCCTTTTCACTTCATAGCCAAGCATCTTTTAAGAAAAATACCTTTTTAAGAGAAGGCATCCATCAATGATCACAAGAATTACAGTTTCACTATACTGGGAAGATAAAGTACACTAACAAGCACAAGATACGCAAACGAGTTCTCAAACCGGCGAGAGATATGGCTATCCCCAGGTACTGGCCAGGCCCAGGCATATCCGGGATTCACCAGGGTGCAATTACTGTCAACAAATTATCTGATGTTGCAACAAATGAAAGAAATTTCCGCACATAATACCTGTGGAGGGAATCGGCGGATGCTCTCAACCAAGTACTGGTAAGACTCTCGGTCACCTGTCACTAGCTCACCAACTGCTGGGATGACTGAGAATGAGTAGGCATCATACCTGAAGAAAATAAAGAGCATGCAAATTTGAAACCTGCAGAAAACTCGTACAAATGCTATCATACATAATGAACTCACAATCTCAAATTTCAATTCACCAAGCCCAAGGAATGAACGAAAATCAGCATACTACGGAAGTAAGCTTGCATGGTACAGACAATGTTCACTGCCAATGCACAACCTGATTTTTCATCAAATGACAGAGAGAACTGCTGCTAATCACATTGTCTAAAATCTAAATATAGATCTAATGAGCAAGGATTAGATATTTCGATTTCAAAATGAAATATCACAAGCAGCGAATATGAAGGCTTCAGTTTCAGTTGAGCAAGAGAATTTTATTAATTGTCTAAGTTCCAACAGGAGGTTCAACGCAGCTGAGGTTCTTGTACATGAAGCAGCCATTAAAAAGCAATTCAGAGTATATGAACTTCAAAATAGGCCCGAGCGAAAACATTTTATTTTCTTTTCCCTAATTCCCCTGTACTTTCTTTATATTTGGCGAACAATTTCGCAAACAAAAATCCCACTAAACTATCTTGGACGACACCATTAAAAGTGATAATCTTTGGAGCACAGCAACTACTTATCCAAACAAAGAAGGCGAAAAGGAGATAAAAGTTGAAATTTAACTGAGCAGGTTAAAAATGCTCATGGACCTCTTATTGATGTGCTGTACAATTGCATGGTGATAATAAATAACTGAAGAAATATATGCCATCCGAGCTATGACAAGAAAAAACTTACAAGTCCTTATAAACTGGGATATCGACGTGGCTTAGTTCAAGGCAAAGAAACCTTCCTCCCCTTTTAAGCACCCTGACAAATAAATCAAAACCATCAAGTTTAACATATCAGCCACCTGATAGGTTCTTGAGACAAGAAAAAAAGGTATTTTGGTCGCAGCAACAAACCATATAAACCAAGCACTCACATAGGTTAACATTTCAAATCCTATTCATCAGTACTAAGATATGGTAAAAAGGAAAAATTAGCTCCTTGAGACTTGCTCTAACATTAGATGGTATATCAAATTATCAAAGAGCATATCAACAACAACTACCACATGACAAGAGGGGGTTGCTCAGATGGTAAGCACCCCCCACCTACAACCCAGGGTTGTGGGTTCGAGTCACCAAAGGAACAATTACTCCAACAAAGGGGGCCCAAAGTGGAACAGAAAAACGACTACCGTATAGCAACATTACAAATTACTGTACCTATCAAGGTCCAGTCAGCTCCAACGCAAAAGGGGAAAAGTTTCTAAACTTGAAATTGGAACTTTATTAAAGCCCCTATATTAACTGCTAAGCTAGGGGAAACATACTGTCTCCATCTTTTTATACCACCATGAACTGATATAATCTGGAGGAGACAACATTTAGCATAATTTTTAACCTGATCTGACTCTTTCAGAATTTGGTTTATTCCCATTCGTTTGAAGGCGGCACGCCTATTTAT
The DNA here is from genome assembly GCA_032618575.1 of Nicotiana noctiflora. NCBI lineage: Eukaryota > Viridiplantae > Streptophyta > Magnoliopsida > Solanales > Solanaceae > Nicotiana > Nicotiana noctiflora. The sequence goes on along the minus strand of JASVEL010000555.1, from coordinate 34,871 downwards.
AAGTGTGAGACACAATATACCACCGTTATCCAATTTGGAACAATTTAAGAATTTAAGATGTGTTAGGCCCAACACACCATGATATTTGTCCAATTAGAGAGAAACGATCTAACTTAAGAATTCAATTGTCTAACATTATAACATGCTCCCACAAACTCGAAGTGGAAAAACCAACTAGAACTTGCTTATTTTGAGAACTGAAAAGTAAACATCACCAGAAAATGTTGATGGAAAGACGTCGAAAAATCTCCGAATCTCGCCGTAAAAGTTATTTGCCAGAACGATGGATGGAAAGGGCGGTCACCAAGGAGAATGGTGCCACTAGAATAACTACATGAAAGACATACAGTGCCACTGGAGTGTCGCTAGAAAGAGCCAAGGGGCTGCTAGGAAAGAGGCACGGTCCCATTAGATTGGTCATCAGAAAGAACCAACGCAACTGGAACGATCTCCAAAAAGAAGCACCATGACACCAGAGCAATTTCCAGAAAGATGCATGGACCATCAAAGCGGTTGCCACAGTGCCGCCAAAATGGGTCACCGCAAAGAGGCACAATGCCTTTGTAGCTATTGTCAGAAGAGACATGGTACCACAAGAATGGTTGAAGGAAAGAGATGCTTGCCACCCAAGCGGTCATTGGAAAGAAAGAAAGCAGACGAAACTTTGGTTGCACAAGCAGCATAAGGCCGTAAGCTGGAAGGTGAAAGTTGCACAAGCCTACCAAAATGGTAGAAGCTCTGATAACATGTAAGGAAAATAAGAGAAGCAAAGAAGATGCATTGATGAACTTGTGACATGAATACAAGAACAACTCTTTGTATGTGTTAGATGCAATACACCTATGATATTTGTCTAAGGTGGGCATTTAATAACTTAACTCATTTAACACTCTGACATCTTTAATCTTCAAATAGAACTTTAGCTTTTCGAACAAAAGGAGCCAATGGAAATCTCCTCTGGCATCATGAATTAGTAAGATAAAGGGACAAAAATCCTAGTGAAAATCCAAATCAGTCTAGACGCGTAATGCAATCACCAATTGGAAATCGCAATGTGACTAATAGAAGTTGAAAGAGTTGTTAGATCCATTTTTTGATAAAGTAATAGTTTTATTACTACTACTTGACATGGGGAAAGAAATCTCGTGTACAAGTGGCAAAAAAATAGTCAATCTAGAACAAATATGAGTCCCTGCAAATCACACTCAATCATCCATGCTAACCGGAACCTCATGGGTGCTCATCAATTAACCCAAAAAAAGGTTTTCCATTAATTTGTATAAAAGATTTCTTCACCCATTCAAAAGCCTTCATTTCTTTTCTTCCATATTGTCAAAGCCGGAGTTAGTGGTACTATGTTAGATCATTTGGAAGTAGCTAGCATCTTTCACTAGCGCATAATAAAATACGATCACTCAACCACTAAACTATGTTACAACCTTAACAGATTAGCATAGACTATGAATCCTGAATGACATTCCGTTCTATACATTTTTCTAATGAAAGAGAATTTTGACTGGACCAACCGCAGGCTTCGAACTATCTATCCTTCTCCACTAAAATACCAGGCTTAGTTCCCATGGCTCAAGGCTCAAACCACAGACGTAAGTCACAAGTCCTTCAACCTTTGCCACTTGAACTAAGCCGGGGGGGGGGGGGGCAGCCCGTTCTATACACTTTTAAGAAAGAAGAAAAGAAGATAATCCAGATAAACATTCTAAACTCATAGTGATAAATACCAAAAACACATGAATACTCATTTGATCCTATAAATCAACCAAGTTATCCCTATCTAAATCCTTTCAACGACATGCAAGAAATAAATTTCTCAGTGAATTACCTATATGCTTCTGCAAGAACTTTCTCTATGTGTGTAACATTCCGGATACCAAAAGCAATCGTGTAACCATCCATTGAGTTGTCTTCGAAGCTCAAGGCTTCTGCATCTCCCTCCACCCAAACGAGAGACTTCTCCCGTCCAAAACCTGCATAAATTAGAAAAAATGATAAAATGAGGTCTAACAACAGAATTCACTTAAACTTTCTCTACTAGAAAACCCAAATTGACATCCAACTATCCATGGAGTGCAAAAAGATAAAGCAAAAATAAAGGCTTTTACCTCTCTCATCAGCCCTCTTCTTACCAACTCCCAACATGTTTGCATTGATGTCACATACATAAATTCTAGTATCTTCAATCAGGTCATCATCAAGAGCATCTTGCATAGCTCTGCGTTTGACATTTTTTATATTTTCAAGGATCCTGAAAGCAACATCCCCTGTAAAATTAGGAAAGTTTTTCACTCACGTGGATAGGCAGAAATACGTACATAATCTATCACTACACAAAAATACTGAAAGAAAAACCGGCAACAAAATTTATATGTTGTGTCCAAGACAATAGGGATAAGACCATACGGAAGTATAAAAAGGGTAGTCCGGTGCACTAAACTCCCGCTACGCGCAGGGTCCGAGGAAGGTTCGGACCACAATAGTCTGTTGTATGCAGCCTTACCCTGCATTTCTGCAAGAGGTTGTTTCCACGGCTCGAACCCGTGACCTCCTGGTCACATGACAGCAACTTTACCCGTTACGCCAAGGCTCCCCTTCAAGACTATACGGAAGAATGAACCATAAAATGCTAAATCCCATCACCTAAACATCCAAGCTAAAACCAACCCAAATAATTAAGCATGCATGTGGGTATTTCCGTAATTCACTGCTAATGCAAATGATTGTAATTCAGCCAATCACAAATTCAGTCATCGATAACGAAGTTCCAAATACATGGATCGTTTGGCTTTGATTGCTTAATAAGACTTATCTCTCCCTACCCTTAAACCAACCCCCCACCCAAAAAAAAAAAGAATATTAGAGACAGTATAGATGTAAAACAACAACAACGACAACAACAACAACAACTGAGCCCCCAATCCAAACAACTTGGGGTCGGCTATATGAATTCTCTCATACCATATGACTTCATATAAATTTATCTCATGCCTGTATTATACAATAATAATAATAATAATAATAATAATAATAACAATAATAATAATAAAAGTTCTTTATATATTTCTACTAACATATAAATTTCCGAAAGGCTAAACAACTCCTAGAAAAACAGAAGACGTAAAGTAAAAGTCCTTACATAACTAAAACATATTCTCAACTAATAGGTCTCGCTTATATAGATCTTTTTCCTTCACTATGCCCTATCTTTCACTAAGTCTGCACGCATCTCGAGCGACTGATGGAAAAAGATTTTAAAAAAATACATAAAAGAAAGACTTATAGAAGTATTGGACCAAGTACATAATTCAGGTTGAAATAATGGAAAAAATGGACAGACAGCTCCAGGGTTCAAACTTTAGTATTCTGTTCTTTACTTCCATAAAGACAAGAAATTCTAGCTAGATAGTTAGCTGAAGAAGGTGCAGATAAAATGCAAGTCTTTTTGCAAAGACAAACTTGTTTACTTCTACCCTCTACTGATCCACTAGAAGCATTTTTGTTCACTAGTAATGGTGCTTTCATTCTTTTTAATCCGAGCTTTACACAATCACATAGCACAAATCAATGTTGAACACCAAAAGCATCACCTGTTCCACCAGCCACATCAAGATGCTTCATTCCCGGAAATGGATTCAACTTCGAAACCAATCTGGCAAGAAACAAAGAATGAAGGAAACAAAGATATAATCAGGAAATGTTTCTTTATCAAACCTGATACTTTTCCTGTCTTCGGGGTGGGGATCTAACCTGTCCTTCCACAAACGATGCAGTCCACAACTCATCAGATCATTCATGAGATCATAGTTTGAAGCAACACTGGTAAAGACATTCCCAACCATCTTGCTCTTTTCTTCTTCTGGCACTTCCTTAAAACCTGGATCGCAAACCTTGAGATTCCTAACTATACCATAAACACAAATATAAATCTCAAACAAAGTAATGTCGACACGGGATTGTTTCAACCAACGAATGGAAAGATTGGAAAATTTTTTTCTGTAGCATAACCCCATTAGCTTATAACCCTTTTACCTTTAGTAGGGACACAGGGAGGAGAACAGCCCACCTTCCGCACAGTCATCAATCACTCTGTTTAGTAACATCCCCTTAAGAGGCAGCAGTAAGGAGGTTAACCTTCTTCCATTCCTATTTCTTTTCATTTCATCTTGTATTTCTGCCTTGTGTCTTGAAAAGTTTGACGATCTATTCGCTAATAATGGTTTACAAAATTCCAAATTTTGGTCATCCAACTTCCTAATGCAAGAATCATCTAAATACTTTTTACCGTTTACATGTGCTTCCCAATAGTGAAAATGTAGTGATTTACCAAAGATATTAGTCATCAACTTCAAGAAATGGCTAACTCAAACAGCAGAAAGCTGCAAAAACTCATGTTTCCCACCCAAAAGGTTGAAAAAGAAAAATCAAAGAAAAGAGAAAGCTTTGTCTATGCTCAAACAATACATCCAGAAAAGTTCTCTTCTTCTAAGTTCAAGAACCATTATGGCTAAAAAGTCACCTTCTCAATAAAAACCCACCAAAACTGAATCATATGGGTCTTCATTCCATAGTAGATGAAAGCATAAGCAAGTTGTGCAGTAACATTCATTTGGGAAAAAAAAAATCCTTTATAATGCACCCACATACAACCACAAAAATTATACAACATGTAAGTATGCATACAGAAAATTGAACAGTAAATAAACAATACAACAACAACAACAACTCAGTCTCGGTTCCAAACAAGTTTGTGTCCGCAATATCAATTCCTTTCATTTAGCTCTAACTCATGCCATCATCAACAACAGTAAATAAACAATAGTACATGACAATTGAACAAAAAAAATTAATTCTTATGCAAGTGAATAAGGATAAAAACTGACCAAAACTGGTGGCGTGGGAGTGCAATGTGGAAGCGGGGCAATACATTGAGGGCAAGTTCTTTCTCCTCAAACTACGAGCAACTGATCGTACCAACGTCGCCATTACTGATAAAAATAAATTATGTAAAACGCCTATAAATCAACACCCTTTGAACAGAAAAAAATGAAGAATCAATGAAGCCAGAAAAGCAGGAAGAATGTTGAGAATTTTGCTACCGCCTAAACATAAACACAAGAATATTGAGGGAAACTTGTTGCCGCTCCACAGACCAACGGATCGGGTATAAAGCGGATTTGGGTTCTCTATTCTTCACGAAAAGAAAGAGAGAATGACTAAAAGCCCCTTATGTTTGTGGTAAGTTCCAAGACAACAAAATGGAAAAAAAAAAAAAAAAAAAAAAACACTACCGGCCTAAATAATGTTTTCTTTATTACAAAATCTGCAAAATTGATGAAAAATGTTTTCTTCATTACAACTGTGGGTCAAATAGTACCAATTGAAAAAGGAAACAGCACTGACTTCCATAGCATTAGCTTTGGATAACAAAAATGGTGTTGCACTGACTTCCACCTTCACTACAAAAACTTTTTGAAGAAAATTTCCAGTACTTCCGCCGGAATTTAAACCTTTGGAAGGGTGGAAATAGTTTAACTTGCTGTGATAAATACTCCCACATATCATTAGGTGAAACAACGGGTGGATTAATCTTTTGGAGCAGATCTTGGTGGTGAATCTTCCTCAAGCGCCGGAACCGGCAGCGTGCAACGGCACTGAAAAATTGATTCTTCCGACGATGCTTAAATTTTCCGGCAAACTATTTGTTGTAATTTAAACCTAAATAGAGAAAGAAAATAAAGAAAAATAATGGATTAATTATTTTTTTTAGATGTGACGCGCTCAAAGAGAGTGACAAATATCCATTTTGCCATGTCAGCAAAATATCTTTAACTAGTTTAAGGCCTCATTTGTTTGCATTTAATGGAAGTCTGAATCTTAATCATTCAGATCTCAGACATTAAGTGCATTTGTTTTTAAAGTCTGGATCTTAATTATTCAAATCTTAATCATTAAGTGTGTTTGTTTTTTTAACTTCACAGCCACTTAATGGGTCTGAATAGGTCTGTATGATTAAGATCTACGATAGAGACTTAATTTCATTAAGATGGTATCACATATTCATTATTATCTGCCGTCACCACCTACCATTACCAACTACCACCATGCCATTACTACCACCATACTCAACCACCACCACCACCTCTACCACCACTACCACCACCACGCCATCATCATCCTCAATCACAGCTGCCATCATTATCGACCATTACCACCCATTATCCCCACCACTCCGACCACTGTATACCATTCTCGCCCATAATTAACACCCATCCAGCTCAACTACCACAACTGACCACCCCATCACCATCAACAACCTCAGTCGGCACTGCCCACCATTATAACATATCACCACTCACCCACCACCTATCTTAGTCATAACTACTACCACCACCCGCCATTCTTAACTATCACCATCCACCCCCACTCTCCTCAATTATAATCACCACCACTACCAATCACTTCTAGCTACTAGCATGAACCACCATCATCAACCAAAACTACTACCTACCACCACCTTTAGCAGGCATCACCCGTTAGCCATCACCTGTTAGCCATCACCAACAACTATTATCATATTTAAAAAATTACATATTTTATTGATAGAATATTAGATTAGTTAGTATTTCATTTGAATTGTATGTTTATTAATTTTCAAATAAAAATAAATTTAAAACATTCAGATGTTAAAAATCAAATAGTCTTAATTATTTCTATTCAGATCTTAATACACATATTAATATATTCAGATGTATATTCAGATTCGGATGTCTTAATCTTAATATGCATCTTGATATTCAAATGTGCATTCAGATTCAGACGTCTTAATCTTAATAAAAACAAATGAGGCCTAAGTGTTTAATAGGTACTACTTTAAGTTTAGGTGTCTAAATGACAAAAATGGATAAGTTTAAGGGGCTATGCATGTATTTGGCCTTCAAAGTATACCATGGATTCTCTATTCTTCACGAAAATAAAGAATAAATGACAACAAAGCCCCTTATGTTTGGGGTGAGTTCAAAGTAATACCTTAATATCATTTGAACAGTTTTAGTCCTTTAAGTTCAAGAAAAGTGAGCACATATGGTCTATGTCTAATGTTTAACAAACTATAGATGTTATATTTAATGGGTCTGTAAGAAATATTAACTAAAAATATTAGAAAAGTTCCGCCAAATCTCAAACCTTGTAACACCAAAAATCACATAACCATTAGAAATGGACAAAAAATAGCAGAATGTGCACTTATGAACTGCATTTATTATTTTTTTCTCAATTACCTTTGAATCTAACCGGAAGAGTTTGTTAAGTATTTAAAAGAGAAAAAGGTATACTTTTGACAAATTTAAAGGACCAAAATTACTCAAAAGAATATTTAAGAGTCTACTTTGAACCTATCCCAGAACAAAAGGGGCCATCTTTTGTCATTTTCTCAAATAGCTAACGTCAACTTTGGTTTCTTTATTTTGATTTTAAATTGATGTTTTAATAGTACTAGTATATAAAAAAGGTTACTTATTGAATTAGACAATTAGGCTGACAGAAGATGACACAATCAATTTAAACTCAATATAAAAGAAATTTTTTATTTTGTGTTGTCTTTTTTGTCTCATAATTGTGTGAGTCTCACACACACACATATAAAATAAAAGAGATCTCAAACAATTAATATAAGTTATTATAAAAAAAGGCTCATGAATGTTATGAGAAGCAGCCTTGGTTGTATAGATTTTTTTGTTTATTGGTTTCAGTCATAAGACCTGATACTATACTCTAAGTACAAGTAATTTAAACTAAAAAATTAGTTGAAATAAAATTTGTTTCGACCAAAATATAAGTTATCCCGAGACACAAAATAAAATCAATCCATATAAAAGTATTTGAAGCAGTTCTTATTAATATACTAACAGACTCAATAGGGCTATCAAGTTTGAAGAAAGAAACAACGGTGGGAAAATGAGGACCACAAATAAAGCGGTTAAAACGTTTGTGGGCTGAAGAAGCTAAGTGGGGGAAGATGGCTATGGCTGTAACATGGTCATCTTCCATTTCACCTTACACATTCATTAATGCTAATCCAAAACGCTGCTCTGCTATTTCTCAAGCTACTGACTTGCCAATTACAACCACTTCTTCCACCATTCGCCCTGCTGTTATTCTTCCGGTTTGCATCCTTTTCTACATTTGACTTCCATAGTTACACCAACTCCAATTTTTGAGTAAAGCTTGGTCTTTTACTGTGTAAATTTAATTAATTATATTGACCATTTTATTTGGTCTGAAATTTTTTCACTGGTGACGGGGTAATGTTTGAAGGGAGCTTGGCGTAACTGGTAAAGTTAGATGTCATGTGACCTAGAGGTCACGGGAATGCTCGAGCCGTGGAAACAGGCTCTTGCAGAAATGAAGGATAATGTTGTGTACTATAAACCTTTGTGGTCCGTCCCTTCTCCGGACCCGCATATAGCGGGAACTTAGTGCACCGGACTGCCTTTTTTGGCAGGGTATTGTTTAGACTTCTGATCAGTAGATAATTAAGAAGATACCTTTCTGTGGTAATGAATGCTGATTGACCAGAACATTTGTTATCTTCTGTAGGGCTTGGGGAACAATACAAATGACTATGAGAAGTTGGCTCTTATATTGAAAGGCTATGGAGTACCAACAGCAATAGCAAAAGTTTCAAGAATTGATTGGCTGAGGAATGCTGCTGGTTTATTTGATTCAAATTATTGGCGTGGCATGCTTCGTCCTCGTCCAGTGCTTGATTGGTAATAATTCTTACAAAATTTTATGCTCAGCAGCTATCAACCCATTTTTGTTATAAGAAAAACTTTTGGCAGGTACTTGGAAAGAATTGATGAAGCCGTGAGCGAAGCAAAAGAATTGGCTCAAGGTTCTCCAATTACTTCACTTTCACTATTATTAATTTTAGAATTTTCTTTTACTATGTTACAGTAAATCTTTAATTCATTGTTGTAACTGCTTGTTTGGCTACACATTTTCACATAATGTAAGTAGCATACGGATATGTTCGATATAAGTCATTTGACTGTCTCTTCCTGTATGCTGGATCAGTAACTGCAATTAGTAATCATAACTTAGTCTTTCTTGTAGACTGGTTATGGTCTTGTTATTTCATATATGTAGTATATAGTACATCTCTTAATATAAACATGATATGTAATCTGGCATTCCAGTTTGTTTAGATGGAAATATCTCCTACTTGACATAGACCAAATTTACGCGACATTGAACATAAGGAAATCGTTCTCTGTCCTATCTGCACATTCAAGGTAGCTGCAAGTCCAAACATACTTCTCCCAAAAGAAAATTCTTGATTTTGGTTAACCGTATTGCCACGTCCTTATTTATCTCTACTTCATTTTCCTAGGATTAGAACTCCAGCTTTCCATGCACTTCCTATAGCTAAAATAGTTGTTGGTGTTTTCTTTTACAGATTCTATAAATATGAGCGTTAAACCTTGATTGACCTACACAGTCCTCTTTACTTAACAGGACATGTTGCAGTCCCATAATCAGGCCACATTTGTTGTAGGTGGGAATGGAACTTTATCTTTTATTGGGCATTCAGCTGGAGGATGGCTCGCACGCGTCTATTTGCAGGAATTTGGCTTCTCAGATGTTTCCTTGTTACTAACTCTAGGAACTCCGCACCTGTATGTATAAATTTATTCAATTATCATATAGTTACCTTGTGTATCTATGCAACTATTAATACTAGATTTAATAGATGGAATTTATTGGAAACAGCCTCTTTGCTCTCTCGAGTAGAGGTAAGGCCTGTCTATATATTACCCTCCCCAGACCCCACTTTGTAGGAATATACTGGGTTGTTGTTGTTGTTGTTGTTGTTGTTGTTAATAGATGGAATTTCTTAGGGAGATTGTTCCGCATAAGCCTAACACTGATGTTATTTGGTTTCGTTAGGCCCCCACCTAAAGGTTTGCCAGGAGTAATTGATCAAACAAGAGGCCTTCTGTATTACGTTGAAGAGCATTGTGCAAAAGCTGTCTATTCTCCACAACTTAGATATGTATGTATAGCAGGGAGGTAAATATCAAATTTTGGTGTTCTGTTCATGTGCTTGATTTCTAGTGCTTCTTGTGAATGATCAATGATGTTTACATATTCGTTTCATTTAGTTTTTTTAATGTTCAATGATGGTGAAGGGGATTGTTGAAGAAACTTAACTGTCTGCTTTTGTTGCTATTATAAATATGGCAGTATTAATAATGTATTAATGTTTCTAGTTATCCAAAAAAGGATGTATTGGAGTTTCTTCTCTCATTAAATTTGAGCTTTGCAATAGTAAGATATCTTAGACCGCATCGTTGTTAGCTTGATTTGGGAAAGGGTTTCCTTTAATTTTCAACCACCCTATCCGGGATGGTATATTTACTGCATAAATTTCAATGCTGCATAACCTAATAAAATGTGACATATCATGGTTTATTTGCAACCAGCAAGTGTAGAAATCGTTTTCATACGCATAACTATAATAACAGAAGTGGTTACTGAAGAAATTATGGAAGCGCCTATCAAAATGCTAATAGAACTTTGCAGTCTTTCTTTCCGATGCCATAGGATAGCCTGTTGAAGGAGTCGATTGAGTCTATATGATCTGCAAAAAGTGGCACTACAATAAGCAGATGAAGCAATATGACATTATGCCAATAGTTGTGCATGCATTTAAGAATGAAACAACAAACAACCGTGGGAATGAGTACTAACTTGCTTGAGGATCGGTTCCTGCTTGATCTGTTTATTGACATACAGACTGCCCGGAAGATCAAATTAACAAGGTCGTATATTATTCAAAATAAGCTAAAACTATGTAAACTTTTTGCTGTCTATTGGACAAAATATTGAGATAAACAACATGGATGATGTCTATCTAAGCAATTATTATAATGATGGTGTCCGGGTTAGTTTGCATGTACCTCGGCTATTCCACCTAGTACCTTGTACCTACTTCCAGCAAAGATACTAGGTAACTCTGTTTACCAAAGCTTCGGCAGATGAGAAGAAATCACCTAACATTTTTTGCCTCTGTTGTGATTAGTAATCATTTCTTAACCTAACGCCTTACTGAGAAAAACCTAATGGGTTTCACTTGTGTAGGTATATTCAAGGGTCTCGTTTCCTTGGTTCAAGTTCAACATACAGTTCTGAAGTGGAACCTAGTGTTGACCAGTCAACGTCAGAGGTTGCTACTGTAAGCAACACAAATCCAGAAACAGTTTCCACTTTCCGTGCACGGTTTGTTGGTCAAGGCTACAAGCAGGTTTATACCACAGGCACCCTTGAGTTTGATATTGCTCAAATTACCAATCTATATACTCCTGTCATCTAGTTTCAGTATCGCACGAGCACATATCTGTTATCTAAGTAAACTGCAATCTGACAATTTGTCAGGTTTGCGGCCAGGCAGATGTCTGGGGTGATGGAGTTGTGCCAGAAGTCTCAGCTCATCTGAAAGGTGCACTTAATATCACTCTGGATGGAGTTTACCATTCCCCTGTTGGCTCTAATGATGCTACCAGACCATGGTATGGTTCTCCTGCTGTTGTCGAACAATGGATCCGGCACCTGCTTGTCTGACTGTATAGTTCATGGTAAATATACAGCAAATTTACCCTATTATTTGTGACAAATGGATAACATTGTTCATCAAAATGCATTATTTGTGGCAAATGGAGAGTGTTGTTCGTATTCACATTGTGAGCCAATTAATGAGATCTTCCTCAAGGCTGTTATGAATTACCCCTATGCTTGATTGCTTGTTATTATGCTTTCTAATCTTAATCAGCAGTAAGACTGAAGAAAGACATAACTTTCTATGAACTATTGAAAATTCTTTGTTATCATGTTTCATTAACTGTCACTTATGTATGCAATGGAAGATACAGGAAAAACATTCATTACATGTCACTGAAGTAAGAAATGAACATACATTGTTATAAGCCGCTACTCTTTCTGCTTCTTCCTACTTTATACAAGATGTCCATCTAGCAAACTAAGCACACAAGTTGCAAATCAGAGTTTAATGTCTAGAAGTCAAAGTAGTTTATGTACAATATCAAGAGTCAAGCATGGATGATTTAACGACTACTTCAGTTAGGCTTCACGAAATGAGCAGAGAGCAACTTGGAAATCTCTAGAAACCCCACTTTGTCCTTCCCTCCAAATAGTATTTTGAGCTTGTGATCGCAACTGATTTCCCTCTTATTCATGGGGTCCTGCAGGCAGAAGAAAATTGAGATTTTTCGAGAAATGATACTAAGAGTCTGTCTACTATGTGTACTACAGCTCCAAAAGCAAGAGATGCTTTGCTATTTGTCAAATAAAGACTGAAGAAATATTATTCCAATAGGGAAAATCATAAACATTATTCCATGGAAAAGCAAACAGCAATTAACCTCAATTAACCTCTGGAGAACTCTAAGCATCATTTCCCTTCATTATATTTATGCACATACGAATAGAATTGACATCCGGCAAAGGCAAAAGATGCATATTTTCAATATTAGTTCTGCAACTGGTTTGGATGGAGTATTCTAAAGCATTTGTTAGGTAGTGGATTTATCTCCCATTCACTTATAAAAGATAAAAAAAAAGAATAGTCCCATTTGACCACTCACTACAGAAAACAAGGTAAGAGTATGAGAGCTATGAGTGAAGCTAAGAAGGCTACTAGTAAAGCTGGAGAGGAAGCCCTAGATGCCCTTTATAAAAGCTAGGAACACGAGAAGGGGAGAAATAAATGTTTAAACTAGCACGATTGATAGAGAAGAAGATTTAAACAAGGTGAAGTCTATAAAAAACGATTCACAACGAGTGTTGACAGAAGATAATGAGATCAACAGCAATAAAGAATAATGAGTCCGTAGATAATGAATTTCTCATGAAGTAGCTAACGGAGAACATTCTGAAACCATGAGCCGGGAAAGGCTGACAAAGTTCTGAGCCCCTTAACAAAAAACAAAGGGAGACATTTTTTTTTGAATTGGTAACTTTTGTATATATTAATAACATAAGTACATAGGTTGCACTGAAAATCAGATTTACAAGTAGGCGGTAAGTAGATGTGATGGTGTGCAACCTAGCAAGATCCTAGTATGTCTACGATTGTCAATGTATCTTCTGTGTAAATCTGTTTACACCAAAAACAAAAAAGAAGAATATAATTGAGTTTGATCTTCTGTGCTGGGTTGCTTCTATCTTCAAAACATCTAGAATTCCTTTCCCTCCAAAGTGTCCAGATACAAGTCGGGACAGTCCTACATCTATCTCTGTTAGTTGCTTCAGCACCAGCTTCTTCCTAACTATAAAGAACATCATTAATCCTGTATGGCATTGTCCATAAAATACCCCTAAGACTAATAAAGATTTTCTATAGTTGGTCTGTTATCTTGCAATGTAGAAATAAATGACTAATAGTCTCAGCGTTTTCCCCACAACTAGTTCTTTAAACCTGTTTGTTTCTTCTTCAGACTAATAAAGATTCTCCATAGTTGGTCTGTTATCATGTAATGTAGAAATAAATGACTAACAGTCTCAGCGTTTTCCCCACAACTCAGTATCTATTTTGTTCTTTAAACCTGTTTGTTTCTTCTTCAGCCTAGCAGGCTTGAACTAATTTATGACAGGAAATTGAGACCTGGAGTTTTTATGTCTTAATATCAGAGGTGGATTTAGGATTTTTAGTACATGGGTTCACTACTAAAAAAAGGAGGAAAATATATTAAGTGAAAATTGATCCCTATTCCTGTTGGTAAATAACTCAACATCTCAACATTCAACCAAGTGCATCATTCAGCCTTTTTGGAGCATAATTGCCAAAGTTAATATCAATTTTAAAAAATATCTACATAAAATATTTGATTTTGCAGAGAGACCATGGGTTCACGTAGTCTCGCCTATAAATTTGCCTCTGCTTAATATTGTTATACATTCGCCAGCATATTCACAGCTATAGTGTTATTTCTATCTGTGATGACAGTCAGCTGCTCAACCTTGCTTTGCAAGTCATATTACTTCAGACTATTCCAATGCCTAAGTGCTACCAAGGGAAATAAACTGCCTTCTGGGCACAACCAAAGGTATTTTGATGCTTCAAGTTCAAATAGGTTAGGATATCATAAACCTAGAGGCTCTTGCATGCACACATTTCATATTGGAGAAAACATAAAAATTCAACAGATTTGAAATCCTTAGAGGAACCAAAAGGGTGCAGAATGCCCAAATGTATATCAAATGGAGCATTCTTGAGGCCAAACAGCAACCTTTTAGCAACAAGCCAGAAAACCTCCAACGCCAGAAATATTTCTACTGCAAAACCCCGAGGGAGTAACATTAGTACATTTCATTTCTATATAATATGACACTTCTTCGTCGTTGATCTGCTCCAAAAAGATAGACAACATACTACCGTTTGGAAACTCTTTAATCTTAACCTTCTCACTAACCTTAACAGCTTGCCTTACAGGAATTGACATCACATGTTGAACACCACTAGCACTTATGAAAAATTATACGAGTAGTGCTATATATATATATTTCACTACTGTATAAAAAATCTTCTTTTCCTAAAAAATTTGTCTAGTCAAAATAATTCAAAGAGTAAATATACTCAAATAGTATATCTAGAGAGAAAAGGGTACCTGAAGATTGTGGAGTTTGATGTAATCCCAGATTTTCTTGACAGCATCGCCCCGAGAAGTCTCAGAAACTCCAAGAAAGGTATGAAGTGCGGGTGAAACAGGGGTTACCTTTAAAATACCAGTGGGTCGAGCTGAAGGAGAACGACCCTGCTTCCCTGCTGATGTCGAGGTTGTAGCAGCAGCCTTATTCTTGGAAGCAGAAGAAGATGCTGCTTTGGGAGATGGGGTTGTGGCTTTTGCTGACTCAAGCAAAAACCTGCAGCCCCTGAAAGCTGCATGTGGATGAGTAGACATTTTTACTGAATTAGCTCTTTTGGGTTGGAACTCAGTATGTGAGCGTGAAATGGAAGATGAAATGTGGGCCTAGTTTTTCACCCTTTTCTATTTGAATTTTTTACCGTTTGATTTAATTACAAACTCGTATACCAAATTATCAATTATGTACCATACTTAATTAAAGGTCTAATTAATAGGCATTTTTTACTCCTTAATTAAAGGCAACCATTATGGTCAGCTCCCCAGCCATGGCGTGAGATTCTGCTTCACTCCTTATTTAATTCATTCTGAATGCTTGCTCTTATTTACTTTGATTCCTTTAACCTTTGCATTTTTCAATTGATGCTTCTCATACTTGGTGAATTATAAATAATACTCAGGTTTGAAGTTTGACTCTTTGGCAGCTTAAAAAGCGATGCCTTAGGGATGAATGCAGAACCCTATATAAGGCCGAAATCACCGACGTAATCCACCAGCGATTATGGCCGTCATCGTCTTCCTCCTCATGTCGTCACCCCAAGCTCCAACCATGTCAACCACCGGCGACACACAACCCGTCGTCCAGAAACGACAGCCAGCCCCCGCTAGTTTCTCCAACCCTACTGCCGCCACCTTCTATGTCGTATCCAGTAACCTTGCATGCCGGAAAACCCAGATTGAAAAGTCATATATTAAAATGTTATTAAAAAGTAGCCAATAATTAAAATCACTCGGTGTAGTTATGAGATTTCGAACATAAAAAGGTAAAACTCCATGACAATACCTTAGACGAAGTTCGGGACAATACAGTATCTACAATATATCTACATTTTATCTACAATATATCTACAAATTAACTACAAACTATGAGTAAACTACAATTTGTCTACAATTTATCTACAATCTGGAGACACTATATATTAAAATATTTTTCTTGCACCAAATAAAGAAATTGTAGTCAAATTGTAGATATATGTAGTAAATTTGTAGATAATATCAAAAATTTATCAATTAATGTAGAATCAATTAACCCCAAGATTCTCTCCTTATTTTTAGCGCGTTAATTTTGAATCAATTAATTCCAAGATTCTCTCCTTATTTTTAGCGCGTTAATTATGGAAGATTCTGCTCAACTAATTATTTATTAAACAAATGGTACAAAAATTGTAGAAAAAATATGGACCGAGTGGGTAATTTTGATACTATGCACATTTTTTGTAATAAAGTTTCATATATGGTATAGATAGGAAAAAATCTCATTCTATTTTTTGACGAAAATCGTTTTCCCCCAAAATTTTATGTAGTTGAGATGTCAGTCAAACTCCACCTTTAAGAGCCTAGGTGTAAAATAACCATACTATACCTCAATTCAGACAAAATTTTATTCTCTCTAGTTCCGTCATTTATGTTTGACTAGTTTTAGTGTACACATGTTGCACGTCTATTTCATATTAGTGTGTATAAGTTTTTAAAAATTACGCAAATATCACATAAATATATAGCCAACTTAATAAAAAAATTACTTAAATCACATAAAGTTATTCTAATGTCTTATCATGATTTTGGAATATGAATTGTGTGTTTGCTTTAGTTGCTCGACATGATAAAATAATATGTTAACTCACATTCAAATATATCCTGTAATAATATTATATTCTTCACGGACTTAAAAACATAAATTGCTCAAGTACGTAACATAAGTTGTAAGCATAAATTTTAATTCATACCAGGATCTTGAACATGATAATCTTATATGTAATCGTATAGAAAACATATCTGAATCGTGAGCCATCATCCTTAAGCGGAAGCGTTAATCGGTAATTGGTTTCTCACCCCTTACCCTAGCTTTCGTTACCGCCGACTTTAGAGATGGAAGAGAGGAAAAAATAGTAACCCTAATGGGTGGGGATAGGACCAATTTATAGAGATTTTCACTTAATCTGGTACGTCCATCAAGTATCGGACGGATGAGATTTGTTCATTAATTAAATACTATTAATTATATGCCTTAACCTATTGAGCCACATTATTCGTAAGAAAATAACTTACATTCTCCCACTTGGCCCAATAATCACATAATATTAATAGTTAATATAGAAACATTAGTTGCGCATAAACAAATATCTTCTATAATGTCCATCATAAATACCATAATACGATAAAATAGTAAATGTGAGTTATGGCGGTTATACATAATTTATCTACATACTCCCTTCCATATACTACAACATTAGTAATTTACCGTATCAGGTTCATAAGCTATAAAATTTTTATGGTCCACAATAATGTCTCCTTGAGACTTATCCTGTAATATCTCAAAACATTATTGTGCACACCATTATGAGAAACAGGAAATCACTAATGTATATCAGAAACATATAAATGAGCTCAGAGTGTCAAAAAATCATAAATACATTAATCATAAAAACAACCAAGACCCATTCTATGTACATGTTCTTTAAATATCTTTGGCTTTAAACCTTTCGTTAACGGATCTGCAATCATTCGATCAGTTCTAATATGCTCAAGTGACACTCTTTGTTTCTGAACTTCCTCATTGACGGTAAAGTACTTTAGTTCCGTATGTTTGGCACCTTTGGAGTACTTATCGTTCTTGGAGAAGAATACTGCTGCAGAATTATCACAGTAAAATTTCAGCGGCTTGGTAATGGTGTCGGCAACCCCAAGCCCTGAAATAAAGTTTTGCAGCCATAATGCATGAATTGTGGCCTCAAAATATGCCACAAATTCTGCTTCCATCGTGGATGTAGCAATGACACACTGTTTGGTACTCTTCCACGATATTGCTCCTTCAGCTAATTGGAACAAATAACCAAACGTGGATTTTCTAGTGTCAATATATCCAGCGAAATCTGAATCCGAGTCCAACAACTTCCAAATGTTTGGATCTCCTATACATGAGCATGTAATCTTTCGTTCCTTTCAGGTACCTCAAAACATTCTTTGCATCTTTCCAGTGATCAATTCCTGGTTTACTCTGATATCTTTCTAGCATTTCGACCGCAAAATTAATATCTGATCTTGTGCAAGTCTGAGCATACATTAGACTACCAACAATAGAAGAGTAAGGAATTGATTTCATTTCC
Organism: Nicotiana noctiflora; assembly: GCA_032618575.1. Classification (NCBI taxonomy): domain Eukaryota; kingdom Viridiplantae; phylum Streptophyta; class Magnoliopsida; order Solanales; family Solanaceae; genus Nicotiana; species Nicotiana noctiflora. The sequence continues at coordinate 16,810 of JASVEL010000555.1, read as the reverse complement.
TTTCGCTCTACATCATTTTTAGGACATTGCATGAGACTAAATTTGTCCTCTTTTTGAATTGGAACAATTCTTGCTGAACAATTGTTCATGTTAAATCTCTCAAGAATTCTTTCGATATAGCCTTTATGAGACAATTCCAATAATCCTTGTGATCTATCACGGAATATTTCTATACCTATTACATAGGATGCCTCACCCATATCTTCCATTTCAAAATTCTTAGAGAGAAAATCTTTAGTCTCACGCAATATACCTAAGTCATTAGCAGCAAGTAGAATATCATCAACATATAGAATTAAGAATATAAACTTGTTCCCACTGATCTTTTGGTATATACACCGATTAACGGTATTTTCCACAAATCCAAAAGATGTTATGGTACCATTGAACTTTATATACCATTGTTGTGAGGCTTGTTTAAGTCCATATATTGACATCTTCAGTTTACACACAATTTGACCTTTCTCTTTAGTTTCGAAACCCTCTGGTTGGTCCATATACACTTCCTCCTCGAGATCTCCATTAAGAAAGGCAGTTTTCACATCCATTTGGTGTAACTCTAAATCATAATGAGTCACCAAAGCCATAATAATTCTTAACGAGTCTTTCTTTGAGACCGGTGAAAAGGTCTCTTTATAATCAATGCCTCTTTTCTGAGTATAACCATTGGCAACAAGTCTGGCTTTATATATCTCAATATCGCCATTTGAATCACGATTGGTCTTAAAGACCATCTTAGATTAACCTTTGGCGAAAATTTTACTCAGATTCTCTTACCTTTGAGGGGAAGTACGGGCTATACATCGTTAATAACTATCTGCTACCTTCAGGCAACACCACTGAGGTGAACGGTCCCCGGGTTGTTTTGATTTGGTGCTTTATCAACGGCCACAATTTTGATATAGCTTAGGTCATTAAATATGAGATGACCATTTGTTGTCCAGTGTAGAAGTATGGGTTCTTCTTCCCCTAGTTACTCATTCGGTTATTCTATAAGGCGTGGATGTAGGAAAATAGGGCCACAGATGGAAAAGTCAAGCGCGATAGAAGTTCCGGACTGATAAAGTTATATTTGGGAAGGAACCTGCTGAGGCAAATAGTGAAGAATCTGATGCGCCCAACAATGTCAATGAGGTGTACTGTGAGGATGTCGCTACTTCTCCACTGCATGAGCAGGGTGTTGGGGAACCTACAAGCGATGGATGGGATACGAGAATGAGTTCTTTAGAGTAAGAGATGGTGAGGATGGGTACTTCCATCATTGATTTGGGAGCTCGAGTGGATGCCCTTGCTACACAAAATGACAAATATGAGAAGAAGATCATGGCATGGCTACGTGCATTTCAACGGGCTTGTCGTTTGGACCCCGGCACCATATCCAACATGGACTGACTTGATCAGGGGAGTTTTCTTTGCTTTGCATTTTTCTTTGTGCATCATAGGGACATGCTACCATTTAAAGTGTAGAGTGAGGGATATTTGTATGTTGTTTGTATAGTAGTGTTAGTTTTGCTTTTGTTAGTTGTAGTAGTTAGAGACTGGGAAAAAACCATAAACTTTTTAAATTTTTTTATTTTTCCTGGTGAAGGATATCATTCGACGGGTTTATTGAGGTATTAAAATCGAAATAAAAAGATTAAAAAAAATTCTTTTTTTAGATAGTGTATTAATTCCCCCTTAATTTTTCATTGTGTCGCGGTTCTTTTCTAACGATTTTGATTGAACTTGGTGTAGTTAATTTTATTTTTGTTAGGAGTAGGAACCTTGATCTATGATTTTAATGGTAGGAAATATCTCTTAACTATATTATGCCTTGAGAATAGTGAGTGTTTTAGTTGTGACACTTAGGTTGAGCCTTTAACTCTTGTATAAGTGCCTTAATTTGTATGATCTTAACTTTTTTTAACTGCTTTGACTAGAGTATCTTGATGAGTCCGATCTTAAGTGAGTTATGTTCCATGTGTGTGATGTTTTGTGTTATTTTGTGCATTGCTTTTGATGCATAGAACTTGTCCCGTATGTGTGCAAAGCGAAATAGTAGTTTTATTAAGTCTTTGAAATGATATAGGAGTTTCTTTGTCGAGTCAATGATATATGTTTACTCTCCTATTAGTTATGAATCTTAGTTAACTCATTTGAGCCTGCAAACTTATTTCTTTGGCAACCACATTACAAGTCGTACTCGTTTGTTTGAATTGGCTATCTATTTGAACTTTTTCACCTCTCATGAGCACTTGAATTGTTATGGACATTGTAAAAGTTGAAGTGTGAGGTGATTGGTTTGGCTTTTGAGTGGAACTACTGAATTAAGGAGAAAGGTGCATCGTTTCGAAAATAGTAAGAGCCACTAGAATTGAAAAAAAAAATTGTTGTATTGTTGTGCAAAATGTTCTTTGGTAAGTAGTAACTCTTGATGTAATTGTGCTTAGAGAAGTGTGAAGTTAATGTATATTGATGCAAAAGGTGGAGCTATAGTTTGACATGAGTGTGGGTTTAGAATGTTAAAGTGTATGTATTAAAGTTCTTAGGAAGGTGTAGTCACTCTTATATCCATATATATCCTACCCATCTCGTAGCCTACATTACAACCAACTAAGTCTTACTTGATATTTGACTAAATGAGCTCAATTACTAGAGTAGTACACTGCGAGCAAGCCTATGATACATCTTTTTGTGGCATATGAATGTTGTTTCTGAGAGTGAGTAAATTCTTTTTATATTTAGTTCCTAGTTGTTCTTAATGTCAATTGTGTGTGAAACTACTCTCTATTTTTGTGTGACAACACTGGATTTACGAAGGAAAGTAATGCTTGAACTTCTACGTTCGGGTTATAAATAATGCGTGCTGCTTTTGAGTCTAAACTTGAGGTTAAGATGTTACCATATTATACTTAATCAGTTTTAAAGAGTTTTGGTATGACGAGTCATGAGGGTTGTTGAAAAAGGTCATATTTTAGGTGAAGTGTAGTTTGATTACTCGAGGATGAGCAACAGTTTAAGTGTGGGGTGTTGATGGTAGGCTGTAATTACATATTTTAGCCATTAATTGCACTCTAATTCGTTGCACTTTACTAGTGTTTGAGCTTTAAATGGTATTATTTTGTATTGAGTATATTTTTATGCCTTGTAGAAGCGACTTCGAATTACGATGAGGTTGTAGAGCTAATTTGGAGCTTCAAAGTATGAGTAAATCCCAGGGATTAAGTTGGGATCATGTTCGGGGATTAACGTATAATAGTGCACTTAACGAGAGAAATAAAGAGTTGAGCAGGAAGCTCACCCAGGTGCGTGACCGCGCATGAGACCCTTCCACCGCGCAAGTGAAGCAGTACACTGCCAGAGGTGCGCGGCCATATGTGGATCACACCTCCAGGTGCACGAACGCACATGTCTAGTTCCGGAAACTTTTACCAAGCCTATTTTTGTAATTTTTTAGGCGACTCTTTTTGACCTATATGAAGCCTAGGTCGTCTAAAAAAGGGTATCTTGACTTTTAGAGCAATTTTTGGGAGAGAAGAAGGAAATGACGAAATGGAGGCGCAAAATACTTGATCCAATTCATACGGAAGTGGGTTTGAATTTGGGAATTACAATGTCTTTTTGTTCTTCTAATACTCTTGTGATGAATAAATTCTCCTTTATGAAGTAATCTCTCCTAGGGTTGTTGACGGATGTTGCGTTTTGAGTATTGTTTTGGATTTACTCGTCGTTAATTTCCCGAATTCATTGAATGGGTATTAATTGAATTGCAAGGCTAACTGTGGGTTTACTTTAATCGAAAGAGAAACGTTGCTACAATTCGCATTGTGCTATATTGTTTGCGTCGATTTTACACCTCTCGTAGGTAATCGAAAGAGCATAGAGAGTCATCAATTAACCCGATTTAGGAGAATATTCAAGAGGCGTTCTTCGAAATATCATTTATTCACTGTATTTGTGCATATGTTCATAGGATATGTTATTAGGTTGATTAAAGGAACTTTCATTCATTCGAAAGAAGAATTTGAATCCATAAGGTAGCCTAATCATCTGTTGAAATCGAACGAGTCAATAGAAGTTAAGAGTGAACTTAACATAGAGTTACCCGGAATTAGTTGATCACATATCTTGTCACAACCCTTACTTCTCACCTTGATATTCAATCGTTGCTATTTAGTCATTAAATTTCTATTAGTTCTTACGATCGATAATCTTAGTTTTATTAGTAATCGATAATAATATAAATCAAAATTTATTATCCTGGATAGTGCCAATCCTTGTGGAGACAATGTAATACTATACAATCTTTGAATAGCGAGCATAAATGTATACACCAATTTGTGCTCTTCAACCTCTAGGTTTGGAAAAGATATGTTAGTATTTGTGTATTGCAAAATATTTTGGTTACTGTCGTATACTCATTAATGAATTATTATTGATATTTTGTTTGCATGTGATGATGTCTTTTTGAATGATATAAGTGTGCCGGACAAGTTGCGAGATCAACTCTCTCATACGAGCGATCACCTCTGATGTCGAAGAACGTACAGAGATAAGACCTATTAGAATCCTGATTAATGGAAGGTCATATATATTTTTAATAGAATGGTCGGTCTTGACCAGAGTTCAAACTTATGGATTTCATAATCCTTAATGACTTATTTTGTAAACTAGATACGAGTTTCTTTAAGAAATTAGAGTTGAGGGTTATTGAAGTGAGAAACTCTGGTTGGACATCTGACTAGATCAAGATCTGTACGATTTTGAATGACTAAAAAAATGAGACACACACGTTAGTATAAGGTGAGAACACTATAACATGTGTTTCATACCAGGTACGCTAGCGACTAATGGGATAATAGAAGAATGGATCCCTACTTCTTCATTGTGTGAGATTTCAAAAAGTTATACTAACTTTTATTGGAATACCCTTTGACCTTTTACTGTTTCTTGAAGTGGCAATAAGTGTTGCTACTTTAGCATGTCACTAATAGCCATGGGTGATTCGGTAGTGCAGTGCATGTCTAGAAAAGCAGTTGATTTGGAATGGATAGATTCGAGTACAAAGCGAAGCCAACTATAATGTGTAATTTAACTTTTATCCGCAGGTCGACCATTACACTTATCATGGGGGGTATCAAATATAATTGTGGATACAATATTATACATGAACTCGAGTTCGCCTCTTTTGAGGATGAGGGATGTAATAAATAGTGACTAGAGTAGCAAATGATATCTGGTGTATTGCGAGTAATACGATCCTCATGTTAGTAGTGAATCCTTTCCACACGTGATCAGATTTTTACATGGAGCCTTTGTAGGATATTGATATGTTTAACATGTTATAACTCTTGATGCTCGCAGGTCACACAAATTATTTATCGATATGAATTATGTGTATTATTGCCATGATATTAGTTTTGAGTCAGCCCATCAATGAGCGAAGTGAAAGATGTTGGATATTGGATTGTTGGTCTCTCTATGTGGGCTGAACCAGTCTAATACCCATTTAATAGATAGATTTTAAGGAGATTACCATAATCACGGCTAATAAAAAGAGGTTCATAAAAGAAAAACCACTCCCCCCTCTCTATAAGAAACGCACTGTTTTTTTCTTCTGTTTCGTACTTTTGAACAAAAAATTCTTCTCTTCTGATTATCTCTAAATACACCTAAAAGAAATGATGAGACACTTAGTTCGTGAAGAACAAACTTCATTTCCTAGTGAATCGAAGTCCAACTTGGAGTAATTTTTTTGATGGTGAATTGAGCGATTTATGCTGTGTAAAAAAGGTACACAATATGTTGTTCTTGCTCCACACTTTATTCTTTCAGCAATAATAGTAAAATCCCATTGTCACTGCCAGTGAAAAGAATTTATTATCCAAAGATACAAATTCATAAGGAAAAGAATCTGAAGCACATTAGACTACATATTTTGATATATGAGAACAAAAAAACTCGTTGCTCTATAGATAATTCACATTCTCTATCAATTGATAAGTTAAAAGTTAAGTGTGACAACATTTGGTTGCGAGAAGGGAAAAAACATTTGTCAAGCCACATAAAATTATGTTTTTATTTAACTATTTTATAATCAAAAGTCATTATGTTCAATCAATTCAAATTTGGATAAGCTCATAAAAGATTAAAACATTTTCTATCCAAATTTTATTTAGAACTCAAATTTTTATTAAGCACTCAGAGAAAATAATCAAGACAAAAGTATGTCTACTCACTAATAAATTCGTAAAAATGGGACTAGCCAGTTTCCGGACTGGTCATTCAAAAAAAGCCAACGTTTGCAAAGTCACTGAAAAATAACCCCTATTTTACTGAAACATGGAAAGTTCCAGCATAATATCCTGGATATTGGTGCACCTTTCATGAATTTCCAGCAAATTATGTTGGAACTCCAACACGCGGAAATTTCTAGTATAATATACCAATACTGAATATATTGGAGTTCCAACATAAGTATACTGGAGTTCAAATATATTATACTGGAGTATATTCCCGATTACTTTTGAAACTGTAGCTATTTTTGAATGGTCACTTATAAATCTGACTATTTTTGAATTTCTCCCAATAAATTCCTTTGAATTGTGAATATTTTCAATTAGATGGGCTTATTGTGTCAATGGTTTGAGTAAAGGGCCGACAAAAAGCCCATATAAAAGAGGAATTAAAAAAAATAAAAAAGGAATCGCCTCCCTGTCCCTTTCTAGTCCTTATTCCAGAATCCGGAGAGGCTAAGTTCTCTTATCCTTTTATTTATCTCCTCTTTCTCTCCTTTGCCTCCTTTTCTTCTTCTTCAATCTCTACCAGTTTTCTTCTCCTCTTCAGTACTAATCCATGTTTTAGTTCAACCGCATTTTTCAAGATTAAAATTCATTGATGGTGGAAAATAGCAGCTTTATTGACTGATAAATTGTTGAAAATATAGTATATGAATGCATGTTGTGCAAATCATTAATATCTTCTTATGACCCCCATATGCCAGTATATGAATTTAGAATAGAGAGAAATATGTCTTATTTATTGCCACAATTCAAGAGTTTGCCAGACACTTTTGTCCTTTGCTTCAAAACCAACCAAAACTCCACCATTCAGCTTTGTAAGTCTCCCTCTCTTTTTTCTCTTGAAAATTATGTTGTAAATGAGATGGGAATTGGGTCAAGTTTGGTTCTTGCTTAATGGTAATTCTTTGGTAAATAAATACTGAATGAGATAAAGCTCTTTGACACTCTTCTATGTTTGGATTATTAAATTTGCTTGTCCTTCATTATCTCTTAATTTTTTTTAATCTAGTTATGAATTGATAGTTTAATAAGTGAAGTTCAACAATGTTTAATTTTGTTACTTCTATGTCAGTGGAAATTGTTTGGTTGAAGACAAGATCAAAATTTGGCAGAGAAGTCTAAATGATATGGCTAATAGTTTTCCTGTTTATGAAATTTCAAATTCTTAAGTGGGAATGGATCTTGATTTTACTGAAGGAAAGAAATGGATTAGGAAGTGGCTCTAACTGTATGCACTGCCCCCATATTTGGTGAAATCAAGCAGGACCATTATTATATTAGGACAAACATTATCCAATTGTTACTTTGAATCTGAGTAAGATTTTCCTTCTTGTGATTTTATTAGCAATGTAGTATTTAAATGGATTGTTCGTTACCGCATAATGGATTAGAAAAATTTGGCAGCTTACTGCAAAGAAACTGTGTTCCTCATGTAGCTAATATAGTCGTTTATGCTCGTTATATTGTGGTTTCTACTACTTGAAACAGAAATATATTGTCTGCAAGGTTTTAGATTATCATTCACTAGTCAAAAGTAGAGAAGTTAAGTGCAACGGAGACACCTACATGCTCACTGACAAACACGCATTGAGTGGTAGAGAGAAAGAGTCAGTAATGGGCTGTTAAATCACTAACTAGGTAGCTTGGACCAAATTTGTCGAATGAAACTGTATCATTCTGAGAATTGCATGATGCTTTTTGTCATGATGGTACTTTGACTGAGCAGACTTCATATTGTTTTCCAAGTGAAATCCCAATCTAAGTAGAAAACTCCGCTCTGCTGGTTGTATTTTTAGGAAGACATCAGCTTTGTGCTTCAGTATTTCTTTTGAAATTCCTGATATGCATATGTAATCTTGAATTTATGATCTGTTGCTTTTGCTCTAGTACTACTGTCTTACTAGAATCATCCTTGAAACTGTATAGTTAAACTTCTTAGTCGAATCTTGTGGTTTTCGTCAATCATTGGTCAAAGTTGTTAATGATCCATCTTATGGACATACACTTCTATGGTTCTTACCATTGTCCTTGGCTGAATGCAGCAAAAGGTAGAGATCATATTGATTTGAGGACACAATGTATCCTAGCTACTACATCTGCAGCAACGTCTACAGTGCTTGACAGTGAGAAGCTAAAGTTACCATCTATTGAAATCCTTTCAAGTTCAGTTGCAGCGGAGAGATCATGGAAACCACCATCAACTGCCACATCAGCAGTACTTGATATACCGAGACTAAAGTTGCTATCTTTTGAGGCTAACCCTGATTCAGTTGCCCCAGATAGGCCATGGACATACACTGGGGCAGTTGTTCCACCTACAGAGGTTAGAAATTAAATAAATAGCCTAGAAAATTATGGATACATTTGAGTTGGAGAAACAGAAAAGGACCGAGGTCATCAATTTATTATGAAATAAGTTTCGGATGTAGTTCTAGGTATTTTTAAAGCTTCAGATGTACTTGCATTTTCGATATGTTGTGCACGTAGTTTTTAACTTCAATAGGTTGTTAGCTAACAGTTGAAAAAGTCTTAGCTTTAGTTATCTTGGTTAACACTGATAGGAGCAAACCTACTCTTGTATGTGAAAGTAGACAAAACAAAAGAAAGAAAAATTAAAAAGAGATGAAAATATGATGTAAGCGCTTACATCGACATTCTTGTGATGTAAGCGCTTACCTCGATATTCTTATGATGTAAGCACTTACTTCGGCATTCCTATGATGTAAGCGCTTACATCGGCAGGGCATTCATATGCGTATAAATAGGGGTCTACATTTTTCATCTGTATATCATCCCAAAACTTCTTCTTTCTCTCTTCAATTAATAAAGAGCTATTCTTTGTGTGACCGTATAGTAGGCAAAAATTGTCGAACCACATAAATCTTGCCTTGTCTTGTCTTGTGCAATTTATTGCTTTTCTTTCTATTAGCTTGACGCACTTCCTAACAACTGGTATCAGAGCAAAGACAGTGTATTTCTGGTAGAGAAGTACATTATTGGTGCAAGTTCTATTCACAAGAATAGTGCGACACTATTGATCATCGTTACTATTCACAAGCACTATTTACATAAATTATTTTTTGTGAAAAATGACATCGGAAGAAGGGAAGGTTAAGACTGACAAGTTCAATGGCAAAGATTTTGAATTGTGGAAAATGCAAATAGAGGATTATTTGTACTAGAAAAAATTACACTGTCCTCTAACCGAGGTGAACTCGGAGACTATGGCCAAAGCAGATTGGGATCTATTAGATCACCAAGCTCTTGATGTGATTTGTTTGACGCTAACACGAATGTGGTATTTAACATCATTAACGAGAAAACAACTGCAGGCCTGATGAAGGCGTTATCAAATATGTACGAAGAGATCTGCTTCAAATAAAGTCTATTTGATGCGCCAATTGTTCAACTTAAAGATGAAAGAAGGTGGATCAGTCACGGAACATATCAATGAGTTTAATATAATATTAACTCAGTTGAGTTATGTTAATATAACAATTGATGACGAAATTAGGGCGTTGATTTTACTATCATCTCTGCCGGAGAGTTGGTCTACAACAGTAACTGCAGTTAGCAGTTCATCAGGAAGTACCAAACTCAAATTGAATGATATGAGAGACTTGGTTCTAAGAGAAGATATTCGTTGAAAGCAGGGGAGAATCAACCAAAGAGGACAGAGTTATGGTCGTGGCAGATTAAAGTCAAGGGTTCCCCTTTTGAAGCCTCGTGCCATAACCAAATTCCCTTTTGGTTATCTTCCACGATCTGTTGCCGAATGTCGTTGTATATCATTTACCGTCAATCTGACACATAGATATCAGATTTTTCTTGAGGCAAGGAACATGTCGTACATTTTGCAATTTCCATAACGTGCCTTGTGAAGTCTTTATATGAACTTCACCTTTTCCGCAATGTCAAGAGGTTTGCCATCTGCTAGATAAACTTTCCCAAATTTCCATCAATATAATTATGCAATAATTCTTTGCATGATGTAGAGTGAAAGGATGCACCTGAGTCCAGAATCCAAGATTCGACTGGACTGTCTGCACAACAAATTAGTGCATCACCGACTTGTTCAGCAATTACATTTGCTGAATTTTCTTCCTCCTTCTTCTTTGGTTCTCTACACTAGCTACGGTAGTGACACTTTTTATCGTAATTCCAACAAGTAATGTCCTTGCGATTTTTGGATTGTCCTCGCCTCCTTGTCTTTGATCTGCCACGACCATAACTCTGTCCTCTTTGGTTGATTCTCCCCCTGTTTTTGGTACTAAAAGCAGATCCTGGGAGTCGCTTGATTCTATTCGGCGAATATCTTCGCTTAGAACCAAGTCTCTAACATCATTCAATTTGAGTTTGGTACTTCTTGATGAACTGCTAACTGAAGTTATTGTTGCAGACCAACTCTCCGGTAGAGATGATAGTGGAATCAACGCCTTGATTTCGTCATCAATTGTTATATTAGCAGAACTTAACTGAGTTAATATTATATTAAACTCATTGATATGTTCCGTGACTGATCCACCTTCTTTCATCTTTAAGTTGAACAATCGACGCATCAAATAGACTTTATTTGAAGCATATCTCTTCTCGTACATATTTGATAACGCCTTCATCAGGCCTGCAGTGGTTTTCTCATTAATGATGTTAAACGGCACATTTCATGTTAGCGTCTAACGAATCACACCAAGAGCTTGGCGATCTAATAGATCCCAATCCGCTTTGGCCATAGTCTCCGGTTTCACCTCGGTCAGAGTTAAGTGTAATTTTTTCTGGTACAAATAATCCTCTATTTGCATTTTCTAGAATCCAAATCTTTGCCATTGAACTTGTCAGCATTAACCTTCCCTTCCTCCGATGCCATTTTTCGCAAAAAAATAATTTATGTGAATAGTAATGATGATCAATAGTGTCGCACTATTCTTGTGAATAGTACCTGCACCAATACTGTACTTTTCTACCATAAATACACTGTCTTTGCTCTGATACTAGTTGTTGGGAAGCGCATCAAGCTAATAGAAAGAAAAGAATATTTAAGAGAGAAAAGCAATAAATTGCACAAGGCAAGATTTACGTGGTTAGCCAATTTTTGCCTACTCCACGGCCACACAAAGTATAGCTCTTTATTAATTGAAGAAAGAAAGAAAAGGTTTTGGTATGATATATAAATGAAAATATAGACCCCTATTTATAGGCATTTGAATGCCCTGCCAAAGTAAGCGCTTACATCATAAGAATGCCGAGGTAAGCGCTTACATCATAAGAATATCGAGGTAAGCGTTTACGTCAAAAGAATGTCGATGTAAGCGCTTACATCATATTTTCATCTCTTTTTGATTTTTCTTTCTTTTGTTTTGTCTACTTTCACATACAACAATAGGTTTGCTCCGGTCAATTTTGAATGCCCTGAAACCTTTTGAAAGTATACATCCTAACCTTAATGCCATTTTGCTAGGTTTCAGTCTCCTATTTTTATTTGACTGTACTCTACTTCCCGTCAATTGAATTAAACTCTGTTTTGCCATGAAAATGCTGTTACAAGAATAATTTTGATTTGTCATGTTTGCAGGCGAACACTAAAAGTGCTTTAGCTACAGAAAATCTTGTTACAAGTGATGAAGCTGTTGTAGCTGCTGCAGCCGCTGAAGCAGTTGCTTTAGCAAAGGCTGCATTGAAGTTTGCAAAAGACACTGTATTGTTGGTCGGCCATAACAATCTAAAGAACTCTGATGATGCTGGTAGAGGTACTCTATCAGAAGCTAAGACCAGTCCGTTTGAGAGTGTTCCTCTGGCCCAACCTAGTGAGACAGGGAGAGTTGGTGTTATTGCGGAATTTAAGGGAAGTGAGATGAACTGGAGTGAAAGTAGTTTATTTGAGGACTCCCTTACAGATTCTGATTACTTGGAGCCATCACCTGAAGAACTGGAAATTCTTCAGTCGCAGCTGTCAAATGTCATCGCTGTGAAATCAACGCGTCAAACTGAGCGGAAGGCCAGAAGAGGGAGAGCAGCAGAGAGGGCCGCAGCCAATGTTGTCTCTGTGAAGTCTGGTTCTACTAGTCGAAAGAAGCGTACTTCAGTACAAGAGGTTGATTACTCGGATCCATTGCGTTACTTGAGAGGAACTACTGGTAGTTCTAGGCTACTGACTGCATCTGAAGAACAGGAGTTATCGAGAGGAATACAGGTGTGCTCTAGCTTTTCCCAAGTATAAGACAACATGACCCTATAGCAGTTGTTGTTTTCCCTTTCAAGATTTCGCCTAGTCCCTTTTCCTTTACCACAGCAATATTCTTTCATGTGCCTATTATTCAAATGCCGTCTTAAATGGATTTCAATACATGTAATGCTTCTCCTCTTAAGTTCTTCTTCATATCTGCTTTGCTTTTGACGATTAGCAGAGCTACTGTTTTCTTCTTCCTCTTCTGTCTGTGTTTGGGTCTTAGTATAGAATGCTAAGTATGTGCCTGTTGATCAAATTATTAACACTGAAAAAAGGAACTTTTCATTTCTTTTGTTTTTGAACTTGATAGGTGACAAGTTTGCAGAAGAACACCAAACAGGTGTAATGTGCACTCTTATTATCTCACTTGCATTGCCTTTCATTATTTTACTCAAAGCTCAGTGCTCTTCTTGGATCTGTGGATCTGAAATCTGAGAAGCTTGCATCATCTCTTTTTCATGAAAGCTTCGAGATTTAAGTACATTGTGAATCTTCTTTCTCTTATTGACCTCCTATGTTTTGTTCATTCTTGGTGTTGGCTTTTGAGATATTAATATGTAATTTTCTGGTACTGATCCTTTTTAAGGATTTTTTTGTATAGCCAAAATTCGCCCATGTCCATTAATGATACAAGCTTTCAGAATGAAACCAAAAGTCTGCTATGGCTCTAATTGAATGTTTACGGCTTCAAATATCATATCTGTACTATATTTTGCTGTGGAGTTTGCTTCCTACTTCCCTTGCACATATTTTATTTCTTTTTTCAGTTCAATTTTTAGACCATTTATCAGTCACCAAAATGATGCAGGATCTATTGAAGTTGGAAAGACTTGAGCAGGAGCTTGCAGAGCGATGTGGAGGTCAGCCTACTATTGCCCAATGGGCTGCTGCAGCCGGAGTTGAACAGAAGACCCTAAGGAAGCGTTTAAACTATGGCATTCTTTGTAAAGATAAAATGATTAAAAGCAACGTAAGGCTTGTTATTTCTATTGCCAAAAATTATCAAGGAGTAGGGATGAATCTTCAAGATCTGGTTCAGGTATATATGGTGCAATTCTATACTTTCTTAAGACCAGTTCTATTAAGGGATCAAAACCATCTGAAGTAACCATATATTGATCTATGCTCGTTTTGGAAATTTATAATGCAGGAAGGATGTCGGGGACTTGTAAGAGGTGCTGAAAAATTTGATGCTGCTAAGGGTTTTAAGTTCTCAACCTATGCTCACTGGTGGATTAAGCAGGCGGTTAGGAAATCCCTTTCTGATCAGTCTAGGACGATTCGGTTGCCAGTACGTGATATCCACCTTTAAGAGGGCATTTCTTTTTATATGCCATTTTTTTTCTTATTTATGAATATGCCATTTGAATATTGTTGATTTAAAAAAAGATGATGTCCATATATATGCTCGTTGACCTTCCATTTTTTGATTCTTTTGTTTACAGTTTCACATGGTTGAGGCTACGTACAGAGTTAAGGAAGCAAGAAAGCAATTGTTTACTGAAAATGGTAGACTTCCTAACGATGAGGAAGTAGCTGAAGCAACAGGGTTGTCAATGAAGAGGCTCACTGCTGTGATGCTAACTCCTAAAGCTCCAAGATCACTTGACCAGAAAATCGGGTTCAATCAAAGTCTCAAACCTTCGGTTCGTCCTAAAAACATCTCTTTTTACCCATTTTTTTTAATCATTTTTTTATCCCCTCGTGCAATATTCCACAGTTGTGTTCATTGACCCTTTTTTTGGGTTTTCCAGGAAGTGATTGCAGACCCTGAAGCTGAAACATCAGAAGAAATGCTGATGAAGCAGTTCATGAGACAGGACCTGGAGAAGGTATTAGACACCTTAAATCCAAGGGAGAAGCAGGTTGTTAAATGGCGATTTGGACTAGCAGACGGGAGGATGAAGACTTTACAAGAGATTGGTGAATTAATGGGCGTTAGCCGGGAGAGAATCCGACAAATAGAGTCTTGTGCATTCCGGAAGTTGAAGAACAAGAAAAGAACAAAGTTTTTGCAGCAATATATAACTGCTTAAAATCTGTATTATAGTATGATATATCAAGAAAGTAGAATTGGCCTTCTAGTCATTCGAGTCTTTTCTGGGTAGAAAATTTGAGGAGTAGATAAGCTTTGGTTCTTCAACTGTTCTTATTCTTCAGAACCTATGCAAATATTTTGTGCATAATACAAAGTTTTGGCTCAAATCACCAGATATTGTAAGTAATTTGAGCAGCCAGCACCAATAATATTATGAATCCAGATACTAGCATTTGGATTTGGTTTAGGTTTAGTTTTGGAAAGATATATTTTTCAAAAGTTTCTCTCAAACAACTTTCTGAGGAAAATGATTTCACACTTGTGTTATTTTGTGAAATCTGAGTTGTTTTTGCCTTTTGGAAGACATTTTGGTTTGGTTTTCTAAAAACGAGCTTTGTTACTGAAGAAGTCACTGTTATTTCTGTTTTAAACTTTTTCTTGGAAAAACTCTTCTAATCCAATTTGGATTTGAAAAAGGGAAAACACTATCGAAAAATTTGATACCCAATTGTTGAGTATCAGCTAAGAATTCAACGGTACAGTAGCAGAAATTGAAGAGGAAGAGCAGAGAAACAGAATGAGACAGAAAAGAAGAAGGGGAGAGATTGAGAAGGACTCAAATTTTCTATATTGAAAAATGTGAATACAAGACCTTTGAGCTATTTATAAGTGTTGAAAATACAAAAGGAAATTACAACTAGTAACTAATGTTCCCGCCGAAATTCAAATGCTAGCCTAACTAAGGGTGTGTTTGGTATGAAGGAAAATGTTTTCCATGGAAAATGTTTTCCTAGAAAATGTTTTCATGGAAAATGAGTGATTTTATCACTTATTTTCTCTTGTTTGGTTGGTAAGTGGAAAACATTTTTCGGAAAATATTTTCTATGTTTGGTTAGAGAGTAAAAAATAGTTTTTTTAGAATTTGCTTTTTGCAACTCTCCTACCCCTCCCCCTCCCACCTCCTACACCCTCCCCTTCCAGAAGTCTCTAAAAATTGACACAATCTAAAAGAACTAATGTGATGCTTTACTTTTTAACGCAAAAATCGCGTATTTTCGAATCGGTAAATTTATAATTTCTAAACCCGTAAACTTCCGAACTCATTTGGAACTTGTAAAATATTGAGTCTTTAAATGATAACTAATAAAATTAAAAACTGAAAAATATATTTTAAAACTTTTTCGGGGGGGGGGGGGGGGGGGGGGGGGCTGGGGGGGAGGGGGGTGGCAGTAAATCGAAAAAAAATAAAAATTTAAATTACAAAAAAAAAGTAATTTTTTTTGTGGGGGGTGTGGGGGGAGGGGGTGGGGGTGGGGGGAGGGGGTAGGGAGTGGGGGTGGGTGGTGCAAAAAAATAAGAAAACAGAAATTTAAAATTATAGAAAAAAAAAATTAAGGTAAAAGAAATTTTTTTGCGGGGTGTGGTGGAGGGGTAGTAGGGTGGATGGTAACGGAAAAACTGAAATTTTTCTAAAAAAAAAACTATTTTTTGGAGAGGGGATGGGGTGGGTTGGTGAGGGTGAGAATGGTTGAGAATGAGCTTTGGAAAATGTTTTCCCTTATAAGGAAAACATTTTCCTCCAATTGGAGGAAAATGAATTGATAAGGAAAATGTTTTCCAAAACATTTAAGCCAACCAAACATGGGAAAATTGGAAAACATTTTCCAGAAAATGTTTTCCTTCATACCAAACACACTCTAAATTTCAAATATTTCCACCTTTTGCCACTAATATTTGTATCAATACCCCCGGGATGAACACCGCCCTTGTCCTCAAGGGTGAAAGCAGGGAAACGAGCCTTCAAAGCAGATGCTAACTCCCAGGTGGCATATGAAGAATCCAAGCCTGTCCATTTAACTAAGCATTGAGCAACAGTTTTGTTACCTCTTTTAATCAACCTGCGATCCAAAACAGCTTCAGGAAGGGGGCAATATTTGCTTGATAGGTGAGCAACATGAGGGTGAACAATTAGTAGCAGGGATGTCATAGCAAAACTTGAGTTGTGAGACATGGAAAGTAGGGTATAAGAGGACCTTAGGAGGAAAAAGAAGCTTATAGGCTACTGCACCCACCTTCTCAAAAATAGGATAAGGACCAAAGTAGCGGGAAATGAGCTTGTGATAAGGAAAAGGAGAAAGAATGGACTGTCTATAAGGTTGAAGTTTAACAAACACCCAATCCCCACATTGAACGGTTTGTCAGATCTTTGGGCATTAGCATGAGATTGCATTCTTTGTTGGGCTCGAGTAAGGTGGAATTTGGCAAGTT
>JASVEL010000554.1:0-29376 GCA_032618575.1 Nicotiana noctiflora | reverse complement strand
ATTTAATAGATAGATTTTAAGGAGATTACCATAATCACGGCTAATAAAAAGAGGTTCATAAAAGAAAAACCACTCCCCCCTCTCTATAAGAAACGCACTGTTTTTTTCTTCTGTTTCGTACTTTTGAACAAAAAATTCTTCTCTTCTGATTATCTCTAAATACACCTAAAAGAAATGATGAGACACTTAGTTCGTGAAGAACAAACTTCATTTCCTAGTGAATCGAAGTCCAACTTGGAGTAATTTTTTTGATGGTGAATTGAGCGATTTATGCTGTGTAAAAAAGGTACACAATATGTTGTTCTTGCTCCACACTTTATTCTTTCAGCAATAATAGTAAAATCCCATTGTCACTGCCAGTGAAAAGAATTTATTATCCAAAGATACAAATTCATAAGGAAAAGAATCTGAAGCACATTAGACTACATATTTTGATATATGAGAACAAAAAAACTCGTTGCTCTATAGATAATTCACATTCTCTATCAATTGATAAGTTAAAAGTTAAGTGTGACAACATTTGGTTGCGAGAAGGGAAAAAACATTTGTCAAGCCACATAAAATTATGTTTTTATTTAACTATTTTATAATCAAAAGTCATTATGTTCAATCAATTCAAATTTGGATAAGCTCATAAAAGATTAAAACATTTTCTATCCAAATTTTATTTAGAACTCAAATTTTTATTAAGCACTCAGAGAAAATAATCAAGACAAAAGTATGTCTACTCACTAATAAATTCGTAAAAATGGGACTAGCCAGTTTCCGGACTGGTCATTCAAAAAAAGCCAACGTTTGCAAAGTCACTGAAAAATAACCCCTATTTTACTGAAACATGGAAAGTTCCAGCATAATATCCTGGATATTGGTGCACCTTTCATGAATTTCCAGCAAATTATGTTGGAACTCCAACACGCGGAAATTTCTAGTATAATATACCAATACTGAATATATTGGAGTTCCAACATAAGTATACTGGAGTTCAAATATATTATACTGGAGTATATTCCCGATTACTTTTGAAACTGTAGCTATTTTTGAATGGTCACTTATAAATCTGACTATTTTTGAATTTCTCCCAATAAATTCCTTTGAATTGTGAATATTTTCAATTAGATGGGCTTATTGTGTCAATGGTTTGAGTAAAGGGCCGACAAAAAGCCCATATAAAAGAGGAATTAAAAAAAATAAAAAAGGAATCGCCTCCCTGTCCCTTTCTAGTCCTTATTCCAGAATCCGGAGAGGCTAAGTTCTCTTATCCTTTTATTTATCTCCTCTTTCTCTCCTTTGCCTCCTTTTCTTCTTCTTCAATCTCTACCAGTTTTCTTCTCCTCTTCAGTACTAATCCATGTTTTAGTTCAACCGCATTTTTCAAGATTAAAATTCATTGATGGTGGAAAATAGCAGCTTTATTGACTGATAAATTGTTGAAAATATAGTATATGAATGCATGTTGTGCAAATCATTAATATCTTCTTATGACCCCCATATGCCAGTATATGAATTTAGAATAGAGAGAAATATGTCTTATTTATTGCCACAATTCAAGAGTTTGCCAGACACTTTTGTCCTTTGCTTCAAAACCAACCAAAACTCCACCATTCAGCTTTGTAAGTCTCCCTCTCTTTTTTCTCTTGAAAATTATGTTGTAAATGAGATGGGAATTGGGTCAAGTTTGGTTCTTGCTTAATGGTAATTCTTTGGTAAATAAATACTGAATGAGATAAAGCTCTTTGACACTCTTCTATGTTTGGATTATTAAATTTGCTTGTCCTTCATTATCTCTTAATTTTTTTTAATCTAGTTATGAATTGATAGTTTAATAAGTGAAGTTCAACAATGTTTAATTTTGTTACTTCTATGTCAGTGGAAATTGTTTGGTTGAAGACAAGATCAAAATTTGGCAGAGAAGTCTAAATGATATGGCTAATAGTTTTCCTGTTTATGAAATTTCAAATTCTTAAGTGGGAATGGATCTTGATTTTACTGAAGGAAAGAAATGGATTAGGAAGTGGCTCTAACTGTATGCACTGCCCCCATATTTGGTGAAATCAAGCAGGACCATTATTATATTAGGACAAACATTATCCAATTGTTACTTTGAATCTGAGTAAGATTTTCCTTCTTGTGATTTTATTAGCAATGTAGTATTTAAATGGATTGTTCGTTACCGCATAATGGATTAGAAAAATTTGGCAGCTTACTGCAAAGAAACTGTGTTCCTCATGTAGCTAATATAGTCGTTTATGCTCGTTATATTGTGGTTTCTACTACTTGAAACAGAAATATATTGTCTGCAAGGTTTTAGATTATCATTCACTAGTCAAAAGTAGAGAAGTTAAGTGCAACGGAGACACCTACATGCTCACTGACAAACACGCATTGAGTGGTAGAGAGAAAGAGTCAGTAATGGGCTGTTAAATCACTAACTAGGTAGCTTGGACCAAATTTGTCGAATGAAACTGTATCATTCTGAGAATTGCATGATGCTTTTTGTCATGATGGTACTTTGACTGAGCAGACTTCATATTGTTTTCCAAGTGAAATCCCAATCTAAGTAGAAAACTCCGCTCTGCTGGTTGTATTTTTAGGAAGACATCAGCTTTGTGCTTCAGTATTTCTTTTGAAATTCCTGATATGCATATGTAATCTTGAATTTATGATCTGTTGCTTTTGCTCTAGTACTACTGTCTTACTAGAATCATCCTTGAAACTGTATAGTTAAACTTCTTAGTCGAATCTTGTGGTTTTCGTCAATCATTGGTCAAAGTTGTTAATGATCCATCTTATGGACATACACTTCTATGGTTCTTACCATTGTCCTTGGCTGAATGCAGCAAAAGGTAGAGATCATATTGATTTGAGGACACAATGTATCCTAGCTACTACATCTGCAGCAACGTCTACAGTGCTTGACAGTGAGAAGCTAAAGTTACCATCTATTGAAATCCTTTCAAGTTCAGTTGCAGCGGAGAGATCATGGAAACCACCATCAACTGCCACATCAGCAGTACTTGATATACCGAGACTAAAGTTGCTATCTTTTGAGGCTAACCCTGATTCAGTTGCCCCAGATAGGCCATGGACATACACTGGGGCAGTTGTTCCACCTACAGAGGTTAGAAATTAAATAAATAGCCTAGAAAATTATGGATACATTTGAGTTGGAGAAACAGAAAAGGACCGAGGTCATCAATTTATTATGAAATAAGTTTCGGATGTAGTTCTAGGTATTTTTAAAGCTTCAGATGTACTTGCATTTTCGATATGTTGTGCACGTAGTTTTTAACTTCAATAGGTTGTTAGCTAACAGTTGAAAAAGTCTTAGCTTTAGTTATCTTGGTTAACACTGATAGGAGCAAACCTACTCTTGTATGTGAAAGTAGACAAAACAAAAGAAAGAAAAATTAAAAAGAGATGAAAATATGATGTAAGCGCTTACATCGACATTCTTGTGATGTAAGCGCTTACCTCGATATTCTTATGATGTAAGCACTTACTTCGGCATTCCTATGATGTAAGCGCTTACATCGGCAGGGCATTCATATGCGTATAAATAGGGGTCTACATTTTTCATCTGTATATCATCCCAAAACTTCTTCTTTCTCTCTTCAATTAATAAAGAGCTATTCTTTGTGTGACCGTATAGTAGGCAAAAATTGTCGAACCACATAAATCTTGCCTTGTCTTGTCTTGTGCAATTTATTGCTTTTCTTTCTATTAGCTTGACGCACTTCCTAACAACTGGTATCAGAGCAAAGACAGTGTATTTCTGGTAGAGAAGTACATTATTGGTGCAAGTTCTATTCACAAGAATAGTGCGACACTATTGATCATCGTTACTATTCACAAGCACTATTTACATAAATTATTTTTTGTGAAAAATGACATCGGAAGAAGGGAAGGTTAAGACTGACAAGTTCAATGGCAAAGATTTTGAATTGTGGAAAATGCAAATAGAGGATTATTTGTACTAGAAAAAATTACACTGTCCTCTAACCGAGGTGAACTCGGAGACTATGGCCAAAGCAGATTGGGATCTATTAGATCACCAAGCTCTTGATGTGATTTGTTTGACGCTAACACGAATGTGGTATTTAACATCATTAACGAGAAAACAACTGCAGGCCTGATGAAGGCGTTATCAAATATGTACGAAGAGATCTGCTTCAAATAAAGTCTATTTGATGCGCCAATTGTTCAACTTAAAGATGAAAGAAGGTGGATCAGTCACGGAACATATCAATGAGTTTAATATAATATTAACTCAGTTGAGTTATGTTAATATAACAATTGATGACGAAATTAGGGCGTTGATTTTACTATCATCTCTGCCGGAGAGTTGGTCTACAACAGTAACTGCAGTTAGCAGTTCATCAGGAAGTACCAAACTCAAATTGAATGATATGAGAGACTTGGTTCTAAGAGAAGATATTCGTTGAAAGCAGGGGAGAATCAACCAAAGAGGACAGAGTTATGGTCGTGGCAGATTAAAGTCAAGGGTTCCCCTTTTGAAGCCTCGTGCCATAACCAAATTCCCTTTTGGTTATCTTCCACGATCTGTTGCCGAATGTCGTTGTATATCATTTACCGTCAATCTGACACATAGATATCAGATTTTTCTTGAGGCAAGGAACATGTCGTACATTTTGCAATTTCCATAACGTGCCTTGTGAAGTCTTTATATGAACTTCACCTTTTCCGCAATGTCAAGAGGTTTGCCATCTGCTAGATAAACTTTCCCAAATTTCCATCAATATAATTATGCAATAATTCTTTGCATGATGTAGAGTGAAAGGATGCACCTGAGTCCAGAATCCAAGATTCGACTGGACTGTCTGCACAACAAATTAGTGCATCACCGACTTGTTCAGCAATTACATTTGCTGAATTTTCTTCCTCCTTCTTCTTTGGTTCTCTACACTAGCTACTGTAGTGACCCTTTTTATCGTAATTCCAACAAGTAATGTCCTTGCGATTTTTGGATTGTCCTCGCCTCCTTGTCTTTGATCTGCCACGACCATAACTCTGTCCTCTTTGGTTGATTCTCCCCCTGTTTTTGGTACTAAAAGCAGATCCTGGGAGTCGCTTGATTCTATTCGGCGAATATCTTCGCTTAGAACCAAGTCTCTAACATCATTCAATTTGAGTTTGGTACTTCTTGATGAACTGCTAACTGAAGTTATTGTTGCAGACCAACTCTCCGGTAGAGATGATAGTGGAATCAACGCCTTGATTTCGTCATCAATTGTTATATTAGCAGAACTTAACTGAGTTAATATTATATTAAACTCATTGATATGTTCCGTGACTGATCCACCTTCTTTCATCTTTAAGTTGAACAATCGACGCATCAAATAGACTTTATTTGAAGCATATCTCTTCTCGTACATATTTGATAACGCCTTCATCAGGCCTGCAGTGGTTTTCTCATTAATGATGTTAAACGGCACATTTCATGTTAGCGTCTAACGAATCACACCAAGAGCTTGGCGATCTAATAGATCCCAATCCGCTTTGGCCATAGTCTCCGGTTTCACCTCGGTCAGAGTTAAGTGTAATTTTTTCTGGTACAAATAATCCTCTATTTGCATTTTCTAGAATCCAAATCTTTGCCATTGAACTTGTCAGCATTAACCTTCCCTTCCTCCGATGCCATTTTTCGCAAAAAAATAATTTATGTGAATAGTAATGATGATCAATAGTGTCGCACTATTCTTGTGAATAGTACCTGCACCAATACTGTACTTTTCTACCATAAATACACTGTCTTTGCTCTGATACTAGTTGTTGGGAAGCGCATCAAGCTAATAGAAAGAAAAGAATATTTAAGAGAGAAAAGCAATAAATTGCACAAGGCAAGATTTACGTGGTTAGCCAATTTTTGCCTACTCCACGGCCACACAAAGTATAGCTCTTTATTAATTGAAGAAAGAAAGAAAAGGTTTTGGTATGATATATAAATGAAAATATAGACCCCTATTTATAGGCATTTGAATGCCCTGCCAAAGTAAGCGCTTACATCATAAGAATGCCGAGGTAAGCGCTTACATCATAAGAATATCGAGGTAAGCGTTTACGTCAAAAGAATGTCGATGTAAGCGCTTACATCATATTTTCATCTCTTTTTGATTTTTCTTTCTTTTGTTTTGTCTACTTTCACATACAACAATAGGTTTGCTCCGGTCAATTTTGAATGCCCTGAAACCTTTTGAAAGTATACATCCTAACCTTAATGCCATTTTGCTAGGTTTCAGTCTCCTATTTTTATTTGACTGTACTCTACTTCCCGTCAATTGAATTAAACTCTGTTTTGCCATGAAAATGCTGTTACAAGAATAATTTTGATTTGTCATGTTTGCAGGCGAACACTAAAAGTGCTTTAGCTACAGAAAATCTTGTTACAAGTGATGAAGCTGTTGTAGCTGCTGCAGCCGCTGAAGCAGTTGCTTTAGCAAAGGCTGCATTGAAGTTTGCAAAAGACACTGTATTGTTGGTCGGCCATAACAATCTAAAGAACTCTGATGATGCTGGTAGAGGTACTCTATCAGAAGCTAAGACCAGTCCGTTTGAGAGTGTTCCTCTGGCCCAACCTAGTGAGACAGGGAGAGTTGGTGTTATTGCGGAATTTAAGGGAAGTGAGATGAACTGGAGTGAAAGTAGTTTATTTGAGGACTCCCTTACAGATTCTGATTACTTGGAGCCATCACCTGAAGAACTGGAAATTCTTCAGTCGCAGCTGTCAAATGTCATCGCTGTGAAATCAACGCGTCAAACTGAGCGGAAGGCCAGAAGAGGGAGAGCAGCAGAGAGGGCCGCAGCCAATGTTGTCTCTGTGAAGTCTGGTTCTACTAGTCGAAAGAAGCGTACTTCAGTACAAGAGGTTGATTACTCGGATCCATTGCGTTACTTGAGAGGAACTACTGGTAGTTCTAGGCTACTGACTGCATCTGAAGAACAGGAGTTATCGAGAGGAATACAGGTGTGCTCTAGCTTTTCCCAAGTATAAGACAACATGACCCTATAGCAGTTGTTGTTTTCCCTTTCAAGATTTCGCCTAGTCCCTTTTCCTTTACCACAGCAATATTCTTTCATGTGCCTATTATTCAAATGCCGTCTTAAATGGATTTCAATACATGTAATGCTTCTCCTCTTAAGTTCTTCTTCATATCTGCTTTGCTTTTGACGATTAGCAGAGCTACTGTTTTCTTCTTCCTCTTCTGTCTGTGTTTGGGTCTTAGTATAGAATGCTAAGTATGTGCCTGTTGATCAAATTATTAACACTGAAAAAAGGAACTTTTCATTTCTTTTGTTTTTGAACTTGATAGGTGACAAGTTTGCAGAAGAACACCAAACAGGTGTAATGTGCACTCTTATTATCTCACTTGCATTGCCTTTCATTATTTTACTCAAAGCTCAGTGCTCTTCTTGGATCTGTGGATCTGAAATCTGAGAAGCTTGCATCATCTCTTTTTCATGAAAGCTTCGAGATTTAAGTACATTGTGAATCTTCTTTCTCTTATTGACCTCCTATGTTTTGTTCATTCTTGGTGTTGGCTTTTGAGATATTAATATGTAATTTTCTGGTACTGATCCTTTTTAAGGATTTTTTTGTATAGCCAAAATTCGCCCATGTCCATTAATGATACAAGCTTTCAGAATGAAACCAAAAGTCTGCTATGGCTCTAATTGAATGTTTACGGCTTCAAATATCATATCTGTACTATATTTTGCTGTGGAGTTTGCTTCCTACTTCCCTTGCACATATTTTATTTCTTTTTTCAGTTCAATTTTTAGACCATTTATCAGTCACCAAAATGATGCAGGATCTATTGAAGTTGGAAAGACTTGAGCAGGAGCTTGCAGAGCGATGTGGAGGTCAGCCTACTATTGCCCAATGGGCTGCTGCAGCCGGAGTTGAACAGAAGACCCTAAGGAAGCGTTTAAACTATGGCATTCTTTGTAAAGATAAAATGATTAAAAGCAACGTAAGGCTTGTTATTTCTATTGCCAAAAATTATCAAGGAGTAGGGATGAATCTTCAAGATCTGGTTCAGGTATATATGGTGCAATTCTATACTTTCTTAAGACCAGTTCTATTAAGGGATCAAAACCATCTGAAGTAACCATATATTGATCTATGCTCGTTTTGGAAATTTATAATGCAGGAAGGATGTCGGGGACTTGTAAGAGGTGCTGAAAAATTTGATGCTGCTAAGGGTTTTAAGTTCTCAACCTATGCTCACTGGTGGATTAAGCAGGCGGTTAGGAAATCCCTTTCTGATCAGTCTAGGACGATTCGGTTGCCAGTACGTGATATCCACCTTTAAGAGGGCATTTCTTTTTATATGCCATTTTTTTTCTTATTTATGAATATGCCATTTGAATATTGTTGATTTAAAAAAAGATGATGTCCATATATATGCTCGTTGACCTTCCATTTTTTGATTCTTTTGTTTACAGTTTCACATGGTTGAGGCTACGTACAGAGTTAAGGAAGCAAGAAAGCAATTGTTTACTGAAAATGGTAGACTTCCTAACGATGAGGAAGTAGCTGAAGCAACAGGGTTGTCAATGAAGAGGCTCACTGCTGTGATGCTAACTCCTAAAGCTCCAAGATCACTTGACCAGAAAATCGGGTTCAATCAAAGTCTCAAACCTTCGGTTCGTCCTAAAAACATCTCTTTTTACCCATTTTTTTTAATCATTTTTTTATCCCCTCGTGCAATATTCCACAGTTGTGTTCATTGACCCTTTTTTTGGGTTTTCCAGGAAGTGATTGCAGACCCTGAAGCTGAAACATCAGAAGAAATGCTGATGAAGCAGTTCATGAGACAGGACCTGGAGAAGGTATTAGACACCTTAAATCCAAGGGAGAAGCAGGTTGTTAAATGGCGATTTGGACTAGCAGACGGGAGGATGAAGACTTTACAAGAGATTGGTGAATTAATGGGCGTTAGCCGGGAGAGAATCCGACAAATAGAGTCTTGTGCATTCCGGAAGTTGAAGAACAAGAAAAGAACAAAGTTTTTGCAGCAATATATAACTGCTTAAAATCTGTATTATAGTATGATATATCAAGAAAGTAGAATTGGCCTTCTAGTCATTCGAGTCTTTTCTGGGTAGAAAATTTGAGGAGTAGATAAGCTTTGGTTCTTCAACTGTTCTTATTCTTCAGAACCTATGCAAATATTTTGTGCATAATACAAAGTTTTGGCTCAAATCACCAGATATTGTAAGTAATTTGAGCAGCCAGCACCAATAATATTATGAATCCAGATACTAGCATTTGGATTTGGTTTAGGTTTAGTTTTGGAAAGATATATTTTTCAAAAGTTTCTCTCAAACAACTTTCTGAGGAAAATGATTTCACACTTGTGTTATTTTGTGAAATCTGAGTTGTTTTTGCCTTTTGGAAGACATTTTGGTTTGGTTTTCTAAAAACGAGCTTTGTTACTGAAGAAGTCACTGTTATTTCTGTTTTAAACTTTTTCTTGGAAAAACTCTTCTAATCCAATTTGGATTTGAAAAAGGGAAAACACTATCGAAAAATTTGATACCCAATTGTTGAGTATCAGCTAAGAATTCAACGGTACAGTAGCAGAAATTGAAGAGGAAGAGCAGAGAAACAGAATGAGACAGAAAAGAAGAAGGGGAGAGATTGAGAAGGACTCAAATTTTCTATATTGAAAAATGTGAATACAAGACCTTTGAGCTATTTATAAGTGTTGAAAATACAAAAGGAAATTACAACTAGTAACTAATGTTCCCGCCGAAATTCAAATGCTAGCCTAACTAAGGGTGTGTTTGGTATGAAGGAAAATGTTTTCCATGGAAAATGTTTTCCTAGAAAATGTTTTCATGGAAAATGAGTGATTTTATCACTTATTTTCTCTTGTTTGGTTGGTAAGTGGAAAACATTTTTCGGAAAATATTTTCTATGTTTGGTTAGAGAGTAAAAAATAGTTTTTTTAGAATTTGCTTTTTGCAACTCTCCTACCCCTCCCCCTCCACCTCCCCCACCCCTCCCCTTCCCGAAGTCTCTAAAAATTGACACAATCTAAAAGAACTAATGTGATGCTTTACTTTTTAACGCAAAAATCGCGTATTTCCGAATCGGTAAATTTATAATTTCTAAACCCGTAAACTTCCGAACTCATTTGGAACTTGTAAAATATTGAGTCTTTAAATGATAACTAATAAAATTAAAAACTGAAAAATATATTTTAAAACTTTTTCGGGGGGGGGGGGGGGGGGGGGGGGCTGGGGGGGAGGGGGGTGGCAGTAAATCGAAAAAAAATAAAAATTTAAATTACAAAAAAAAAGTAATTTTTTTTGTGGGGGGTGTGGGGGGAGGGTGGGGGTGGGGGGAGGGGGTAGGGAGTGGGGGTGGGTGGTGCAAAAAAATAAGAAAACAGAAATTTAAAATTATAGAAAAAAAAAATTAAGGTAAAAGAAATTTTTTTGCGGGGTGTGGTGGAGGGGTAGTAGGGTGGATGGTAACGGAAAAACTGAAATTTTTCTAAAAAAAAAACTATTTTTTGGAGAGGGGATGGGGTGGGTTGGTGAGGGTGAGAATGGTTGAGAATGAGCTTTGGAAAATGTTTTCCCTTATAAGGAAAACATTTTCCTCCAATTGGAGGAAAATGAATTGATAAGGAAAATGTTTTCCAAAACATTTAAGCCAACCAAACATGGGAAAATTGGAAAACATTTTCCAGAAAATGTTTTCCTTCATACCAAACACACTCTAAATTTCAAATATTTCCACCTTTTGCCACTAATATTTGTATCAATACCCCCGGGATGAACACCGCCCTTGTCCTCAAGGGTGAAAGCAGGGAAACGAGCCTTCAAAGCAGATGCTAACTCCCAGGTGGCATATGAAGAATCCAAGCCTGTCCATTTAACTAAGCATTGAGCAACAGTTTTGTTACCTCTTTTAATCAACCTGCGATCCAAAACAGCTTCAGGAAGGGGGCAATATTTGCTTGATAGGTGAGCAACATGAGGGTGAACAATTAGTAGCAGGGATGTCATAGCAAAACTTGAGTTGTGAGACATGGAAAGTAGGGTATAAGAGGACCTTAGGAGGAAAAAGAAGCTTATAGGCTACTGCACCCACCTTCTCAAAAATAGGATAAGGACCAAAGTAGCGGGAAATGAGCTTGTGATAAGGAAAAGGAGAAAGAATGGACTGTCTATAAGGTTGAAGTTTAACAAACACCCAATCCCCACATTGAACGGTTTGTCAGATCTTTGGGCATTAGCATGAGATTGCATTCTTTGTTGGGCTCGAGTAAGGTGGAATTTGGCAAGTTAAAGTTTGAACCCACGAAGCAAAGTATCTTCCTCAATGGAAGGAGAATCAGAATCACTAGGTAAGTATGGCAAATGCAAGGGGAGAGGGTAACCATACAAGAGTTCAAAGGGAGAAGTTTAAATAGCAGAATGGGGGCTAGTGTTATACCACCACTCGACTAAGGACAACAAAAAAGAACAATCAGCAGGTGAATCAGTACATAAGCAACGAATGTAGGTTTCTACGCAACGATAAAGAACCTCAAATTGGCCATTTGTTTGAGAATGATAAGCAATAGAGGTTTGGCACCCTGAGCTGTGAGAAATTCCTTCCAAAAGGTGCTTATAAAGATAGGATCCCTATCGCTAGTAATGGAGGTTGGAAAACCATGAAGCTTGAAAATGTTATCTAAGAAGATAGGAACTAAAGATTGAGCAATGTAGGGGTGGGATAAGGCTATGAAGTGAGCATGTTTGGTAAGTCGATCAATGATCACCCAAATGACATATTTTCCCTTAGACTTAGGTAAGCCCTCAAAAATATCCATAGTAATGTCAGTCCAAGGAATAGCAGGTATATGGAGAGGCTGCAAAAGACCAGGAGAAGCAACAGTATCATACTTGTTCCTTTGGCAAACATTGCACTTGTGAATAAAATCAATAATGTCAGTGCGGATGCTCTTCCGATAGAAATAAGAAAGAACCTTTCTAGTAGTAGCATCAATGCCAGAATGCCCTCCAACAGGGGAAGAATGCCAAAGACTGAGAATTTTAGTTTTCAGAGTTGTATCATTACCAACCAACAATTTACCCTTCCTTCGAAGCTGATAATTAAACCAAGTAATGTGTTTTTGTGGTGTATGCTGGAGGGAAGCAATTAGAGCAACAAGCTCTGAGTTAGCAACCCAACTATCTTGAATTTCCTTCCAAAGATCAGTTTGGACAAAGCTCATCAGTAAGAACATGAGTTCAGCACCTTGAACTCTAGACAAAGCATCTGCAACTATGTTATCCTTGCCCCTTTTATACTGGACTTCAAAGTCAAAAGGAAGAAGTTTGGCTAGCCACCTGATTTGATAATTAGTGTGAAGTTTTTGTCCCAAAAGGTACTTTATAGCCTTTTGATCAGTCTTCACAATGAAGTGGCGATTGAGTAAATAATGAGACCACTTGGTGACAGCGAACACCAATGCCAAGAGTTCTCTTTCATAGATAGAAAAAACAATATGCCTAGGAGCAAGACCTTTGCTAATAAAGGCTATAGGATGATCATATTGTATCAAAACAAAACCAATACCAACACCACTGGCATCAGTTTCAATAACAAAAGGTAAAGAATAGTTTGGCAATGCTAAAACTAGGGCAGATATGAAGGCATGTTTGAGCTCAGTAAATGCTTGATTAGCAGAATCATTCCAATGAAAATTATCCTTCTCGAGCAACTCAGTTAAAGGCCTGCTGATCAACCCATAGCCTTTGATAAATTCCCTGTAATAGCTAGCTAATCCAAGAAAACCTTTCAGTTGTTTGACAGTAGTAGGAATAGACCATTGCTGAACAACAACTATCTTATTTGGATATGTGGATACCCATTGAGCAGAAATGAAGTGTCCTAAGTATTCAACACTAGGGACCCCAAACACACACTTGGATCTCTTGGAAAGTAACTTATGTTGCACCATAACCTCGAAGACCTGCTGTAAATGCTGGACATGATCAACTAAGCTTAGGCTGTAAACAAAAATATCATAAAAAAAGATCAGCAGAAATCTTCTCAAAAAATGGGAGAAACAAGTGATTCATCAAACACTGAAATATAGAGGGTGCATTTGTCAGCCCAAAAGGCATGACTAAATATTCATAGTGAACCATGTGAGTCTTGAATGTAGTCTTAGGGACATCTTTAGGCATCATTCTGATCTGGTGATACCCGGATCTAAGGTCAATTTTAGAGAAAATGGTGGCTCCAGCTAGTTCATCCAATAAATCATTTATAATAGGAATAGGAAATTTGTCCTTTATGGTGCAATGGATGGTTTACTTCTCTGTAATCAACACACAATCGCCATGAAGCATCCTTTTTGCCTACCACTATGTCACGACCCAAATTTCCCACCATCGGGGTCATGATGGCGCCTACTAAATAGAAGCTAGGCAAGCCAAATATTAATTACATCTCCATTAATAACCAATTTCTTATTAACAACATAAAAATTACAGCGGAATAATCAAAATTAGCGGAAGACTTAGTCAGAATATGATAAAGAAAACCCAAACATGATACACTACCCAAGACTGGTGTCACAATACTCACGAACTTCTAAGAATAATACACATAATTCTCTGAAAGAAAATACAAGCTGTTTATCTCGATTACATGAGATAACAGAATGAAAAGCATAGATAGAAGAGACAACGGGTCCTGCGGACGCCTGCAAGGCTACCTCGTAGTCTCAGTAATCGGGAAATCCACAAGTCGCTACTGCCGCCGCTGCTGTCCGTAACTTGTATCTGCGCAAAAAGAGCGCAGAGTGTAGTATCAGCACAACCGACCCCATGTGCTGGTATGTGCCTGGCCTATCCCAGCGAACTAGTGACAAGGCTAAGGCCAGTCACCCACCTAAACCTGTACGGTTGCAATATAGATATATATATACAATACATTCATAAAGAAATACTCTGCTCTGAAATAATATTCAATAACTCAAGATATCCAAAATAATCTTACTTTCATATCTCAATTTCCTCTTTCATTTCATGTCTCGTGGTAGGCGTACCACCCGCTCCCAACTATCACAGTAATTATCTCTTGTGGTAGGCGTACCACCCGCTCCCAATATATCAGTAATTATATCTTGTGGTAGGCGTACTACCCGCTCCCCAATATATCAAAATTATATCTTGTGGTAGGCGTACCACCCGCTCCCAAATATATCAAAAATTATATCTTGTGGTAGGCGTACCACCCGCTCCCAAATATATCAAAAATTATATCTTGTGGTAGGCGTACCACCCGCTCCCAAATATATCAAAAATTATATCTTGTGGTAGGCGTACCACCCGCTCCCAAATATATCAATAGGCTACCGGCAACTATGGCCAATGCCAAGATTTAAATAACTTCGTGGTCGGCGTACCACACGATCCCATTTCTTATTATATAAGTGGTCGGCGTACCACACGATCCCATTTCATAATTATATATATATTACCGGCATTTAGCCAATAATCTCTAGATCAACAATAATTATAATTACCGGTTTTTAAACCAATAATTTATAATAGTTTCAACAATTTACCTTCATTACCTGTATAACACCAATAATTCTTATTCAACAATTTATTCATAACTAAATTCATATTCCTACAAACTAGGATAGAACAAACACTTACCTCGAAAGTTTACGAACGATTCAATCCGTAGCAATGCCTTTTCCTTTTGAATTTGACTCCAATCCAATCGTATCTATACACGATTGATTTAATATCATCAATTCTACTTAACAAACTAGTTCATATTGCTAAATATGGTTTTTACAACATTCTGCCCTTAATAGTAAAAACCGACCCCGGGCCCACATAATCGAAACTCAAGTTTCGAACCAAAATAAGTTCACCCAATCTTCCATGAGTTCAAATATACAATTTGTTCTTAAGTTCGACTCCAAAACGAGGTCTAAATCGCAAATTCTTTGAAAGCCCTAACTATACCCATTTCTCAAATTTCCAACCAATTTACACATGTTTAAGCCTAAGGATTTGATTGATGTTGATGAAAAATGATGAAGACGAGTTAACAATACTTACCCAATGAACTTTGATGAAGAAATGCCTCAAAAATTGCCCAAAAGCTGTGGAGAAGAAAGGATTTTGTGAAAGTGGGATAAAATCCCGTAAGTGTTCTGTTTTGGGGTATTAAATCACTGGGCGGAATTTTGTTCTACGCGATCGCGTGAATTGGATCGCGATCGCGGAAGGCAAATGTTCAACACTACGCGATCGCGTGGACAATGATGCGATCGCGTAGAAGAATTTCGCTGGGTGGCACATTTGTACTACGCGATCGCGTGAAAAGGATCGCGATCGCGGTGAAGGAAAACGGAAAGCTACGCGATCGCGTGCAGACGGCTGCGATCGCGTGCAGACGGCTGCGATCGCGTTGAAGAAAGACGTAAAGCTTCGCGATCGCGTGAAGACAGCCGCGATCGCGTTGAGTAACGTGACAAGGCAGTGCGATCGCGTGTACAAGGCCGCGATCGCGTAGAGTAAAATGTCTGTGTAAAAATTGCAGAAAATCTGCCAGTTTTCTAAGTCCAAAAACACCCCGAACCACCTCCGAAACACTCCCGAGCCCTCGAGGCTCCAAACCAAATATGTACACTAACTCAAAAACATCATACGAACTTGCTCGCGCGATCAAATCGCTAGAATAACATCAAAATCAATGAATTGAGCCTTAAAACTCAAGAATTCTTTAAAATTCCATAATTTCCAAACTTTCCAATTTAAGGCCGAAACACGTCAAACGACGTTCGTTTTCAACCAAACTTTACAGGAAGCGCTTAACCAATATATATGACCTGTACCGGGCGTCGGAACCAAAATACGAGCCCGATACCAGTACTTTTTAATCAAAAATCAGTTTCATTTTCCTTAAACATTTTCAGAAAATAATTTAACAGAAAAATTCTTTTACTTGGGGTTCTGGACCTCGGATTTCAACTCCGGGCATACGCCCAAGTTCCATATTTTACTACGGATTTTCTGAGACCGTCAAATCACGGATACGGGTCCGTTTACCAAAAATGTTGACCAAAGTCAACCATATCAATATTAATATCAAAATTCTTCAACTTTTTCACATATTTCACATATTTCACATATTTCAACATAAAAATTTTCCAGCTTTGTGCCCGGACTGTGCACGCAAATCGAGGCAACTATAAATGAGGTTTTCAAGACCTCAAAAGCTCGGAATGATTAATAAAACAAGTGATGACCCTTTGGGTCGTCACAATCTCCACCTATAAAACAACCGTTCGTCCTCGAACGGACAAAAGAAAGAAGTACCTGAGTCAGGAAACAAATGTGGGTAGCGGCTCCGCATATCAGACTCGGACTCCCAGGTCGATGCCTCAGGAGGCTGACCTCTCCACTGAACACGCACAGAAGGATAACTCTTCGACCTCAGCTGTCGAACCTGCCGGTCTAGAATGGCTAACGGCTCCTCCTCGTAAGATAGATCATTGTCCAATTGGACAGTACTGAAGTCTAACACATGTGTGGGATCGCCGTGGTATCTCCGAAGCATAGATACATGAAAAAGTGGATGCACGGCTGATAAGCTAGGCGGCAAAGCTAATCCGTAAGCCACCCCTCCCACTCTGTCTAGAATCTCAAATGGGCCAATATACCTAGGGCTGAGCTTGCCCTTCTTCCCAAACCTCATCACACCCTTCATAGGCGACCCTCGGAGCAACACTCGTTCGCCAAACATGAAATCTACATCTTGAACCTTACGATCCGCATAAGTCTTCTGCCTGGACTGAGCTGAACGCAATCTCTCCTTGGATAGTCTTGACCTTATCCAAGGCCTCTCGAACTAAGTCTGTACCCAACAACCGAGCCTCTCCAGCTCAAACCATCCGACTGGAGATCGACATCGCCTACCATACAACGCCTCATACGGGGCCATCTGGATGCTGGTCTGGTAGCTGTTATTGTAGGCGAACTCTGCTAATGGCAGAAACTGGTCCTACGAGCCTCCAAAATCAATGACACAGGCTCGAAGCATGTCTTCTAGAATCTGAATAGTCCTCTCGGACTGGCCATCCGTCTGAGGATGAAATGTTGTACTCAACTGAACCCGGGTGCCTAACTCCTGCTGGACCGCTCTCCAGAACCGCGAGGTAAACTGCGTACCCCGATCAGAGATAATAGATACTGGCACTCCATGGAGACGAACAATCTCCCTAATGTAAACCTCCGCTAACCTCTCGGACGAGTAGGAGACAAATACTGGAATAAAGTGTGCTGATTTGGTCAGCCTATCAATAATGACCCAAATAGCATCAAATTTCCTCCGAGTCAAAGGAAGTCCAGTAACGAAGTCCATAGTGATCCGCTCCCATTTCCACTCGGGAATTTCAATCCTATGGAATACACCACCAGGTCTCTGGTGCTCATATTTCACCTGCTGACAATTTAGACACCGAGCAACATACGCAACGATATCTTTCTTCATTCTGCGCCACCAATAGTGCTGACGTAAGTCCTGATACATCTTCGCGGCGCCTGGGTGAATAGAATACCGCGAGCTGTGGGCCTCTGCTAAGATTAACTCTCGAATCCCTTCGACATTGGGCACACAAACTCGACCCTGCAATTTCAATATCCCATCGTCATCTAGATTTACCTGTGTGGCACCTCCCCGCTGTACTGTATCTCTCAACTCACGCAAATGAGGATCATCAAATTGCCTCTCACGGATACACTCTAATAAAGAAGAACGAGCAACCGTGCAGGCTAACACTCTGCTAGGCTCAGAAATGTCCAATCTCACGAACCGGTTGGCTAATGCATGGACGTCTAGAGCCAATGGTCTCTGACTGACCGGAATATATGCAAGACTACCCATGCTGGCAGACTTTCTACTCAATGCATCGGCCACCACATTGGCCTTACCCGGGTGATATAAAATAGTAACATCATAGTCTTTTAGCAACTCTAGCCACCTTCTCTGCCTCATATTCAACTCTTTCTGCTTAAACAAATACTGAAGACTCTTATGATCGGTATACACTTCACATGCTACACCATACAAATAATGCCTCCGGATCTTCAATGCGTGAATAATCGCCGCCAATTCTAGATCATGCACTGGATAGTTCTTCTCATGAATCTTCAACTGCCTCGAAGCATAGGCAATAACCTTGCCATCCTGCATTAACACTGCACCAAGCCCAATACGGGAAGCATCACAATAAACAGTATAAGGTCCCGTACCTGTGGGTAAAACCAATACCGGTGCTGTGGTCAAGGTTGTCTTGAGCTTTTGAAAGCTCGCCTCACATTCATCGGACCATTCAAATTGAACACCCTACTGGGTCAATCTGGTCAGTGGGGTTGCAATAGACGAAAATCCTTCTACGAATCGGCGATAATAGCCCGCTAACCCCAAGAAACTCCGAATATCTGTGGCTGATGTCGGTCTAGGCCAGTTCTTGACTGCCTCAATTTTCTTCGGATCAACCTGAATACCTGCTGCCGTCACAATATGACCCAGGAATGCAGCTGAACTTAGCCAAAATTCACACTTTGAAAATTTTGCATATAGCTGGCTATCTCTCAGAGTCTGTAAGGCCACTCTGAGATGTTGCGCATGCTCCTCCTGATTGCGGGAATATATTAATATGTCATCAATGAAGACTATTACAAACAAGTCTAAATAAGGCCGGAACACCCGATTCATTAATTCCATAAAAGCTGCTGGAGCATTTGTCAACCCAAAAGACATGACCAGGAATTCATAATGTCCATACCGAGTGCGGAACGCTGTCTTAGGGACATCAGATGCCCTAATCTTCAGCTGATGATAGCCAGATCTCAAATCTATCTTTGAAAATACCTTGGCACCCTGAAGCTGGTCAAATAAATCATCGATTCGCGGAAGTGGATATTTATTTTTGATAGTCACCTTGTTTAACTGTCGATAGTCAATGCACATTCTCATCGAACCATCTTTCTTCTTTACAAATAATACAGGTGCACCCCACGGCGAAACACTGGGCCTAATGAAACACTTTTCAAGTAAATCCTGCAACTGTTCCTTCAATTCTTTTAACTCTGGCGGAGCCATACGGTATGGGGGAATGGAAATGGGCTGAGTGCCTGGAGCCAAATCAATGCAAAAATCAATGTCCCTGTCGGGCGGCATACCTGGCAAGTCTGAAGGAAATACTTCAGGAAATTCGCGAACCACAGGCACAGAGTCAATAGAAGGAACCTCGGCACTAGAATCACGGACATAGGCCAAATAAGCCAAACATCCCTTTCCAACCATACGCTGAGCTTTAACATAAGAAATAACATTACGGCTAGTATGACCTGAAATTCCTTTCCACTGTATACGAGGCGAATTCGGCAGGGCTAAAGTCACAGTCTTGGCATGGCAATCTAAAATAGCATGATACGGAGATAGCCAGTCCATGCCTAGTATAATATCAAAGTCCACCATATTTAGGAGTAATAAATCAGCACGGGTCTCGAGACCCTCAATTACTATAATACATGACCGATGAACTCGATCGACCACAATAGAATCGCCTACTGGTGTAGACACATGAACAGGAACACTCAGTGGATCACTGGGCTGAACCAAGTATGGTGCAAAATTGGAAGACACGTACGAATATGTAGACCCAAGGTCAAATAATGTTGATGCCTTTCTATCACAAACCAAACTAATACCTGTAATGACGGCATCAGAAGACTCAGCCTCTGGTCTGGCGGGAAGTGCATAACATCGGGGCTGTGCCCCACCACCCGAGCGATGTCTACGGGACGATCGGTCGCTGGCTGGTCTCTGCCTTTGTCGGTGCGAGCTCCGCCTCTATGACCTCTACCTCCGCCTCTATGTCCTCTACCTCCGCCTCTGGGCGGGTCGGGCGGGCGGTGAGGAAGCGGGGCTCGAATCGTGGCACGAGAACCTGCTGGTGAGATGCGTCGGAAGCTCGAGGGCGATACGCTTGCAATGTGCCTAAAATCACCGCACGTAAAACAAGCCCTCGACTGCTGAAAATGGCGAAGTGGTGGTGCACTGATAGGCTGCTGATCAGAGTAGCGTGGGTGAGAATTACGATCACCTGAAGCATCGTGAGAAACCTGAAGAGCTGACTGATAAGGGCTAGGAGGATGGCCTCTATCATAAAAATCTCTATCTCCGGACGAGGTACACTGAATCTACCGGAATTACGAGATCTCTTATCGATCCATGTCTCGCTCCCCGTGACCAGAGCCATCTCTGTCCGGCGGGCTGCGTTAGCCGCCCTGCGAAAAGTGATTTCGGTTCTGCACCCATAGCCATCGTAGCCGAATTGGGTCGATTCAAGCCATCGATAAACCTCCTCACTCTCTCCCGCTGCTGTGGGAAGTATGATAACGGCATGACGAGCCGGGTCCACGAACCTAGTCTCGTGCTGTGTGACAACATAGAACCCCGATGAAGACGCTCAAATTGTATGCGCATAAACTCCCGCTGAGTTGTTGGAAGGAACTTCTCCAAGAATAATTCTGCAAACTGCTCCCAAGTCAAAGATGACGATCCCGCTGGCCCGGTTAGACAATAATCTCTCCACCAAGTCTTGGCGGAACCAGGATAACCGAAAAGTAGCAAAATCCACGCCATTTGTCTCCACAATACCCATAGTACGGAGAACTTCGTGGCAGCCGTATAGGAAGTCCTGTGGATCCTGTGAAGGCGTGGCAGCTGAATGTGGTAGTGAACAGTTTGGTAAACTCTGTCCAATCTCCACAACGCGTCGGCAGACATGGCTACGCCATCATTAGACGGAGTCGCGATAATAGGTCGAGCTGCCTCGGCGGCTGAATCGCGGGATCCTGAGCACGGGGAATTCGCGCTCGGAGTGCGCGTAGCGAGGTACGATTACCTCCTCCGGCACCGAGAAGTGGCTGGTGCTACCGGTAATAAGCCTGCTACTGGTGACATGATCCATAAAACCTGCTATCCGGACCAAAGCATCATGAAGATCCGGTGAAAATAAAGCTCCTCATGGGACCTGAGCTGGGCCTACTGGGGCTGCTGGGGCTGGAATTTCCTCCTCTATATGAACATGAGGTTCTGCCACTCGTGCTGCTGCTTGGGGCTGAGCTCTGCCCCTACCTTGTCCTATAGGACGACCTCGACCTCTACCCCTAGCAGGAGCTGTCGCTGCTGGGATCTCGGGCTGCTGGTCGGTAGATGAGGATGCACGTGTCCTTACCATCTGCGGAAGAACAGAGTAGAAGTTCAATTAACATTCAAAAGATCAAGTCGCACGACTGGAAAGAATAAAGGGAAAATTTTCCTAACTCTGTAGCCTCTGGAGGATAAATACAGACGTCTCCGTGCCGATCCTTCAGACACTACTAAGGTTGTTCGTGAGTTGTGAGACCTATGCAACCTAGTGCTCTGATACCAACTTGTCACGACCCAAATTTCCCACCATCGGGGTCATGATGGCGCCTACTAAATAGAAGGTAGGCAAGCCAAATATTAATTACATCTCCATTAATAACCAATTTCTTATTAACAACATAAAAATTACAGCGGAATAATCAAAATTAGCGGAAGACTTAGTCAGATATGATAAAGAAAAATCCAAATCTGATACACTACCCAAGACTGGTGTCACAATACTCACGAACTTCTAAGAATAATACACATAATTGTTTGAAAGAAAATACAAGCTGTTTATCTCGATTACATGAGATAACAGAATGAAAAGCATATATAGAAGAGACAACGGGTCCTGCGGACGCCTGCAAGGCTACCTCGTAGTCTCGGTAGTCGGAAAATCCACAAATCGTTACTGCCGCTGCTGCTGTCCGTAACCTGTATCTGCGCAAAAAGAGCGCAGAGTGTAGTATCAGCACAACCGACCCCATATGCTAGTATGTGCCTGGCCTATCCCAGCGAACTAGTGACAAGGCTAAGGCCAGTCACCCACCTAAACCTGTACGGTTGCAATATAGATATATATATACAATACATTCATAAAGAAATACTCTGCTCTGAAATAATATTCAATAACTCAAGATATCCAAAATAATCTTACTTTCATGTCTCAATTTCCTCTTTCATTTCATGTCTCGTGGTAGGCGTACCACCCGCTCCCAACTATCACAGTAATTATCTCTTGTGGTAGGCGTACCACCCGCTCCCAATATATCAGTAATTATATCTTGTGGTAGGCGTACCACCCGCTCCCCAAATATATCAAAAATTATATCTTGTGGTAGGCGTACCACCCGCTCCCAAATATATCAAAAATTATATCTTGTGGTAGGCGTACCACCCGCTCCCAAATATATCAAAAATTCTTATCTCGTGGTAGTCGTACCACCAGCTCCCAACTGTAACAATAAATTATATCTTGTGGTAGGCGTACCACCCGGTCCCAAATATATCAATAGGCTACCGGCAACTATGGCCAATGCCAAGATTCAAATCACTTTGTGGTCGACGTGCCACACGATTCCATTTCTTTAATTATATAAGTGGTCGGCGTACCACACGATCCCATTTCATAATTATATATATATTACCGGCATTTAGCCAATAATCTCTAGATCAACAATATTTATAATTACCGGTTTTTAAACCAATAATTTATAATAGTTTCAACAATTTACCTTCATTACCGGTATAACACCAATAATTCTTATTCAACAATTTATTCATAACTAAATTCATATTCCTACAAACTAGGATAGAACAAAAACTTACCTCGAAAGTTTACGAACGATTCAATCCGTAGCAATGCCTTTTCCTTTTGAATTTGACTCCAATCCAATCGTATCTATACACGATTGATTTAATATCATCAATTCTACTTAACAAACTAGTTCATATTGCTAAATATGGTTTTTACAACATTCTGCCCGGAATAGTAAAAACCGACCCCGGACCCACATAATCGAAACTCAAGTTTCGAACCAAAATAAGTTCACCCAATCTTCCATGAGTTCAAATATACAATTTGTTCTTAAGTTCGACTCCAAAACGAGGTCTAAATCGCAAATTCTTTGAAAGCCCTAACTATACCCATTTCTCAAATTTCCAACCAATTTACACATGTTTAAGCCTAAGGATTTGATTGATGTTGATGAAAAATGATGAAGACAAGTTAACAATACTTACCCAATGAACTTTGATGAAGAAATGCCTCAAAAATCGCCCAAAAGCTGTGGAGAAGAAGGGATTTTGTGAAAGTGGGATAAAATCCCGTAAGTGTTATGTTTTGGGGTATTAAATCACTGGGCGGAATTTTGTTCTACGCGATCGCGTGAATTGGATCGCGATCGCGGAAGGCAAATGTTCAACACTACGCGATCGCGTGGACAATGCTGCGATCGCGTAGAAGAATTTCGCTGGGTGGCACATTTGTACTACGCGATCGCGTGAAAAGGATCGCGATCGCGGTGAAGGAAAACGGAAAGCTACGCGATCGCGTGCAGACGGCTGCG
Source organism: Nicotiana noctiflora (assembly GCA_032618575.1). NCBI lineage: Eukaryota > Viridiplantae > Streptophyta > Magnoliopsida > Solanales > Solanaceae > Nicotiana > Nicotiana noctiflora. The sequence goes on along the minus strand of JASVEL010000554.1, from coordinate 5,829 downwards.
ATCGCGTTGAAGAAAGACGTAAAGCTTCGCGATCGCGTGAAGACAGCCGCGATCGCGTTGAGTAACGTGATAAGGCAGTGCGATCGCGTGAACAAGGCCGCGATCGCGTAGAGTAAAATGTCTGTGTAAAAATTGCAGAAAATCTGCCAGTTTTCTAAGTCCAAAAACACCCCGAACCACCTCCGAAACACTCCCGAGCCCTCGGGGCTCCAAACCAAATATGTACACTAACTCAAAAACATCATACGAACTTGCTCGCGCGATCAAATCGCTAGAATAACATCAAAATCAATGAATTGAGCCTTAAAACTCAAGAATTCTTTAAAATTCCATAATTTCCAAACTTTCCAATTTAAGGCCGAAACACGTCAAACGACGTCCGTTTTCAACCAAACTTTACAGGAAGCGCTTAACCAATATATATGACCTGTATCGGGCGTCGGAACCAAAATACGAGCCCGATACCAGTACTTTTTAATCAAAAATCAGTTTCATTTTCCTTAAACATTTTCAGAAAATAATTTAACAGAAAAATTCTTTTACTGGGGTTCTGGACCTCGGATTTCAACTCCGGGCATACGCCCAAGTTCCATATTTTACTACGGATTTTCTGAGACCGTCAAATCACGGATACGGGTCCGTTTACCAAAAATGTTGACCAAAGTCAACCATATCAATATTAATATCAAAATTCTTCAACTTTTTCACATATTTCACATATTTCACATATTTCAACATAAAAATTTTCCAGCTTTGTGCCCGGACTGTGCACGCAAATCGAGGCAACTATAAATGAGGTTTTCAAGATCTCAAAAGCTCGGAATGATTAATAAAACAAGTGATGACCCTTTGGGTCGTCACAATCTCCACCTATAAAACAACCGTTCGTCCTCGAACGGACAAAAGAAAGAAGTACCTGAGTCAGGAAACAAATGTGGGTAGCGGCTCCGCATATCAGACTCGGACTCCCAGGTCGATGCCTCGGGAGGCTGACCTCTCCACTGAACACGCACAGAAGGATAACTCTTCGACCTCAACTGTCGAACCTGCCGGTCTAGAATGGCTACCGGCTCCTCCTCGTAAGATAGATCATTGTCCAATTGGACAGTACTGAAGTCTAACACATGTGTGGGATCGCCGTAGTATCTCCGAAGCATAGATACATAAAAAACTGGATGCACGACTGATAAGCTAGGCGGCAAAGCTAATCTGTAAGCCACCCCTCCCACTCTGTCTAGAATCTCAAATGGACCAATATACCTAGGGCTGAGCTTGCCCTTCTTCCCAAACCTCGTCACGCCCTTCATAGGCGACACTCGGAGCAATACTCGTTCGCCAACCATGAAATCTACATCTCGAACCTTACGATCCGCGTAAGTCTTCTGCCTGGACTGAGCTGAACGCAATCTCTCTGAATAGTCTTGACCTTATCCAAGGCCTCCTGAACTAAGTCCGTACCTAACAACCGAGCCTCTCCCGGTTCAAACCATCCAGCGGGTGATCGACGTCGCCTACCGTACAACGCCTCGTACGGAGCCATCTGGATGTTAGATTGGTAGCTGTTATTGTGGGCGAACTCCGCTAATGGCAAAACCGGTCCCACGAGCCTCCAAAATCAATAACACGAGGCTCGAAGCATGTCCTCTAGAATACGAATAGTCCTCTCGGACTGTCTATCCGTACGAGGATGAAATGTTGTACTCGGCCGAACACCGGGTGCCTAACTCTGCTTGGACCGCTCTCGCGAACCGCGAGGTAAGCTGCGTACCCCGATCGGAGATAATAGATGCTGGCACTCCGTGGAGACGAACAATCTCCCTAATGTAAACCTCTGCTAACCTCTCGGACGAGTAGGAGACAGATACTGGAATAAAGTGTGTCGACTTGGTCAACCTATCGATAATGACCCAAATAGCATCAAATTTCCTTCTAGTCAAAGGAAGTCCGATAACGAAATCCATAGTGATCCGGCTCCCATTTCCACTCGGGAATTTCAATCCTACGGAATACACCACCGAGGTCTGCGGTGCTCGTATTTCACCTGGCGACAATTTAGACACGCGAGCAACATACGCAACGATATCTTTCTTCATTACGCGCCGCCAATAGTGCTGACGTAAGTCTGATACATCTTCGCGGCGCACAGGTGAATAGAATACCGCGAGCGTGGGCCTCTGCTAAGATTAACTCTCGAATCCGCTCGACATTGGGCACACAAACTCGACCACTGCAATTTCAATACCCCGTCGTCATCTAGATTTACTCGTGTGGCACCTCCCCGCTGTACTGTGTCTCTCGACTCACGCAAATGAGGATCATCAAATTGCCTCTCACGGATGCGCTCTAATAAAGAAGAACGAGCGACCGTGCAGGCTAACACCTGCTAGGCTCAGAAATGTCCAATCTCACGAACCGGTTGGCTAATGCCTGGACGTCTAGAGCAAATGGTCTCTGACTGGCCGGAATATATGCAAGACTACCCATGCTGGCAGACTTTCTACTCAATGCATCGGCCACCACATTGGCCTTACCTGGGTGATATAAAATAATAACATCATAGTCTTTTAGAAACTCTAGCCACCTTCTCTGCCTCATATTCAACTCTTTCTGCTTAAACAAATACTGAAGACTCTTATGATCGGTATATATTTCACATGCTACACCATACAAATAATGTCTCCAGATCTTCAATGCGTGAATAATCGCCGCCAATTCTAGATCATGCACTGGGATAGTTCTTCTCATGAATCTTCAAGCGCCTCGAAGCATAGGCAATAACCTTGCCATCCAGTATTAACACTGCACCGAGCCCGATACGGGAAGCATCGCAATAAACGGTATAAGGTCCCGTACACTGTGGGTAAAACCAATACGGTGCTTGTGGTCAAGGTTGTCTTGAGCTTTTGAAAGCTCGCCTCACATTCGTCGGACCATTCAAATTGAACACCCTTCTGGGTCAATCTGGTCAATGGGGTTGCAATAGAAGAAAATCCTTCTACGAATCGGCGGTAATAACCCGCTAACCCCAAGAAACTCCGAATATCTGTGGCTGATGTCGGTCTAGGCTAGCTCTTGACTGCCTCAATTTTCTTCGGATCAACCTGAATACCTGTTGCCGTCACAATATGACCCAGGAATGCAGCTGAACTTAGCCAAAATTCACACTTTGAAAATTTTGCATATAGGTGGCTATCTCTCAGAGTCTGTAAGGCCACGCTGAGATGTTGCGCATGCTCCTCCTGACTGCGGGAATATATTAATATGTCATCAATGAAGACTATTACAAACAAGTCTAAATAAGGCCGGAACACCCGATTCATTAATTCCATAAAAGGCTGCTGGAGCATTTGTCAACCCAAAAGACATGACCAGAAATTCATAATGTCCATACCGAGTGCGGAACGCTGTCTTAGGGACATCGGATGCCCTAATCTTCAGCTGATGATAGCCAGATCTCAAATCTATCTTTGAAAATACCTTGGCACCCTGAAGCTGGTCAAATAAATCATCAATTCGCGGAAGTGGATATTTATTTTTGATAGTCGCCTTGTTTAACTGTCGATAGTCAATGCACATTCTCATCGAACCATCTTTCTTCTTTACAAATAATACAGGTGCACCCCACGGGAACACTGGGTCTAATGAAACCCTTTTCAAGTAAATCATGCAACGGCTCCTTCAATTCTTTTAACTCTGGCGGAGCCATACGATATGGGGGAATAGAGATGGGCTGAGTGCCTGGAGCCAAGTCAATGCAAAAATCAATGTCCCTGTCGGGCGGCATACATGGCAAGTCCGAAGGAAATACTTCGCGAACCATAGGCACAGAGTCAATAGAAGGAACCTCAGCACTAGAATCACGGACATAGGCCAAATAAGCCAAGCATCCCTTTCCAACCATACGCTGAGCTTTAACGTAAGAAATAACATTACGGCTAGTATGACCTGAAATTCCTTTCCACTCTATACGAGGCGAATTCGGCAGAGCTAAAGTCACAGTCTTGGCATGGCAATCTAAAATAGCATGATACGGAGATAGCCAGTCCATGCCTAGTATAATATCAAAGTCCACCATATTTAGGAGTAATAAATCAGCACGGGTCTCGAGACCCTCAATTACTATAATACATGACCGATGAACTCGATCAACCACGATAGAGTCGCCTACTGGTGTAGACACATGAACAGGAACACTCAGTGGATCACTCGGCTGAATCAAATATGGTGCAAAATAAGAAAACACATACGAATATGTAGACCCTGGGTCAAATAATGCTGATGCCTTTCTACCACAAACCAAAATAATACCTGTAATGACGGCATCAGAAGACTCAGCCTCTGGTCTGGCGGGAAGTGCATAACATCTGGGCTGTGCCCCACCACCCTGAGCAGTATCTCTAGGACGATCGGCTGCTGGCTGGTCTCTACCTCTATCGGTCTGAGCTCCACCTCTATGACCTCTACCTCCACCTCTATGTCCTCTACCTCCGCCTCTAGCTGGCTGGGCAGGCTGTGAGGGAACTGGGGCCTGAATCATGGCACGAGAACCCTACTGGTGAGATCTGTCAGAAGCTTGAGGGCAATACTTTGCAATGTGCCTAAGATCACCGCACGTAAAACAAGCCCTCGGCTGCTGAAAATAGCGAAGTGGTGGTGCACTGATAGGCTGCTGATCAGAGTAGCGTGGGTGAGAATTACGATCACCTGAAGCATCATGAGAAACCTGAAGAGCTGACTGATAAGACCTAGGAGGATGGCCTCTATCATGAGAATCTCTACCTCCAGATGAGGTACCACTGAATCTACCCGAATTACGAGATCTCTTATCTGATCCATGTCTCGCTCCCTGTGACAGAGCCATCTCTATCCGGCGGGCTGCATTAGCCGCCTCCCGAAAAGTGATTTCAGTTCCTGCACCCATAGCCATCTGTAGCCGAATTGGCTGATTCAAGCCATCAATAAACCTCCTCACTCTCTCCCGCTCCGTGGGAAGTATGATAACAGCATGACGAGCCAGGTCCACGAACCTAGTCTCGTACTGTGTGACAGACATAGAACCCTGATGAAGACGCTCAAATTGTATGCGCATAAACTCCCGCTGAGTTGCTGGAAGGAACTTCTCCAAGAATAATTCTGCAAACTGCTCCCAAGTCAAAGATGACGATCCCGCTGGACTGGTTAGACAATAATCTCTCCACCAAGTCTTGGCGGAACCGGATAACCGAAAAGTAGCAAAATCCACGCCATTTGTCTCCACAATACCCGTAGTACGGAGAACTTCGTGGCAGGCTGTATAGGAAGTCCTGTGGATCCTCTGAAGGAGTGCCAGCGAATGTGGTAGTGATAAGAGTTTGGTAAACTTGTCCAATCTCCGCAACGCATCAGCAGACATGGGCTACGCCATCATTAGACGGAGTCGCGATAATAGGTCGAGCTGCCTCGGTCGGCTGAATCACGGGATCCGAGCACGGGGAATTGCGGCTCGGAGTGCGCGTAGCGGGGTGCGATTACCTCCTCCGGCTCGAGAAGTGGGCCGGTGCTACCGGTAATAAACTTGCTTCTGGTGACATGATCCATAAAACACGCTATCCGGACCAAAGCATCACGAAGATCCGGTGAAAATAAAGCTCCTCATGGGACCTGAGCTGGGCCTACTGGAGCTGCTGTGGCTGGAATTTCCTCCTCTATATGAACACGAGGTTACGCCACTGCGTCTTCTTGCTCGGGGGCTGAGCTGCGCCCTACGCTTGTCCTATGGGACGACCTCGACCTCGACCTACACCCTAGCGAGGAGAGTCGCCTCTGCCGGGATCTCGGGCGGATGGGTGG
>JASVEL010000553.1:0-78079 GCA_032618575.1 Nicotiana noctiflora | reverse complement strand
TCTAATTTCTATTTTATGATTTCTTGTGTTTGTTTGATTGATACAGAACCTTGGTTTTGGATTTTATTGTAGTTTCAATTCCAAAACTAAAAATAAATAAATAAAAAGATACAAAAATAGATATAATGGTTCAAGTTCTCTTACACCTTTACTCCTTCATTTTTATTTTGCTTTGGATTGCGGGTGTCAAGTATGGAGTTCGAATGAATCGTTTGTCGACTTGAGTTTTTGGGGTATTTTTATTAGTTTTATTTTTGCGCCCCATTCTTTGATTTTCTTCTGGTGACAAAATGCTTCAAGTTTGAAGCTCAAAGTGGTTTTTGTTATGTGGCACGATATGTGCATAAGATACAGAAAACATATTTGAGTTATAATCATCAATGATGCGTGTAACAACTTGTGGAAAATATAGCAATAATTGAGCACTTGGAACTTAGATCACTTGGAACTTAAATCACCTACTCTGTCGTGGCTTTTCATTAACTAGCTTTTTCAAAATTAGATTGTATTAAGCACCATCAATTTACTCTTTGATATACCATGTTAAATACATCCACTACTTGGACGCATCGTTTGATATGATTTATACTTTGTTAGTGTTTTGATAAAGGATTCTAGGGTCAATATTGTAATTGGCTATGCACTATTTACATCTTGGTACTTTGATGGTAGTAATGTGTTTGTTAATTATGTCGATTTACTTTACCGTATAGGATTTTCATGGATAATATAGATAAAAGTTGGATGCATCTCCTTAGATGGACGGATGAGTACATCCGTGGAGTGAATGATTTCCTTGACAAGGCATTTGAACGAGCTTCCCAAGGAAATGAAATATTATGCCATTGCAAAAAATGCATTAATCGCTATTGGCATTATAGAAATGTGGTGGAGGATCACTTGGTCGTTAATGGCTTTGTTGATGGTTACACCGAATCGGTTTTCCATGGTGAAGGGTTTTCCTCTAGAGTTACACCTCGTCAAAGCAATAATGATGAAGGTTCTAACATGCATGATGATATTGATGGATTACTTCATGATACATTCAGAAATGTAGAAGGCGAGCCGGTACAACAAGAAGGGATGAGAGAGGCTTTATCTGAAGATGCTAAGAGATTTTTTAAATTATTAGAGGAAGGGAAACAAGAATTATATCCAGGGTGTGAAACCTTCAATAAACTGAGTTTCACCATCCGGTTATACTTGTTTAAGTCTTTGCATGGGTTGAGTAATGTAGCGTTTTCAGACTTGCTAGAGTTGCTAAAAGAGGCATTTCCCTTTGCTAAGCTGCCAGAGTCTTTCAACAAGGCTAAAAATATGATAAAAGATTTGGGTCTTCATTATGATAAAATACATGCATGCCCTAATGATTGCATGCTATTTTGGAATGACAATGCAAATGCCGATAATTGCTCTGTATGTGGGTCTTCTAGATGGAAAAGTTCTAATCGTGCCTTGAGTAATGCAAGTTCTAAAGTTCCTGCAAAGGTTTTAAGGTACTTTCCCTTGAAGCCTAGGCTTCAGAGGATATTCATGTGTCCTGAAACAGCTATTGCAATGAGATGGCATGCTAATGAACGACCTAATGATGGAAATTTGAGGCATCCTGCTGATGGAGAAGCTTGGAAGGATTTTGATTCTCTACATCCCGACTTCTCCAATGATCCACGCAATGTTAGGTTGGGTCTTTCTAGTGATGGTTTCAACCCATTTCGAACCATGAGCATATCTCTAGCTCGCTTTTCTGCCATAAAGGTACTCACATGAAAAAAGCGGCTTTACCCTATTAAGGGAGAAGCGCAGCGATCCAAAAAGCGAAAAAAGCGCTTAAGCGAGGTTAAGCATCTGTTAGGGTTTTTTTTTTAAAACTTGGCAAAAACTTAACGCAAACAAACACTTCTTCTCCAAGCGACTGCTGCTCCAACGACCGCTACTTCAGTTTCTTCTTCTCTCTTCTTCTTCTCTCCTTCTCTTCTTCTTCTCTTCTTTTTTCAATTTTTTTCACTTTTTATTGCTCTGTTCTTGTGCGGTTGTGCCCTAATTTCTACTATGTTCTTTCTATGCTCTGTTTTTCTCTTCTTCTTTCTATTTTTTTCACTTTTTATTGCTTCGTTTTTGTGCCCTAATCTATGCTCTATTTTTCTGGTTTGTATTTCTCTGCTTTCTGTTCAGACTTTTCTGGTTCGAAAAAAAAGTTAACTGTTCTGTTCTGTTTTTTTTGTGTGTGTGGTTGCTAATTGTAGTAAATTCAATCTTATTCAATGGCATCAATAATTGAAACATTTGCTCAATATGTTATTTTTAATGAGTTCTTAGCCATTTATCAATTACAATTCGAGCTTCGATACAGGAAAAGTATGCAACAGAAGAAATATTTACTAGACCATCATCCTTTGAACAACCTAACAATAGTCGATAATCTTTTTACGTGATATTACATATCAGCGATAATCGGGGAACAAAAAAGAGCACATCTAGTAAAAAATAGAGCACAGGGAACATAATAGTGATCTTAAGAGCAAGAAGAAATGTGTGCTTCAAACAGCATGAATATTTACCTCTTTCTCAGCAGCACTTCTTCTGTGCTGCTCTGCACTTTTCTCAGCCATTTCAATCTCTTCAAATGGATCAATATGCATATGAGGCTGCATTTCTCATAAAGTATCATTGTTATAAATTGAAAACTATGACGCAAAATTCCAGAACTAAATAAAAACTTATAATTGGTCAGGTTAAACTATGATGTCTAATTGGTGTATTGTCATCTTCAAAGTCATCCTCATAACCCGAGTCTGCAGAAACTGGCTGGTCATTGCATTAGGTAGTTGTTGGGAGCGAGATGCCATTAGTCTGGTCTATTTTCTCTCTCAAACCACTATTAAAGGAGAAGAAGAAAAGTTAGTGAAAATATGATGGATAGGACACCAATAACTACAGCAAGACTTGGCTGGAAACTGCTAACTATATCTTCAGATGGAGGGTCAGGGACCTGAGCTTTAACACAAAATAATCCAAATGAGAGGACTCTTAAGAATAACAGCCTTGATTGAAACTTCATGAGAATCAAAGAATACATCTGCATCTACTTTTGTTTTGTGTTTATATGTCTTCTTGGTATCTTTATGGATTGTTCATGTGTGATAAGTCTAGTTTTCAAGTTGTTACTTGAGGCATGTTTCTGTTTAAATTAGCAGTCTTCTTTCTTGTTCTCCTACTGATGTTTTAGTTGATTTGCGAATGAATGTTTTGTTCAGTTCTCTTGTTGTCTATAATTTCCCTCGAATTATCTTGAAAGTAGGGATTTCAATGAAATATCACCTCCCTTTAAACGGAAATCAGAATACTCTAATATCTCGGAAAGTTGTTTAATCCGAAATTGTTGGTACCATCTATATGGATCGATGTCTTTTGTTGTGTTTTATGTTCATCCCATCCACTTGGTGTGTGAGAATAATCACTTACCCAGCCACAATCACTGTCCACTATATTCTGGTTGGTCGCTTCCTCTTCCCAGTTACTTTGACGTTTGGTGCTCTCAGTAGACCACTCATTACTAGTTCCTGCATGCTGCAAGTTATTTGCATATTGTTCTTCTCTATGGACACTTTGTTCACAAATTCCAGAGACTCGTTCTTCTCTATGGAAGGTTTTGGTGTCTCTACAAATTCCAGAGACTTGTCATGGCTAGCTTCACAGCTTGAATATCCCTAGCTAGCTTGGGGATGAGAAATATCTGACCTCCGTAGTTGTGAAGTACAATGTAGTAATTTGGGGATAACTGCTTGATGACTGCGTTCCACCTCATTAAGATTTGGACTTAAATAACTATCCGAATGTCGGGTAGGAACTGGCATTTCTTTCTGGGTATTTGATGAGCTTGTAGCTTTCACATTTGTTGTAACCCTTTAGGCTTTCATATGTTTCACATGACACATTCTAGTACATTTGAAAACTTTGTGCTTTATGCATTGTTTATGGACCATACCCATTCTTATAATGATAAACCAACTCTTGAAGAATAATAACTTTATTTATCCTCTTTTGTAGGTGGAGCAATTGAAGAAAGGGAAGATGGAGATTGTGAAGATCTAGACATTACTTAAGAACTTTGAATTGTTGTCCATGTTCTAGAAATCTTTTGTTATCAACGTTTAAAACTTACTCTAACTCTTGAAATGTTGAAATGTAAAACTTATGTGATATTGGGTTAAAATATTTTTGTTTAAGGAGACAATGTAAATTATGAAGTGTTTTATCTTTTTATTTATGTAATTTCAGGTTATTATAAATTTTTTTATATCTAAATGTTCATTTACAGGGGGCCTAATTGTCCGTTAGAACCGTCCCAATAGGGGTTGCAAACCGTTCCAACAGGTCTGACAAATTGTTCCAAAATGCTCTACAAGAACCGTTCCAATAGGTCTTAAACCCGTTCCAATAGGACTTACAAATTGTTCCAAAATATGCGACAAACCGATACAATAGGTAGTTAAAACCGTTGCAAAAGAAATAAAACCGTTACAGTAGAGTAATGAAACGGTTAGAATATTTGTAAATAAACGTTGCAATAGCTTACATAACCGTTGCAACAACTTATATGGTAATAATGGTTGCCAACCGTTGTTATAACAGCTATGGCGACGGTTGTAAACCATTACAACAGGAAGGAAATATTCGTTGCTTCAGACAGAGGAACAACCGTTGCTATAGATATACCTCAAGCAACAGTTTTGGTAACCGTTGCAAGAACCGTTACTCTAGATCTACTGGCACGGCAGCGTATGTAACGGTCCCTGAACCGTTACAATAGCTCTATGGCAACGGTTTACCTCTCTATTGCAACGGTTTTCCAGCTGTGGCAATAGGTTTGTTTTCTAGTAGTGACAATTTGGAGATCATACCTGACAGGTTATCCCTTACCAAGATGGAGAAGAAGCCAGGGGAAAGCTTTAGGGAATACGGTTTCAGATGGAGGGAACAGGCCGCTAGAGTGGATCCACCCATGAAAGAAGGGGAGATGGTGGATTGTTTTCTACAGGCTCTGGAGCCAACATACTACGGCCATCTAGTGTCAGCAATTGGAAAGAGTTTTAATGAAGTTGTGAAAATGGGAAGTTTTGTAGAGGAAGGTTTGAAGACAAACAAAATTATGAGTTTTTCGGCTATCAAGGCCACCAATCAAGCTATACAAAGTGGAAACGGGGGAGTGATGGGAAAGAAGAAGAAGGAAGAAGTAGCAACCGTAGAAAGTAGGCCATGGAGTCGCAACCCACATTATAACCCACCAAGACCCTACCGCCAACACCCACCAAGCCCAGCAACTCTATATAATCCACCACCACCCTCTTACCCGCCAAACCCATACAACACACCAAGCCCATATAACCCACCACCACCACCATACCCACCAACAGTTCCACATTACCACCACCCACAAGCCCAAGCCTACCCACCACCCCATGTGTGGAGAGCTCAAGCTCCACACAATGTGTACCACACCCAGAACACATACCCAACCTCTAAACCTTACCGAAACCAAAATAGACCCAGGCCGGACTCTGATTGGAGAAACAAGGCAAGAAAAACATTCACCCCTCTCGGGGAATCATATACCAGCCTTTATCATAGGTTGAAAGAGTTGGGGATGTTAAGACCAGTTGCACCAAAAGTTCCAAACCCACCCCCAAAAAATCTTGATTCTTCTGTTAGATGTGAATACTGTTCGGGAACATTGGGCCACGTTACTGAAAAGTGTTGGCAATTGAAGAATGCCATTTAGGATCTTATCGATGAGAGGAGAATTGAAGTACAGGCTCCCGAAGCCCCAAACATTACCCAGAATCCGCTGCCAAATCACCACGAAACACACATGATAGAACTAGTGCAAGGTGATAGTAGCCGGAAACCGTCTCAAGCTGTGATGATGATAAAGTCGAGTGGCAAGTTAGAAAAGGAAGCTGTGAAAGAGAAAGCGATTGTTGAGAAACCAAAACCAGTAGTGGTGGGAGGATTAAAAGTGGTAGTGCCAGGCGCAAAGATGATTGTAACTGTGAAAGGCGCAAGTGCTGAACCAGTAATTATAAAGCCGGTAGTGCAAATGCCAGTGGTGAGTACAAAGACTGTACCTTGGAACTATAACAAGGTAGCAGTAGTTTACAAGGGAAAAGAGATTTTCGGTGAAATTAATGAAACGCATGGACTCACCCGGTCAGGAAGGTGTTTTGCTCCAGAGGAACTGAGAAAGATGAAGACGGTAAAAGAAAGTCAATTGAAGAAACCAGTATCAGAAGAGGAAGCGGAAGAATTCCTTAAGAAGATGAAGTCGCAAGAATACTCAGTGGTTGAGCAGTTGAGAAAGACCCCTGCCCAGATTTTTTTGCTATCTTTGCTGATACATTCAGAAGAACACCGGAAGGCTCTTATGAAGATTCTAAATGAGGCTCATGTTCCGGAAAAGATTTCAGTATGTCACTTGGAGAAGATTACCAGCAAAATTTTCGAGTCTAATAGGATCACCTTCTCTGATAAGGAGCTGCCGGTGGAGGGAACTGAACACAATAAGGCATTGTACCTTACAGTAAAAAGTGAAGAGTCGGTAGTGACCAGGGTATTGATTGACAACGGATCGAGCGCTAACATTTGCCCGCTGTCAACTTTAGGGAAGCTGAACATCAGCCCGGACAGAATCCGGAAGAACAGTATCAACGTGAGAGGGTTTGACGGCGGAGGTAAAAACACGTTGGGAGATATTATTCTAGAAGTGACAATCGGTCCTGTTGATTTTACTATGGAGTTCCAGGTACTCGACATCGCCGTGTCATATAACTTATTGTTAGGCCGACCCTGGATTCATGCGGCCAAGGCAGTACCATCTTCTCTACACCAGATGGTCAAGTTTGAGTGGGAACAGCAAGAGATTGTCGTACATGGGGAGGAAAATGCTTGTAATGTGGTAGCACCTTTTGATGATACTGATGGGGATAGAGGTCCTTGGGTCTACCAAGTGACGGATGCTATAGTAGTGAACAGAATTGCTGAAGGGGAAAAGTTGCCAACCCCTATGATGGCACCAACTGCTGTGATGGTGGCCAGAGAAATGCTGAGAAACGGATTTGCACCGGGGAGGGGATTAGGCAGAAACATTGCAGGGAGTCATTCAACCAGTTCAGCTTCCGGAAAACAAAGGTACATTCGGCTTAGGGTTCAAACCCACCTTTGCCGACATCCAAAGAGCCTCAAAAGCCAAAAAGAACTGGACCTTGCCCAAACCCATACCCAAATTATCCGACACCTTCATCAGGCCTGGTACAAAATATCAGACATCTGCCGCAACAGAGTGCATTGAGACCCAACTTGATGAAGAAATGCTGAGTTTTAAGAAGATGTTTTGGGAGGTGAATATGATTGAAGCAGGGGAAGGCACAAGCAAAATGGATGTGCGATTTGTGGGACCTGGAATCATGTTGAACAATTAGGAAGCTACTCCTTTCCCTATCAGGAAGGAGTCTTGGTAGTTAGCTCCAAAATTTCATCATTGCTTTCCCAAAAGTTGTTATTTTTATAGTTTTCCCATTCCCCTCATGAAAAGAAAGTCACCATGTATCCCGAACATTGTTCATTCTTTTTATCAATGAAATGTAGTTTTTCTTTTTTTCTTCACTTTTGCCTTATTTTTCTTTATTTTTCCTTTTGTACAGTTTTGCATGTGTTGATTCCAATGCCATGTCATGCGTGAAGGATTCTAGACCCAGTTCTGACAATCACGTTACTATACAAGAAATCAAGGAAGATAGTGAAATAGAATGTGAAGATGAGGAAGCCTTGGAGGAAATAAGCAAGGACATGAAACAATATGAGGAAAAACCCAAACCAAATCTAAGTGATACAGAATCTGTAAACTTGGGGAGCGAAGATGATGTCCGAGAAACAAAGATTAGTGTACATTTGGAGGCGCCCCTCAGGGATGAATTGATAAGGTTGTTGCATGAATTTAAGGACATCTTTGCCTGGTCCTATGATGACATGCCCGGGCTTAGCACAGATTTGGTGGTACACAAGTTGCCTATCTATTCTGAATGCCGGCCGGTAAAGCAAAAGCTGAGGAAATTCAAAACGGACATTAGTGTGAAGATAAAAGAAGAGGTGAATAAGCAGTTTGAGGCAAAAGTCATAAGAGTTACCAAGTACCCCACCTGGTTGGCAAACGTTGTGCCGGTCCCGAAGAAAGATGGAAAAACCAGAGTGTGTGTAGATTATAGAGACCTCAACAAGGCCAGTCCGAAGGATGACTTCCCATTGCCAAACATCCACATATTGATCGACAATTGCGCCAAGCATGAAATCGGTTCATTTGTGGACTGTTATGCAGGTTATCACCAGATCCTGATGGACGAAGAAGATGCTGAAAAAACTGCCTTCATTACACCTTGGGGAACGTACTGTTACAGAGTAATGCCGTTTGGATTGAAGAATGCCGGGGCAACGTACATGAGGGCAATGACCACAATGTTCCACGATATGATGCATCGAGAAATTGAAGTATATGTGGACGATGTTATCATAAAGTCCAGAAAACAACCTGATCATGTGAGAGATTTGAGGAAGTTTTTCCAAAGACTCCGGAGGTACAATTTAATGCTCAATCCGGCAAAGTGCGCCTTTGGAGTACCTTCAGGGAAATTACTAGGGTTTATAGTGAGTCGGCGAGGTATTGAACTGGATCCGTCAAAGATCAAGGCTATTCAAAGTCTACCTCCGCCGAAAAACAAGAAGGAGGTTATGAGCTTACTAGGAAGGTTGAATTACATTAGTCGGTTCATTGCTCAATTGACATCAACGTGTGAGCCGATATTCAAGTTGTTGAAGAAAGATGCAACAGTGAAATGGACCGACGAGTGTCAAGAAGCCTTTGACAAGATCAAGGAATATTTGGCCAATCCTCCGGTGTTAGTTCCTCCAGAACCAGGGCGACCTCTGATTTTGTATCTGACAGTGCTAGATAACTCCTTCGGTTGTGTATTGGGTCAACATGACGAGACAAGCAAGAAAGAACAAGCCATATATTACCTCAGCAAAAAGTTTACATCCTACGAGGTGAAGTATACCCAACTGGAAAGAACTTGTTGTGCATTGATTTGGGTAGCTCAGAAGCTAAAGCATTATTTTTTAGCATATACCACATACTTGATATCACGACTGGATCCTCTGAAGTATATATTTCAGAAGCCTATGCCTACGGGAAGACTGGCCAAATGGCAGATTCTGCTCACAGAATTTGACATTGTCTATGTAACTCGTACGGCAATGAAGGCACAAGCTATTGCAGACCACTTAGCCGAGAATCCGGTGGATGATGAGTATGAACCATTGAAAACATACTTTCCGGATGAAGAGGCAATGCTTGTCGAGGAGATGGAGCAAGATGAGAGACCAGGATGGAAAATGTACTTTGACGGAGCCGTCAACAGCAAGGGCGTTGGTATCGGAGCGGTACTCATTTCAAGTACGGGTCAACACTATCCTGTCACAACTCAGCTTCGATTTTTCTGCACCAACAACATGGCCGAATATGATGCGTGCATCTTGGGATTAAGGATGGCAATTGACATGGGTATTCAAGAGATTTTGGTCATGGGTGACTCGGATCTCTTGGTACACCAAATTCAAGGGGAATGGGAGACACGAGATTTGAAATTGATACCTTATCGGTATTGTTTGCACGAGTTGTCTCAAAGATTCCAGTCTATAGAATCCAAGCACATCCCGAGAATGCACAATGAGATCGCAGACGCTTTGGCCACACTGTCCTCTATGTTGCATCATCCTGACAAGACATATATAGATCCGCTCCGGATCCAAGTCCGTGATCAAAATGCTTATTGCTTCGCTGTGGAAGAAGAGTCAGATGGAGAGCCGTGGTATCATGATATCAGGGAATACCTGAAAGCTGGCAAATACCCGGAGCAAGCCACTGGAGACCAGAAGAGAGCCATCAGGCATCTAGCCAATGGATTTTTCCTCAGTGGAGGAGTGGTATACAAAAGAACACCAGATCTGGGTTTATTGCGGTGTGTTGATGCACAACAAGCAAATGAAATCATGATTGAAGTACATGCCGGAGTATGTGGACCCCACATGAGCGGATATGTTTTAGCAAAGAAGATTTTGAGAGTTGGGTACTACTGGCTCACTATGGAGCGTGATTGTATCAGGTATGTGAAGAAATGCCACCAATGCCAGGTGCATGGGGATCTGATCCATTCTCCGCCTTACGAGTTGCACACAATGTCAGCACCTTGGCCCTTTGTTGCTTGGGGCATGGATGTCATCGGCCCAATAGATCCAGCCGCTTCTAATGGGCACAGGTTCATTCTAGTTGCAATTGATTATTTCACCAAGTGGGTTGAAGCTAAGACATTCAAGGCAGTGATGAAGAAAGCGGTGGTGGATTTTGTGCACGAGAATATTATATGCCGATTTGGAATCCCCAAGGTGATTATCACAGACAATGGAGCCAATTTAAACAGTCATCTCATGGCGGAAGTTTGTGAAAGGTTTAAGATCACGCACCGCAATTCCACACCTTACAGGCCAAAGGCGAATGGAGCAGTAGAAGCGGCGAACAAGAATATCAAGAAGATTCTCCGAAAAATGGTGGAGGAATCCAGGCAATGGCATGAAAAGTTACCCTTTGCTCTCATGGGTTACCGCACGACGGTACGTACTTCTATCGGAACCACACCTTATACACTGGTGTACGGAACGGAGGCTGTTATACCCGCAGAAATAGAAATACCGTCATTGCGAATTATAGCCGAATCTGAGATAGATGACGATGAATGGGTAAAGGCCCGTTTGGAACAGTTGAGTTTGATTGATGAGAAAAGGTTGGCCGCAGTTTGTCATGGGCAATTGTATCAACGGAGAATGGCCAGAGCATATAATAAAAAGGTACGACCTCAAAAGTTTGAAGTCGGACAGCTTGTGTTGAGGCGTATCTTACCGCATTGGGCCGAGGCGAAAGGCAAGTTTGCGCCAAATTGGCAGGGACCGTTTGTGGTATCACGGGTGTTGTCCAATGGAGCATTATATTTAACAGATGTTGAAGGAAAGTGCGTAGAGACTGCTATCAATTCAGATGCGGTCAAAAGATACTATGTATGATTCCTTTTCAATTATATATTTTGTATTTTGTTGTGATTTTGGAATTGAAATGACGAAGGCGTTTTATTCTCTATCCAAACACTTTATCCATTGATAACCCCTTTGAGCCTTAATGAATGAATTCTTTCATATCCCTCTCTCGGAATCGCTTTAGTGCAATAAGATCGAAATTGCCAGAATAAAAAAAAATGAAATGATGGAAAAATGAAATAAAAAAAATGAATGAATGAAAAATGATTTAAAAAAAAAAGAGAAAAAGACAAAGAAATCGGGAAAAAGTCAAAAGAAATCCATCTAACTAATGAAGTTGGATGAACTACGTCCGACTTGATCCCGAAAGGGTACGTAGGCAGCCTCTTTGAGGTTCAGTCACAATAAAGAAAAAATCCAAAAAATTCCCCACATATTGAAACTGGGGCAGAAGTTATGTTTAATAATTCCGAGAGTTTTAAATGTTTTTAAGCCTCGTGAGATTTTGAGCCTTTATATCTTTCTTTCTTAACCCACCCAAAAGCCACGTTACAGTCCAAAGAAAGACCTTCTGATCAATTTTGAAATGATAACAAATACAACGAAGGAGGAGCAAAGCATCGGATAATACCTGTGGTACAGAAATACAAAAAAGGAAAAAAAAAATGATGAAAAAATGAGAGAGTCTCATCGGTGAAAACCTTAACCGGCACTGTGAGGCGATTGTGAGTTTGAGAGAAATAAAAATGAGAGAGTCTCATCAGTGAAAACCTTAATCGGCACTGTGAGATGATTGCGAGGTTGAGAGAATAAATGAGAGAGTTCTATTGGTGAAAACCTTTCGAGGCACCTTAGGGCTATCGTGAGGACTATCAGAGAAAGAGAAAAAGTAACAAAAGCAGTATCGGTTTGGGTTGGAAACAAGTCGGAGACATAATAATGATTGGAACGAACTGGGTCAGAGTTTAAATACATGGCATGGTCAGCGGAATCAGCCAACAAATACCCAGATAAGTTCTGTCATCTCTCCAAAACACCCTTACCTTTCTTTCATTTTTCTGCATTTCATTGTTTACCCTTTTGAGAGCTAACTACCAGCTCCTGATAACGAAAGCTGAAACAACACTGAGTCAGAAAGGAAAGAAGATTTGGGAAGGAAATAAAGAAACTTGGCAGACATGGCCAAAGAAAAAGAAAACAAAACAAATGGAGAAATGAGAAAATACAAAAAGAGTCTGCAAGGGACAAGAAGTTGAAAGTCATGCAGCATGAGCAAGCAAAAACAAAGGCAGCAATAAGAAGTGGGGACGGCGGATGCCAGTTGCCAGCAGTTTGTATCTAATAAATTTTGTTTCATGCAGGAACAAATTATCACTAATCACTTTAAAGTAAATGTGACCAATGTGGAAAATGGAAAATACAAAAAGAGAAAGTTCGCCGAATAAGTGGAGAAATTCACAGGCAAGAGATAAGTTGGTAAAAGAAAATACCAAAAGAGGAAGGTAACATCTTTTAAAATCCACTCCCAGTCCTCAGGCTGAGGGAATACTTTTCTGCATTGCACGTTTCATTTCTGTTAGGCGCCCACCTTCTAATACGGGAATATTTTCTGCATTCGCATTGCACGTTTAAATTCTGTTAGGTGCCCACCTTCTAATACGGGAATATTTTCTGCATCGCATTGCACGTTTAAATTCTGTTAGGTGCCCACCTTCTAATACGGGAATATTTTCTGCATTTGCATTGCACATTTAATTTCTGTTAGGCGCCCACCTTCTAATACGGGAATATTTTCTGCATTTGCATTGCACGTTTAATTTCTGTTAGGCGCCCACCTTCTAATACGGGAATATTTTCCGCATTCGCATTGCACGTTTAAATTCTGTTAGGTGCCCACCTTCAAATACGGGAATATTTTCTGCATTCGCATTGCACGTTTAAATTCTGTTAGGCACCCACCTTCTAATACGGGAATATTTTCTGCATCGCATTGCACGTTTAATTTCTGTTAGGCGCCCACCTTCTAATACGGGAATATTTTCTGCATTTGCATTGCATGTTTAATTTCTGTTAGGCGCCCACCTTCTAATACGGGAATATTTTCCGCATTCGCATTGCACGTTTAAATTCTGTTAGGTGCCCACCTTCAAATACGGGAATATTTTCTGCATTCGCATTGCACGTTTAAATTCTGTTAGGCGCCCACCTTCTAATACGGGAATATTTTCTACATTCGCATTGCACGTTTAAATTTCTGTTAGGCGCCCACCTTCAAATACGGGAATATTTTCTGCATTTGCATTGCACGTTTAATTTCTGTTAGGCGCCCACCTTCTAATACGGGAATATTTTCTGCATTTGCATTGCACGTTTAATTTCTGTTAGGCGCCCACCTTCTAATACGGGAATATTTTCCGCATTCGCATTGCACGTTTAAATTCTGTTAGGTGCCCACCTTCAAATATGGGAATATTTTCTGCATTCGCATTGCACGTTTAAATTCTGTTAGGTGCCCACCTTCAAATACGGGAATATTTTCTGCATTCGCATTGCACGTTTAAATTCTGTTAGGCGCCCACCTTCTAATACGGGAATATTTTCTGCATTTGCATTGCATGTTTAATTTCTGTTAGGCGCCCACCTTCTAATACGGGAATATTTTCCGCATTCGCATTGCACGTTTAAATTCTGTTAGGTGCCCACCTTCAAATACGGGAATATTTTCTGCATTCGCATTGCACGTTTAAATTCTGTTAGGCGCCCACCTTCTAATACGGGAATATTTTCCGCATTCGCATTGCACATTTAAATTCTGTTAGGTGCCCACCTTCAAATACGGGAATATTTTCTGCATTCGTATTGCACGTTTAAATTCTGTTAGGCGCCCACCTTCTAATACGGGAATATTTTCTGCATCGCATTGCACGTTTAAATTTCGTTAGGTGCCCACCTTCTAATACGGGAATATTTTTCTGCATTCGCATTGCACGTTTAAATTCTGTTAGGTGCCCACCTTCTAATACGGGAATATTTTCTGCATCGCATTGCACGTTTAAATTTCGTTAGGTGCCCACCTTCTAATACGGGAATATTTTTCTGCATTCGCATTGCACGTTTAATTTCTGTTAGGTGCCCACCTTCTAATACGGGAATACTTTTCTGCATTCGCATTGCACGTTTAAATTCTGTTAGGTGCCCACCTTCTAATACGGGAATATTTTCTGCATTCGCATTGCACGTTTAAATTCTGTTAGGTGCCCACCTTCTAATACGGGAATATTTTCTGCATTCGCATTGCACGTTTAATTTCTGTTAGGTGCCTACCTTCTAATACGGGAATATTTTTCTGCATTTTGCATTGCACGTTTAATTTCTGTTAGGTGCCCACCTTCAAATACGGGAATACTTTTCCGCACATCATGGTTTATATAGTTAAAAGCCCACACTGGGGCAGAAAAAGAAAAAAAGTAAAGACGTAGTTTGTTGTTTTATTTTGAGCAGGTCCAACTCAAGATCAACAAAAACAAGAAAATCAACAAAAAGGGAGTCAACAAGAAAAGAAAATCAACAAAAAGAGAGTCAGCATCAAAGTAAATCAACAAAAAGAAAGAGATTCTGCATCATCGGAGAGGGAAGAAGAGCAAAAGCTAGATTAGGAACAATTGTAATTGTAGGATCATAGCTTAGAATAGCTTCTTCGTTTTACATTTCCCCCCCCCCCCCCCTTGGTGTAATAAGGAGTAAGTCAGCAGGTCTCAATTTTGAAGCCATTTGGCTAAAGGTAGAAATTTGAAGGTTTTTTAGAAGTTTGACCGGAGGTTGACTTTTTGATCTCGAGTGTCGGAATCCAATATCGAAAATTTGAGTAGGTCCGTAATGTCAAATATGACTTGTGTACATGATTGAGGTCAATCGCACGTGTTTTGATAAGTTTTGTGAGCACATGATTTTTGCACTAAGTAATTAATTCCAAAATTAAAATAAATATGTTTTTGAGTGCAATTACTTGATTTGTTTGGAATTGGCTATACTTTTGTGTTTGAACAAGTAGAAATTAGAAGAAAAATCAAAATAGGCTAGGCAATTAATTTGCTAGGTTAATTAGTTAGATTTTAAGAAAATTAACAAGAAATAGTGTTAAGTAGTAGAAATTAACAGAAAATAGCAAACAAAATTGTGAAAAATACTAGAAAATTAGAGTAAATAGGAAATTAGGTTTTATAATTTTTCATAAAAGAAAAGAAAAAAAAAGTATAAAAGCAAATACATAAAAAATAATAAAAAGCAGAAAAATACAAAATATAGGTGGTATAATATGGTTGGGCTGATTTGAATTGAAATGAACTGGCCCAATACATTGGCCCAAAGAAGACCCGGTCCGGAGATTAAGAGAGAGTGATCTTAGCCGTCCATCTTGATGAATCCAACGGCTCGGACAAATAGGCGGAATTAATTAGTTAATTAAATAAAATAAAGGTGATCTTGACCGTCCGTTTAGTTGATCTAAAGGTCGAGACCTTTGGTCTCTTTAGTAACCCAAAACGATAGCGTTTTAGTAACGCTGGTTCCTGGCCGTTGATCTCCATCAATTGGACGGCCAGGATCACCTTAGCTTCGTTGCCTATAAAAGGCTTTGGTCTGAACGGCCGTCTCATTTTAGCCAAATCCAAACCCTAGAGACGGCCGCCCTTCCTCCCCTCTCTTCATCTTCATCATCATCGTCTTCATCCGGAGAACTTTAAACGGCCATGGCGGCCACCATTCCTTACGGTGGTCGCCGGCCACTCTTTACCTCTCCCCTCTTCTTCTCTCTTCTTCTTCACTCATCATACACCCAGAACCCAGAAACCAACCCTTTCTTCAAAACTCCGGTCACCGGAACGTCACCGGTGACCATCCAAAGAATGAACCACCGTCTCAAACCAATGCCAATCGATCTGGCTTGGTCTGATCTACACCTCTATACCATTCATTCCCTTCGAATCTTCCCGTAACTCCTCGAATATTCCAAAGAAGGTCGTCGGAACCCTAACTCCGGCGACCCCCAAAGTCGAACCACCCAAAGACCGTGTCTTTTACACTCCTGAACACCCCCCTGTAACTCAGAATTCAAAAAGGCTCCGTCTTTAAGCCTAAGAAGAAAACCAGAAGAGAAGAGAAAAAAACAAAGAAAAAAAAAGAGAATAAAGAAAGAGAAGAGAGAAGAAAATCAGGAAAAAAGAGAGTGAAAAGAGCGTAAAAAAGAGAAATAGGAAGCTCGGGGGACAGGCCCCGCTAAGCTAAGTACCCCATCCCCTCTCTGTTTCTTTGGCTTACTTTTTCTGTCTTTGTTTGTGTGTTTATCATGTTTTTGTTAATTAGTCGCATGAATTAGGTTTTTTTTTAGTTTTTGATAAGTTTCTGCTTTATCTATATGTCCTTTTCTATATCTCATGATTAGCCATAGGGTTTGTTCTTTGTTGTCTTCTGTTGTTTTGTTCTTTATTTTTTTCTTGTGTTTCACATGCTATGTTTAAAACTTCTTCTGTTATTCTATTTATCTTCTTTCATTTCACAACATGAATCTGTTCATCTTCTATGTGTTATTCGATTCAAAGAGCCTGTTAGGTTAGGATTTTCTATTTCTCTGCTTAGCGTTTGTTCTTTTCTTTTTATGTTAATCTCTCCTTGATTCATATTTCGTGTCTGGCATATTCTTGTCTATTTCTTTGTTTCCTTTAAAATTCCACGACTACATCTGTTTAACAATAAGGTTCTTAAACGGTTCTTTGGAGCATGTTAATGATAGAATTTTGCTTGTTACTTGTCTTGTTAATCTTCATGGTATTTCTTTTGTTTTGTTTGTTGCAAACCACGTTCTATTTCTGCTAAGTCAAAAGAGTTACCTTGAATTCCTTTTCTTTCTTCATCTTGTAAATATTACAGTCTTTGGATCTGTTTAGCTTTTACAGTCCAGCTTTCTCCTATTGTCATGCATGCTTAGATTTAATAGTAGCTTAATTTCATTTTCTTCTCATCAAGTTTCTTTTAAAGTATCCTGGTTGATCTGTCCTGTTTCTCTTTCACTGTTTCACCATGTTATTCTTTTCTTCATCTTCATCTTGATCTATCATATGCATACATAAGGTTAGGATTAGCTGATAGCCCTATGCTTTCCATGTCCTATTTGCTTAGTATGATTCTAGGTTTAGTACTTGAAAATGGATCCTGGCTACTTTGTTTTACTTATTCTGTGGTCCTTATGTCTGATTAAGCCATGTTTCATCTCTTACTGATTATTTGTGAGAGTCTAGCTTCTGTGTATGTCTATGCCATGAACATTAAAGGTTTTGAGGTTTTTCAATGTATCATCTGACATAAACTGCTTGTAATTAAGTCTAATTGATATTGATTGATATTTTGTCACATGAAACTAAGTAATGTGAATTGATTGATTAAGATTCAACCCTATCAAATTGTGCCTTCTGAGTTTTGATTGATTGATGCACATTGTTTGATCTTATGTGACTATGTGTGCAATACTTGTTAAGATGACTGGGTTTTCAGTAGTTCTTGTTGGTATGGTTATTTGATTAACATTCTTCAATCTTAGTGGAAGTGGTTATAGTTGTTAGTGCTAGGATTTCATAAATGGGTAGTTTTTAAATAGGATAGAACTTAAAATGAACAAAAACAGGTTATAAGTTAAATAATTGGCTTAAGAATGGTTAACCTTGCAAAGGGTTGACCTATTCTATAAGGCCCTAACACACAGTCCACTTTAAAAGTGGCTAGTTGTGCAAAATGGCTATGTCTGCAAATACAGACTGGCCCAGGCTCTCTTTAGAGCCCTGAACATAAAAGTGGCCAAACCTGCAAAGGTTTTGGGCCCAAATGTTCAGTAATTGGGTTTAATTACCCAAAGCCAAGTCTCAACTTGAGACTGGCTAGATTTTAAAGAGTTATTTTTAATAACAAAGCAGGCCATGCCTGCAATTAGCTTAAAATTGTAATAACTTAGTCTTAATTAACTGGAATTAATTAAAAGTGACTAAAATTGAAATAGTTTCTTAAAAATAAAACTGGCCAGCCCTTAAATACCAATGCAAGGGCTGGCTATTAGTTAAATAAGTTCAAAAGAAGCTGAAATCTAACCTAGGTAAGCTGGTAAATCAGCAGTGCCCTTAGGGGCACAATTGGGAATTTAAAAGGTAAAATAGTAAATAGTTAGAACCTAAGAGGGTAAGGGAGTCCTTTGTACCCCTGATTTCTGTAATTTTGCAGAGATTAAAGGGTATAATGGTCTCCTTAAAAAGGGAAATCTGTAAAAATCTCAAACCCTTAGGGATACATTGGTAAAAACCTACTGAAAGGAATCTTTAGAACCTTCCAGCACATGCTGGAAGGGTTTTGATAACTAATTTAGGGACTAAAGTGTATATTTTATAGTTTTAGGAGGGGGAGAAGTGGGATTAATCCCATACTTCCTCCCCAAGTCATCAGCCCTTAGCTTCAACTATAAATACACCTAAACAAGGGCTGAAAAAAGGGGGGTTCCAATTCTGAGCAATCTAAAAATCATTTTGGGCTGGCTTTTGAATACAAAGCTTCAGAGAAAAGAAATAGCATAAAAACAATAGGATTTCTGGGATTTTTCGAATAGAAACTAGTTAATTTCTTCGGGTTTTTTCGAAATTCTTTGCTGGAAATTGGTCTGGGTTTCTATTTGAGTTCTGCTGGGTTTCCTGCTTACTGATTGTTGTGTTATTCGATTCATTTGGCATCCAATTCAATCTGTTGCATTGTTGCTGAGTCCTTGTTGATTATTTGCTCCTATCCTTCCCTTAGAACTCATTGGATTTTCACTTTTGATCCAGGTACATTTTCTGTTCAAGTGAAGTTGTATTGATGCTCTTGATGAAAAATGAAAAATGAAGATTCCAGTTTAAGTTATGCTATTTTATAGTTATGATTTAGATTTGTAATTCATTCATTATAGTCTTCTGTAATAGCTGAAGAACAAAACATACAGAAACAATGTAATAGCTAGTAGTAATGTAGTAGTAGTATGTCACTTAGCTTAATTAGGCAAAACCTCTAAAACGAAGTCTATTAGCAATCACATGAGTCGACAACAGCCAATACTCACGTAATTAGTCTATTTCGTCGATATCCAGTTTCGAATAAGTTATAAGAGGAAATAATCGGATGAAGTAACACTTAAGGTGAAACTGGATTTTAAGATTGTCAAACAAGTCTGATTCACATTGTCATCAGTAGTTAGTCATATTTGTAAATTAGTGTATTGATACAAACAATTTCAAAAAGGGGAATCACAATTAGAGGATCTGATAACTAGCTCGCAATTGGGTTTATGATACTAATCAGGTTTAAATCATAGTAAAGTCGACAATATAATTATGTATGATTAGCTAATCACTTAGTCTTAGATCACTTGTAGATAATTAGCTTAACTGTTCTGTAGGTTTCCAATATAATCAAACAGACTTCTTAGAATTGGTATTAAACCTTTAACCAGTAATTAATTGTATTAATATTATTTCTTAGCTGTAAATTGATAGTAGTTATAGTTTCATCAAGCCTGTACAGAAGACCATTGATTTAGAATCATTATTTTATGTACCTCTGATATAAATAAAAATGCTTATGGATTTCTTATCGTTCAAAAATGTGCATCTTCGTTTGTTTATTTTCAATGTAGTGCAATTTCGGTTTGGGCTTGATTCCAGGCGTGAGCCCGAACTGTGGTATGTAGCCAATTGGCTAACGACCCAAAGTTCAGTAACTACCTGGGCCTTTAAGGCCTGGGCCGATGTAATGTTCGTGTAAAGCTTCAATCAGAACCAGGCTCCATTTAAATAACAGAAATCACATGGGCCTGGAAAGCTTAGTGAATACGATTAAGGAAAGAACAAATGTAGAAAACGTAGTTAAATACTAGTATTGAATCCTTTAATGAAAATTGGGACGAGCCTCGCCCGAATAACAAATACCGGGGCCCCCATTTAGTAATAAGATAACATAGTAGAATCGGAGAGGCTAATAGTGAATTCCATAGCCTCTCCCAAAGTTAAAAAGCCGATATAGACTATCTTAAGGCACGATTTTAATATACCTTCCTATGAACGAGTGTGCACTTGGTGCGACTCAAATCCAAATCTCGGCAAAGCCAAAATATACCGAAGGTCATAGGTGTACTGGTTGCAGTATGACCCGAGGTATGTTTTCGCGATGTCGCAAATTCTTAAAAATAATATCTATATAAAAAGCACATATGTTGTTTAAATCCATAATTAAGTCAAATAAAAGTCAAGAACGACAGTGGAGCGACCGTGCTAAAACCACGGAATCCGGGAGTGCCTAACACCTTCTCCCGGGTTAACAGAGTTCCTTATCCGGACCTCTGCTTCGCAGACATTTTAAGAGTCAAAATTCCTCGGATTCGGAATTAACCGGTGACTTGGGACACCATTATCATTCCCAAGTGGCGACTCTGATTAATCTCTAATAAAATCCCGAACCGATTGTCCTTTAATTGGAAAAACTCCTTCCCTTACGTTATTTTATCCGTTTTGGGTAATTGAGCGTCGGGGTATACCCTACAAGTGTATTGTAACGACCCGACCGGTCGTTTTAGAAAATTACGCCCCTATCCCTAATTTAACTGTTCCCCTAAGTTCATTTCTGCTATTGTGGGTTGCCGGGAGAGTCGGTTCCGAAAATTTGAGCATTTTGGGACACTTAGTCCCTAAATAAGAGCTTTGAAGCTAGAAAATGGCCCGTAGCCGGAACAGTGTTAAGACGATCTCGGAACGGAAATCCGATGGTTCCATTAGCTCCGTTAGGTGATTTCGGGTTGGGAGCGCGTTCGGAATGTATTTTGGAGGTCCGTAGCTCAATTAGGCTTGAAATGCCGAAGGTTGAAATTGTGGCGAAATCCGAACGATAGGTGAGATTTTGATCCGGGGGTCGGAATGGAATTCCGACAATTCCTGTAGCTTCGTTATGTGATTTTGGATATGTCCGCAAACTTTCAGGTCATTTGGACGTCATTTGGCCGGGTTTTGGATTGAATGTTAGTTTTGAAAGTTTTGAAGAAACTTAGGCTTGAATCGATGTGATTTATGGGTTTTGATGTTGTTAGACGTGTTTTTATGATTGGAATAAGTTCGTATCGTGTTTTGGAGTATGTTGGTGGTTTTCGTTGGGGTCCCGGAGGCCTCGGGATGAATTCGGACCATCATCCGGCGTTTGGAAGCATGAAATGGTCCGCTGAAATCTGCAGATCACTGGGCATAAAATAAGCCTTCGCGTTCGCGAAGGAAGGTTCCGCGTTCGCGAAGGCCAGGTTCAGTAAGGCATCGCGTTCGCGAGGTCAATGCCGCGTTCGCGAAGGGTGAGGCCAGTTGGTCATCGCGTTCGCGAGGGGTGGGTCGCGTTCGCGTAAGAGGGAAAGGAAAGGCATCGCGGACGCGTGACTTCACGTCGCGTTCGCGTTGAGTAAAAGTCAGGAGGCTGAGGATTTGATCTTCGCGGACGCGTGAGAGAGTGCCGCGTTCGCGATGAAGAAGAGGAGGAAGGCATCGCGTTCGCGTGAGAGGCGTCGCGAACGCGATAAAGAAATGAGGCTGGCAGTGATGTTAAGTTCAGAACAGAACCAGTCGCGGGTTTAATACCCAAAGACGCCATTTTTGAGTTCTAGAGAGAGAAACTCACGGGAATTGCTGGTAATTCATTGGGGATTCGTTGGAGGTAAGTTTTGTGGCTTAATTACATCATTTTAACATGAAATCCTTGGTTAAATCCCTGTAAATGGAAGATTTAAGGTGGGTTTGAGCCCTAGGCCTAAATTTAAGAAAAACACTGATTTGAGTGGGCAAATGGAGTCCGATTTCGATAAATTTTATATGCACGGACTCGTATTGAGATAAGGAACCCGAATATATAATTTTTGTGATTTTTCGATAAGCGTACCGAAAGTCGGGTTTTGGCAACTTGTGGGTTTTGGTGAATTTTGAGTTAATTTGATTGGGTAATGCCCAATTGGCCTATTTTGATGTGATTCTATTGATTTTTATCCGATTCTACACTTGTGGAGGCCGACATTCGTGGCAAGAGGGTTATTGCTTAGCGGTTTTGTACCGGAATTGAGGTAAGTGGCTTGTCTAACCTCGTGTGGGGGAATTTTCACCCCTAGGATATTATGTGATAGTTTAAATGCCTTGTACGCGAGGTGACGGGCGTGTACATGCGCTGGTTGTTGAACACGTACTTTATTCAGAAATGTTCGATGAGCGATATCCCTGTCTTTGGTTGTTAATTTGATATTTTACCCGGTAGTGGTTAGAAGAGCATGATTAGGTAGCACTTAACTGTTTAGTTGCCTAACTGCCTTATTTGAACTCCTTGTTAATTATTGGCACTATTTTTCGGTGAAGTTATAGTTGAGCATAATTATTTCTCTCTCTGGATTTCCTTAATTGGCTGTGCTTGTGGACTGCGGGTTCGATTCCCGGAGACCCAGGGCTGTGGGTTCGATTCCCAGAGACCCGATGTGATATTGGTAGGGACTACGGGTTCGATTCCCGAGATCCTGAGTTATTTATTGGTAGGGACTGCGGGTTCGATTCCCGAGATCCTGAGTTATTTATTGGTAGGGACTGCGGGTTCGATTCCCGAGATCCTGAGTTATTTATTGGTAGGGACTGCGGGTTCGATTCCCGGAGATCCTGAGTTATTGTGATATTATTGAGAAAAGGACTACGGGTTCAATTCCCGGAGATACTAGATTGTAGATTATACTTGTTGTGTTGATTTCTCTTGTTAGCTTAACTGTAGACGGCTTGTAGTATTTATTTCATTTGCTGTTATTTCAGACTTATTCCTATTTTGTACTGTTAGGTGTTATTATCATTATTTTTATTATTTCTCGGTAGGGCCCCGACCTTCCTCGTCACTACTCCATCGAGGTTAGGCTTGGCACTTACTGAGTACCGCCGTGGTGTACTCATGCTACTCTTCTGCACACTTTCGTTGTGCAGATCCAGGTACATCAGAGCAGGCTCGTACTAGGTGATTCTGCAGCTTTCTGGGAGACTTCGAGGTATGATCTGCTACGTCCGCGGATCCGGAGGCTTCCCTTCTATTCTAGCATTACTAGTTGACATTTTTCTTCATTTCGTTGTTAGATACTCTTTACACATAGAGCCACAGTTGTATTTCTCTTTTAGTCTGTGTTACCGTGGGGTTCCGGATCTTGGTAGTGTTTATTTATTGTGTGATGGATGTATGTGCCAAGTGGCACGGATTACATATCTTTTATGTTATTTTCCGCTGTTTCTTATTTAAGTAATTATAATTTATAGATTCCGCAACGTGTTAGGCTTACCTAGTCGTGGGGACCGGGTGCCATCACGACATGTTCACAATTGGTGAACTAGGGTCGTGACAAGTTGGTATTAGAGCTCTAGGTTCGTAGGAGTCACGGGACACAGACCGGTTACTTAGATTCTCGCTGATCGATACGGAGACGTCTGTATTTATCTACGAGGGGCTATGTAACTGTTTAGGAAACTCTTCATTTCTTTTGGATTCCTTGTCGTGCGACATTTTTGGCATCAAAAATCTAAACTATTGCTTTCTATTCTCTCACAGATGGTGAGGACACGAGCTAACCGCGATGATCAGGTACCCGCGCCCCCTGTTGCTGCCGTCAGAGGCCGGGGCCGAGGTAGAGGACGAGGACGCGCCCGAGGTGCAGCCACAGCACCCGCGCGCGCTGCCGCTGAGGTGCCACATGTAGACCAGGTTGGAGCGCATGCACCTGGTACACCGACTACAGCTGCTACTACTCCAGCACTATAGGAGACCCTGGCCCAGTTCATGAGCATGTATACCACTTTAGCTCAGGCAGGACTGCTTCCCCTCGTCGCAGCTACATCTCAGGCCGGGGGAGGGGCCCAGACTCCCGCAGCCATTACACCGGAGCAGCGTGTGCCAGTGGGACAGGTTCCAAATGTTTTGGTTATGCCTCCTGCCGCCCCAGCACAGCCCGGAGATGGGCCAGCTGCCTCTGAGGACGAGCAGCGTAGATTGGAGAGGTTCAAGAAATATGACCCTCCAGTGTTCAGTAGGTTGGCTTCAGATGATGCATTGGGTTTTCCGGAGGAGTGTCATCGTATTCTTCGTACTATGGGGATTGTGGAGACCAGCGGGGTTTCCTTCACTGCCTTTCAGTTTCGTGGGGCCGCTTATGATTGGTGGCGCACGTATGAGTTGGATAGTCCGGAGGAGTCTGCTTCATTGACTTGGACGCAGTTTTCAGATCTATTTTTGAGGGAGTTTGTTCCACAGAGCCTTAGGGATTCTTGGCGCTCGGAGTTTGAGCGGTTGCGACAGGGCTCCATGTCAGTATCGGAGTATGCCATCAGTTTCACCCGTCTGGCCAGGCATGCACCGGCCTTGGTAGCCACAGTTCGGGAGAGAGTGCGGAGATTTATTGAGGGCCTGATTCCGCCGATCCGATCCAACATGGCCACAGAGTTGGAGACAGATATATCTTATCAGCAGGCAGTTAGCATTGCCAGGAGGATCGAGAGTATGCTCCCTAGAGAGCGGAGAGATAGAGAGGCCAAGAGGTCTCGTGAGTCGGGCCATTTCTCTGGAGCCCGCACTTCATCAGCAGGTCGTTTTGGCAGGGGTTATTCCGGTCGACCAGTTCACTCGGCATTGCCCGCAGCAGGTAGTACTCCAGGTCTTCCAGCACCTCAGGAGCCTTATTATGCTCCCCCAGTTTCCAGTGCACCTCCTGCGCGGGGTCCTTCCAGAGGTCAGGCTAGTGGGGGAGAGGCCGGTCAGTCACAGTCACCGTGTCCTCCCAGAGCTTGCTTTGGGTGCGGGGATACTCGCCATCCGGTGAGGGAGTGCCCCAGGCGTAGGAGGGGGGCACCTCACCAGTCTTCGCAGCATCAGCGTGGCTCTCAGGGTCAGCAGGCTATCATTCCAGCTCCAGCTGCTATTCCACCTGCCCAGCCAGCCAGGGGCGGGGGTCAGGGTTCCAGAGGCCGCCCTCGAGAGGGGGGACAGGCCAGATTCTATGCTATTCCTGATCGCGCTGCGGCTGTTGCATCTGACTCTGTTATCACAGGTATTATTCTGGTTAGTCACGGGGAGGCATCGGTTCTATTCGACCCTGGTTCCACTTTTTCATATGTGTCTTCTTACTTTGCTTCTCATCTGGGTGTGCCTCGGGATTCTTTGAGTGCCCCCATTTATGTTTCCACTCTGGTGGGTGATTCTTTGGCTGTGGACCGCGTATATCGGTCGTGTTTGATTACCATTTGTGATTTTGAGACCAGAGCGGATCTATTGCTGCTTGGGATGGTCGATTTTGATATTATTCTGGGCATGGACTGGTTGTCGCCCCATTATGCTATTCTTGATTGTCACGCCAAGACCGTGACGCCGGCTATGCCAGGCATTCCACGTATTGAGCGGAGTGGTACTCTAGATCACACCCTAGCCGTGTTATTTCTTTTCTCGGAGCTCAGCGTATGGTTGAGAAGGGTGTGCCGCTTATCTTGCCTATGTGCGGGACGTCAGCATTGACCCTCCTCTATTGATTCTGTTCCCGTGGTACGTGACTTTGCCGATGTATTTCCAGCTGATCTTCCGGGCATGCCGCCTGACCGAGACATTGACTTTGCTATTGACTTGTTGCCGGGCACTCAGCCCATTTCTATTCCACCGTACCGTATGGCTCCTCCCGAATTAAAGGAGTTGAAGGATCAGTTACAGGAGTTATTGGGCAAGGGTTTTATTCGACCCAGTGTTTCGCCTTGGGGTGCTCCTGTATTGTTTGTGAAGAAAAAGGACGGTTCTATGCGTATGTGTATTGACTATCGTCACCTGAATAAGGTTACAGTGAAGAACCGGTATCCTTTGCCCCGTATTGATGATTTATTTGACCAGTTACAGGGCGCACATGTGTTCTCTAAGATTGATTTGCGCTCTGGGTATCACCAGCTGAAGATTCGGGAGCCAGATATCCCGAAGACTGCCTTCAGGACCCGGTATGGTCACTATGAGTTCCTCGTGATGTCTTTTGGGTTGACTAATGCTCCAGCAGCATTTATGCATTTGATGCACAGTGTGTTCAGGCCTTATCTGGACTCGTTCGTGATTGTCTTCATTGATGATATTCTAGTATATTCTCGGAGCCGGGAAGAGCACGAGCAGCATTTGAGGATAGTGCTTCAGATCCTGAGGGAGAAGCAGCTTTATGCCAAGTTCTCTAAATGTGAATTTTGGTTGAGTTCTGTGGCATTTTTGGGCCACGTGGTGTCGAGTGATGGTATTCGAGTAGATCCGAGGAAGGTGGAGGCCGTGCAGGAGTTGGCCCAGACCCTCCTCCGCTACTGAGATACGCAGTTTCCTTGGTTTGGCGGGCTACTACCGTCGTTTCGTAGAGGGGTTCTCTTCGATTGCAGCACCTATGACTAGATTGACCCAAAAGGGTGCCCCTTTTCAGTGGACGGACGAGTGTGAGGCGAGCTTTCAGAAGCTCAAGACAGCGTTGACTTCGGCCCCTATATTGATGTTGCCTACAGGTTCGGGGTCCTATACTGTATATTGTGATGCCTCACGAGTTGGACTCGGTGCAGTATTGATGCAGGACGGTAGGGTGATTGCCTACGCGTCCAGACAGCTAAAGGTACATGAGAAGAACTGTCTTGTTCATGATCTGGAGCTAGCTGCCATTGTTCACGCCTTGAAGATTTAGCGTCATTACTTGTATGGGGTTCCTTGTGAGATCTACACTGATCACCGGAGCTTGCAGCACTTGCTTAAGCAGAAGGACCTGAATATGCATCAGAGGAGCTGGTTGGAGCTACTGAAGGACTATAATATTACTATTCTCTATCATCCGGGCAAGGCTAACGTGGTTGTCGATGCCTTGAGTCATCGGGCGGAGAGTTTGGGGAGTTTGGCATATCTACCAGCTTCGGAGAGGCCTATGGCGATGGATGTTCAGGCTTTAGCCAGACAGTTTGTTAGACTTGATCTTTCGGAGCCCAGCCGGATTATGTCATGTGTGGTTTCTCGGTCTTCTCTATTTGACCGCATCAGGGAGCGTCAGTTCGACGACCCTCATTTGCTTGTCCTTCAAGATAGAGTTCGGCGTGGTGATGCTCGAGATGTTACCATCGGGGATGATGGAGTTATGAGGATGCAGGGGCGTATCCGTGTGCCCAATGTAGATGATCTTCGAGAGCTGATTCTAGCAGAGGCCCATAGTTCGCGGTATTCCATCCATCCGGGTTGCCGCGAAGATGTATCAGGACTTGAAACAGCATTACTGGTGGAGGCGGATGAAGAAGGATATAGTTGATTATGTTTCTAAATGCCTCAATTGCCAGCAGGTGAAGTATGAGCATCAGCGTCCGGGTGGATTGATGCAGCAGATTGAGATTCCAGAGTGGAAATGGGAGCGCATCACCATGGACTTTGTATCGGGGCTTCCACGGACTATTAGGAAGTTTGATTCTATTTGGGTTATTGTGGATCGGCTGACCAAGTCCGCCCATTTTATACCGGTGAGCACTACTTATTCATCGGAGCGACCGGCGGAGATCTATATCAAGGAGATAGTTCGGCTGCATGGTATTCCAGTTTCCATCATTTCAGATAGAGGCACTCAGTTCACTTCACGGTTCTGGAGAGCTGTACAGCAGGAGTTAGGTACTCGGGTAGAGCTGAGCACATCATTTCACCCCCAGACTGATGGGCAGTCCGAACGCACTATTCGGATTTTGGAGGATATGCTCCGTGCGTGCGTGATTGAGTTTGGAGGTTCATGGGATCACTTCTTGCCACTGGCGGAGTTTGCTTATAACAACAGCTACCAGTCTAGTATTCAGATGGCACCGTACGAGACCCTATATGGTAGGAGGTGCAGGTCTCCCGTGGGTTGGTTTGAGCCGGGCGAGGCCAGGTTACTAGGTACTGATATGGTTCAGGAGGCTATGGACAAGGTCAAGGTGATTCAGGACAGACTTCGTGCGGCCCAGTCCAGACAAAAGAGTTATGCGGACAAGAAGGTTCGCGATGTGGCTTTTATGGTTGGTGAGCGGGTTCTGCTTCGAGTCTCGCCCATGAAGGGCGTTATGAGGTTTGGGAAGAAAGGGAAGCTGAGTCCTAGATTTATTGGCCCTTTTGAGATTTTGAGGCGTGTTGGGGAGGTTGCTTATGAGTTGGCCTTACCTCCCAGCCTAGCCGGAGTTCACCCCGTATTTCATGTCTCCATGCTCCGGAGATACCATGGTGACCCGTCGCATGTGTTGGATTTCACATCTGTTTAAGTGGAAAAACTCCTTCCCTGTTTATTATTATATCCCTTCTCGGGGTGTAGTATTAAACAGTGGCACATTTACGTTTTTTACGCTATGTATGTGCGATGTAAAAAGGAGGTGTGACAATGCGCAGCCAGTACCCTCATCTTTTCACTACTCCAGGTATGTTTTCATGCTCGTTCGAGGACGAACGAATCTTTAAGTGTGGGAAGATGTAACGACCCGACCGGTCGTTTTAGAAAATTATGCCCCAATCCCTAATTTAACTATTCTCCTAAGTTCATTTCTGCTATTGTGGGTTGCCGGGAGAGTCGGTTCCGAAAATTTGAGCATTTTGGGACACTTAGTCCCTAAATAAGAGCTTTGAAACTAGAAAACGGTTCGTAGCCGGAACAGTGTTAAGACGATCTCGGAACGGAAATCCGATGGTTCCATTAGCTCCGTTAGGTGATTTCGGGGTTGGGAGCGCGTTCAGAATGTATTTTGGAGGTCCGTAGCTCAATTAGGCTTGAAATGCCGAAGTTTAAAATTTTGGCGAATCCGAACGATAGGTGAGATTTTGATCCGAGGGTCGGAATGGAATTACGACAATTCCCGTAGCTTCGTTATGTGATTTTGGATATGTCCGCAAATTTTCAGGTCATTCGGACGTCGTTTGGTTGGGTTTTAGATCGGATGTGCAATTCTGAAAGTTTTAAGAAATTTAGGCTTGAATCGATGTGATTTATGGGTTTTGATGTTGTTAGACGTGTTTTTATGATTGGAATAAGTTCGTATCGTGTTTTGGAGTATGTTGGTGGTTTTCGTTGGGGTCCCGGAGGCCTCGGGATGAATTCGGACCATCATCCGGCGTTTGGAAGCATGAAATGGTCTGCTGAAATCTGCAGATCACTGGGCATAAAATAAGCCTTCGCGTTCGCGAAGGAAGGTTCCGCGTTCGCGAAGGCCAGGTTCAGTAAGGCATCGCGCTCGCGAGGACAATGCCGCGTTCGCGAAGGGTGAGGCCAGTTGGTCATCGCGTTCGCGAGGGGTGGGTCGCGTTCGCGTAAGAGGGAAAGGAAAGGCATCGCGGACGCGTGACTTCACGTCGCGTTCGCGTTGAGTAAAAGTCAGGAGGCTGAGGATTTGATCTTCGCGGACGCGTGAGAGAGTGCCGCGTTCGCGATGAAGAAGAGGAGGAAGGCATCGCGTTCGCGTGAGAGGCGTCGCGCGAACGCGATGAAGAAATGAGGCTGGCAGTGAAGTTAAGTTCAGAACAGAACCAGTCGCGGGTTTAATACCCAAAGACGCCATTTTTGAGTTCTAGAGAGAGAAACTCACTGGAATTGCTGGTAATTCATTGGGGATTCGTTGGAGGTAAGTTTTGTGGCTTAATTACATCATTTTAACATGAAATCCTTGGTTAAATCCCCGTAAATGGAAGATTTAAGGTGGGTTTGAGCCCTAGGCCTAAATTTAAGAAAAACACTGATTTGAGTGGGCAAATGGAGTCCGATTTCGATAAATTTTATATGCACGGACTCGTATTGAGATAAGGAACCCGAATATATAATTTTTGTGATTTTTCGATAAGCGTACCGAAAGTCGGGTTTTGGCAACTTGTGGGTTTTGGTGAATTTTGAGTTAATTTGATTGGGTAATGCCCAATTGGCCTATTTTGATGTGATTCTATTGATTTTTATCGGATTCTACACTTGTGGAGGCCGACATTCGTGGCAAGAGGGTTATTACTTAGCGGTTTTGTACCGGAATCGAGGTAAGTGGCTTGTCTAACCTCGTGTGGGGGAATTTTCACCCCTAGGATATTATGTGATAGTTTAAATGCCTTGTACGCGAGGTGACGGGCGTGTACATGCGCTGGTTGTTGAACACGTACTTTATTCAGAAATGTTCGATGAGCGATATCCCTGTCTTTGGTTGTTAATTTGACATTTTACCCGGTAGTGGTTAGAAGAGCATGATTAGGTAGCACTTAACTGTTTGGTTGCCTAACTGCCTTGTTTGAATTCCTTGTTAATTATTGGCACTATTTTTCGGTGAAGTTATAGTTGAGCATAATTATTTCTCTCTCTGGATTTCCTTAATTGGCTGTGCTTGTGGACTGCGGGTTCGATTCCCGGAGACCCAGGGCTGTGGGTTCGATTCCCAGAGACCCGATGTGATATTGGTAGGGACTACGGGTTCGATTCCCGAGATCCTGAGTTATTTATTGGTAGGGACTGCGGGTTCGATTCCCGAGATCCTGAGTTATTTATTGGTAGGGACTGCGGGTTCGATTCCCGAGATCCCGAGTTATTTATTGGTAGGGACTGCGGGTTCGATTCCCGGAGATCCTGAGTTATTGTGATATTATTGAGACATGGGCTGCGGGTTCGATTCCCGGAGACCCAGGGGTACTGAGAATGGGACCGGGGGTTCAATTCCCACAGATCCTGGATTTGTTTATTTGAGTTGGTTATTTGTTATTAGCTTGGTTGTAGACAGTTTCAGTAAACATCGTAAATGTTGTTATTTTGGAAATTTTGTTGTTATCTTTTAAACTGCTTATTTCTCATTATCATTTTGTTATTGATTCTCTCAGTAGGGCCCTGACTTTCCTCGTCACTACTCCGTCGAGGTTCGGCTTGGCACTTACTGAGTACCGCCGTGGTGTACTCATGCTACTTTTCTCCACACTTTTGTTGTGCAGATCTAGGTACATCAGGACAGACTTATACTAGGTAATTCAGAAGCACTTTGGGAGACCTCGAGGTATGATCTGCTACGTCCGCGGATCCGGAGGCTTCCCTTCTATTCTAGCATTACTAGTTGACATTTTTCTTCATTTCGTTGTTAGATACTCTTTACACATAGAGCCACAGTTGTATTTCTCTTTTAGTCTGTGTTACCGTGGGGTTCCGGATCTTGGTAGTGTTTATTTATTGTGTGACGGATGTATGTGCCAAGTGGCACGGATTACATATCTTT
Organism: Nicotiana noctiflora; assembly: GCA_032618575.1. Taxonomy (NCBI): domain Eukaryota; kingdom Viridiplantae; phylum Streptophyta; class Magnoliopsida; order Solanales; family Solanaceae; genus Nicotiana; species Nicotiana noctiflora. The sequence goes on along the minus strand of JASVEL010000553.1, from coordinate 46,628 downwards.
TATGTTATTTTCCGCTGTTCCTTATTTAAGTAATTAAAATTTATAGATTCCGCAATGTGTTAGGCTTACCTAGTCGTGGGGACTGGGTGCCATCACGACATGTTCACAATTGGTGAACTAGGGTCGTGACATGTATTTATACGCTTTTAAGTATTTGGGGTAGTAAAAAGGGAGGTGTGACATCATGTAAACTCTTAATTCTAAAATCTCAATAATCACTGTACAGAATGGTCGCCAGAATATGTTACATTTAGCTAATCACCTACTTTAAAACAATTCATAAAAAAAAACTAATTATATGCACAATTTGTAGATCTTTTAAACTTGGAATCTAAACAATTGCATTTATCAACTATATGTCATATGACATTTTAACCTTATTAGCCATTGAGACTTACTGTTTTTATAGATGCTAACAAAAATCTACTATGAATTAACTTGAATATATTAGTCCAATCCAGTCAAAATAAGAACTAATTACAACTAAACTAATCCTAAATAAATACAAATATCTCTAACTAGATCTGTGTATAAAATAGAAAACAAAGCAGAAAATAAAAATCACGACAGTACGCTGAACATTTCAATTCATTCACTTCATTTCTATGGCTTGAGGTTACAAATGTGTACCTGAAATGGTAATTGGAGGAGAAGATCAGCAACAGCAGGCAAGAGCAAACAACAACAAATGCAGCAACAGCAGGCAATTAACAGACAATCACAGGTTATCCAGAAGAATCCAGTGATTGGGGAGTTGTATTGAAAACCAAACAGGCACAACAGCTAAACACCAATGAACAACAGCAAACCAACAAACCAGAGATAGATGCAAGAACCAACACAAAATCTGGCCAACCCTCAATGAAACAGTAACAAGCACACTTAGGAAATTTTCCTTCCTATCTCTCTGTATGTCTCTGTTTTTCTCTTCTCTCACAGGCTATCAATTTCTTAAATGTATCTGTATACCTCTACTGTATGTTTAGAACTCTCTCCAAAGTGTTTCCCAGTGTGTATTTGTGTGAGTTTCTGTGAGTGTATCTATGAGTGTATCTGTCTCTTCTCTGTTCCAGAGAGATCCTTTTATAAACCTGAGAAAACATGACAGCCCTTTAACCCTTCAATTTCACTGCTTTTCTACCTTGCACATGTATCCCTCTACCCTTTTAATCATTCCCCATCTGTTTTCCAGATCTCTTTTGCCTATTTTAACATTTAAAACTTATTATAAACAAAAGTATCTACCTGTTATTCTCTGATCCCACTTAAGTCTGTCTAAGTATGAATTTTAACACTTAAACAACTAACTAAAGGCAGAAACCACTGGAATATACTGCTGTCCAGCAGTTCCAGCAACTCAATCCATGTGCAATGCACCCTAATGCTTATTTTTTGAGCACTTAAACAGTTTAAACAACCAGCAAACATCACAAACAATCCTAATTCTATCCAACAAGAGTTATGGATACAAATGAGGATCAATGTCTGTCTAAAAGTGATAACAACAGACCTACGAACTAATCGACAAACATTCGATCAAACAATTATGGTATGTACATTTGATATTCAAATCATTGCAACAAAAACAGTGAACCAAGAATTCTCGGCCAAGTGCCGGGGAATACAAAGCTAATCGTTCGACGACGCTAATCGACGCAAACACGTATTCGACAACATACGTAATCAAACAAACAATCACAAAATTAGAATTCACCAACAAATGGTCTTTGAGAAAGAAAAGATGAAACAGGGACGACTAACAATCAATCAAAAAGAATTCAATCAACTAAAACTAAACAAATACAAAAAAAGTTGAAATAAACAGAAAACAGGAAAATTACCTCAAAAAGAAATAAAAAACGAACGAGTCCCGTCCCCAATGGGCTTGAGTTTGCATTTTTGAAGTAAATGGACTTTAATTGAAAAGTTTTCCAATGAAAACATTTCAATTAAAGTCTATTGACTTCAATTATTCTTGAACTCGGACAAAAATCCCTAGTTCTTGAGTTCTAGGGTTCTTGAGGCTCGATTTGGGGCTTGACAATTTCTGGCTATATTCGAACCGGATTAAGGGTGGTGTGGTGGTTAGGGAGGTGAGGTGAGGGTGTGGTATCAATTTGGGGGGGTTTGGAATAAATCTTTGAATTCCGGCGAGTTTCGATCTAATATTCGAAACATTTGGGGACGATTCGAAACTAGTGGTTGCCGGATTCGTGTCGAGGAGGAGAAGGGGGTTCTAGGGTGTTAATTGGGAGAGGTTTGGCCACCGTCCGCCGCCGTGGGTGATTTCAGGCCGGCGGAGGACGGTGGTGGGAGGCGGGGCTAGGGCTGGTATCTTGAAGGGAGAGGGAATGAGACGGGTGTAAGGGTTTTGGGGTTTTTTGGGTAGTTAAAATGCAAGATTTAATCTCGGCCGTTGGATCAAACTTGATCAACGGCCTAGATTATTCTCTTATGCTAAACGCCGTCGTTTGATTAAGTTGGGGACTGGGTATGTCTGGGGAATTAGTTGATTAATCTGGGCCGTTGGATAATAAAATCCCACGGCCAAGATTAAAAATTGGGGTGATTATTGTGGTCCGTTGGATTAATGATGATCGACGGCCTAGATCAGAGGTTGAGGAAATGGGGCTGGACCGGGTTGAGGCAGATATGGGGTCAAGGGAATTGGGCTCGATTGTTTTGGCCCAGTTCTGATTTTTTTTGTTTCTTTATCTTATTTTGTTTCTTTTCTCTTCAAAAAATCTTTTAGTTCAAAATCAATAACTAAAAATCCTAAAAGTCTTAAATTAATTTATAGAAATAAACCTATAAAAATACGAGTTAAATCGTTATAACAATTAACACACAACTAAATAACAATTAAAGATAAAATCACACAATTTAGGCTTTAAATGCATAAAATACATATTTTTTGTGACTTTCCATTTTTTGTCAAATAAACTTGATTACTTTTAATTATAAATTAAATCCTAGGAATGCAAACACAATATATTTTCGTATTTTCTTAATTTAAACAAACAAACACGCTTAGACAAATGCAAACAATTATCCAAAAATGCCGCGAAAAATCTAAAAATAGCACACAACGAAAGATTATTTTATTTTGAATTTTCTTTTGGGAGTAAATCTCATGTAGCGCAAAAATCACGTGCTCACAACAACAAGTCGGGTCATTACAATAGGTACAGAAGTAATGCCTCAGCTTCCAGGCCACCCAAGTCAAAGCACAACAGGTGCGCTCTAATAGAGAATACCGATTTTCGTAGGGAGTGAACGTCTTGATGAGATTGTAGATGACATGTTCATTCCTTCATGTTTCATCATGTAGCCCTAAAACGCAACCAAAAGCTGCATCCAATACCGTGAGGTAGAGTAATAAGGGTCTACCTAGCTCAAGCGGGTCCAAGACTGGTGGATTTGACACATACTACTTAATTCTGTCGAAGGCCCTTTGATAGTCTTCAGTACATTTGGTAGTGACATCCTTCTTCAACATCTTAAAGATTGGTTCGCAGATGACTGTGGACTGTGCTATGAACCGGCTGATGTAGTTAAGTCTTCCTAATAAAATCATCATGTACTTTTTGTTCTTTGGCTGTGGTAGTTCTTGAATGGATTTGACTTTTGATGGATCCAGTTTTATTCCTTGGCGGCTCATAATAAACCCATGCAACTTCCAACAGGAACCCTAAATGCACACGTTGCTTGATTTAGTTTCAGGTTGTACCTCCGTAATGTGTCGAAAAACTTCCTCAAATCTCTTATATGGTTAGTGGCCTTCTTCGATTTGATGATAACATCATCCATATATACCTCTATCTTCTTGTGTATTATGTCATGAAAAATGGTACTCATGGCCCTCATTTAGATCGACCCTATATTCTTCAGACCAAATGGCATCATTTTGTAATAATACATCCCTCATGGCGTGATGAAAGTCATTTTCTTAGCTTCTTCTTCATCCATCAAGATTTGATGGTACCGGTGAAATAATCCACGAATAATTGCAGATCATGTTTGGCGCAATTGTCAATCAAGATATGTATATTCGGCAAAGGGAAGTCTTCTTTCGGACTAGCCCGGTTGATATCCTGGTAGCCGACCCAGACTATGACCTTCCCTTCCTTCTTTGGTAGCTACACTTTGTTGGCTAACCACATTACGTATTCAACTACCCTGAGAACCTTAGTCTTGACTTGTTTAGTGACTTCTTCCGTGATTTTCAAACTGATATCAGGCTTGAACTTCCATAGCTTCTTCTTTATCTGCGGACATATCAGATTAGTTGGTATTTTAGCCACGATAGATGTAATTAGACCAGTCATGTCGTCATATGACCCGGCCAATATGTTCTTATATTCCCTTAAAAATTTTGTGTATTCCTTCTTTTCTGATGGCGACAAATGAACGATGATTCGTGTTTCCTTGATATTTTCTGCATCTCCCAAGTTAACAATTTTTGTCTCATCCAGGTTGGACATAGGTTTATTCTCAAAGTTCTCTAATTCTTTGAATATTTCCTCTGGTATATCATCTTCCTCTAAATTAATGTCAATTATTTGCGTTGTCTTATTGCATGTCACAGTCATTGGTTGACAAGATAAGTAATAGTAATGCTTTATAAATGAAGTAAATAAGAGAATAGTAATAAGTGTCGATTCATAAGAAAAGTTGAAATGCTTTTGATAAATTTCATAATTGTTGTCAACATTGAAGATCTTATTGCGGGAACAAAATGAAAAATCGTTTACAAAATAAATAGTGCATGTGCTTGTTTAGCCTTGCTACCTCGTGGCTTGCCGGGCTCTATTTGTTCTAAAAGACTAGTTATTGAGGCACGCTCCTCTGCTTACGACCTGTATGGAAGGTCCTTTCCCCTCCCCCTCCCCCTCCCCCTCAAGTATAACACATCAATCCATATCACTATCTTCTAAATACAATTTTTCATTGCTGCGAGCACCTCTTCTTCGTCCGTCGCATAGATGACTTTAGCTTGTTGGAAAGTCTGCTCTAAGTGTGGTATAAGTTGCTCTAATGGGTATTAAGGACTAATCCAAGGCGACGACCAGTTTTTGAACTCTTCCCAAGTGTATTCATATCACAAACCTAAAGTAGTGTCGTGCTTCTTGAGCTTTATGGGTTTAGCAATCCCCTGGACGTTCTTGCCAAGCCCTTAGCCAGGTTCGTACCCACTCTAGTTTAATACTCTCTTGATCTTGTTCTCCCACAATTTATCTTTTTTAACAGCATTGACTCGCTCGATGTGGTGGAAGGTCTCCCCACCTATCTTTGTACTTCCCCTATTGCTGAAATGGTGTGACAACTGTATATAGGATTGCTGCCATCACCGTGAATGATCATTTCCTAGTGATTCCATTCAAATTTCACGACCTGATGTAGTGTTGAAGCCAAAACCCCCTCAAAATAAATCCAAAGGCATCCTAACAGTAGGTTGTAGGATGATGGCACATCTATCACTTGAACGTCAACCTCGAACCAAGCCAGTCATTTGTAGGCACATGATAATCTCACCGATGGTAGATCTCTAGGCTCTATCATAAGCTTTTATGTTGATCTATCCTTCTTTTGTCTCATACAACCATTTGCCCAACTTCTTGAGTGTTACTGGGGGGCATAAATTAAGGCTGGATTCCCATCAATCAGTCTCCTAATGATGAAGTAGTCTTCATATTGAATGGTGATATGCAAGACTCTGTTGTGACCCAACCCTTCAAGTGGTAGCTCGTCCTCATAGAAGGTGATTTTGTGGCTCTCTAATACCTATCCCACCATGTTGGCCATTTCCATACCGGTGATGTTGCTTGTACGTATGCCTCACTTGGCACCTTTAACAGAGCATTTTTGTGTGTCTTGGAATTTCGCAGTAGTGAGAGGATGGATATCTACACTGGCGTTATGTTCAGCTGATCGATGACCGAGTACTCTTTGTCTTGTATCTTTCTCCAAATTTCGTTTAGAACTGTCTCGATTATAGGTAGCCAGTTGGAGGCCTACTTGCTGGACTCAGCTAGGTATTCAGGGGTATAGACTCTTCTCGTTCTTGTTATTACCTATGCATCAATAGTCTTCGAACCCGACTTTGCCTCTCTACCTAGCCTTGGCCGTGTAATCCTAAGGTATAGCTTTTGTGTGGAATGACGGCATGACAAATTACGCCACCAAGATTGGTGTGACCACCTTTACTTCGAATGGGACATATTCTTTGGGTGGCAAAACTGTGACTTCAAATGGTGTCGGTGCTTTTGCTGATGGAGCTGATTCGAACTCAAGTGGGATGACACATCTACCTTACTGACCTTAGATGGTTGGATCTTGACCATGATGGGCTGAGGGCAACCACAAGCTTCTTTGGATTATAACCTTTCGTAATCAACCCAATGGATCTAGCGGGATCCCAATCATCCTCCACTTTAATCATGTGAATAACCCCGCCTTTATGGTTCGACAGAGGATTGTTGCAGACATTCAGGGTGGGTTCTTTTGCCATAATAACCTTATTATCGATCCGAGGCTAGATCTTATCTTTCAAGGAGTGACATTCATCGATGATGTGTTCCTTCATGCCAGAGTGCCATACACAGGATTTGTTTGGGTTAACCCACTGAGAAGGATTCTTACGGGTTGAAACAGAGATGGGGCTAACTTAACTGATGGCTTTGAGTCTCTCATATAGTTGGTCAATGGGTTCAACAATGGTTGTATATTGTTTTGGAGGCCTGCGGTCAAAATTTGGTCGTGGTCTAGGGATGTTTTTACAAGTACGAGGTAACTGATAGTGGGATGGTTGATTATTGTAAGCTTGGTAGGCATGTGCGGTTTAGGAATATCTGGGTGAAGTAGCCTGATATATAGGAGGTGGAGATCCTTGTAGGCAAGCGGTAAGGGTTCCTGGTAGTTCGGAGTGGGCTGATATGTGAGTGGAGGTGTCGAGTAGGTTTGGTATTTGATAGGAGATTTTGTTCTTTATGCAACCATCACGGCTCCTACGTCCCTATTTTTGGACACAGCACCGGACTTCAAGGCCTTATTTTTATGTTGCAAGGTCTCAAAGTGGCTTTCAATCATCATTCGTCGCTCATAGTATTGTGGGTCTTGGGCACCAACAAAGAATTTGTTCACTTGTTCCTCTTCTAAGGCAGGTCTGACCTTGGCAGCTTTCGACCTCAGGCGAATACCACACTCGTGAAATGTTTCTGTAGGCTTCTTCTTCAAATTGGGAATTTACAATACATCCGATGCTTTTCTGTGATAAATCTGAACCTGTCCATGAAATATGAGGCCATATCAACCTAACTTGACTATTTCTTAGGATCTTGGCTGTTGTACCAGGATAGCGCATCTCCTTTTAGACTTCTCATAAACAACTTCATGTGGATCCTCTCATCCTTTTCTATCCCTACCGACTTGTCACAATACATCCTCAAATGGACTTGGATCAACTGTACCATCAAACATCTCGAATTTTGGAGGTTTGTACCCCTTGAACACTTCGACATCGGGCTATATGCAGTGATCTTCATAATTCATCCCTTCAATTCCCTTGTTTCCTTCAACGCCCTGGATCCGGCTAGTCAATTTCTTAAGTTCTTCATCCACGTCCCTAATGAGAAAATATTTATCATCAGACCCGAGTGTGCCTGAGATGAGTTAGGTGGAGAGTGGCATGGTCTCCACGTAGATGTGGGCGTTATGGTGGATGTGGAAGTGGTCATTTGTTGAGTGTTGGAGTTTTGGGAGGAGCAATGGGATGTTATTTGTGATATGACAAATGTTGCATTGGGTCTTTGGCAGAATAATATGGGGAGCGGGATAATTTTGTTGCTTTGGGACGTTTTAGGGTGGTGTAGGGTTTTGAGTATTGGGAAAGGTGATATCTGGGGTGCTGAGCGAGAATGACAAACTTGCCAGATTCCGAACCTAGTCGACCTCTTCCAGGAACTTTAGCAATTTCAAGTTGGGATATATTTTCCTTAGGAACCTGAGTAGGATGACCATTAGTGACCTCTATCATTTCAGTTGAATTCTCCCTTCTTACGCTGTTCAAATCTTTCATTTTGCCTTTTTTCTTGTTCTTAACAGGACATGTATGAGGAGTGGGTGGAGGGACCTTGGATCTTGTAGAATAGTATGATGTTGCCAGAGTGCTCGAACTAACCGGTGGGAGGGGGAATAAAAAAAAATAAAACAAAATGGTAACCAAGTTAGTTGGGTTTAAAAGGCCCTGCAATATTTAAACACATAGTGCGAGAATGTAAATCGTGTCCTAATTTGGGGACCTCTTTGTGCCCGAGGTAGGCCTAGTGACAAATTAAGTTAGAGAGCTTAGAAGGCTAAATGCCTCCTTTTATTGATAGAAAATAAGGTGATTCACAAATTGACAATAAATAACAGGAAATAATAGTAACTAATGGCCATTGGCCTTATTAAATTTTATGTAGAGAAAAGATAAACTCATATCTACTTGGTCCCTGAAAGACCTTCCCTAGATTCGGTATCCTTGGCTCTGTCGAACAGCTTCCCCAGCTCGCAAAATCCCAACAATAGGTAAGCCCTGGCTAGATGTCAGCCTTCATTTCCTCAGCATTCTGACAGTCTTCGACCCTCTTGAGAATTTTTCTTTCCAACTCCACTATGCCTCGCTCCAAGTATCCCAGTCGCTTGTTGGTAGTGACAGCCATGTCATTCCACTCCTCAATTAACTTCTGATTGGCTTCTTGTATCTCATGGTGCTCGCTTTTGTACTCCTGGATCCTCTTGCACATTTTGTTTTATTTGACCTATGCCTCAACCTTTTCATCTATGATCATGTGACATCGAAAAAACTCAGGCTAGCCCAGACCATCTGGATTATCCCCCAACCAACCGAAATAGTAGGGAGTACAACCAACAAAGTTTCTATCTGGCAATATGATATCCCTCCCCATTATGATATTGTAGTGCCACATATGCTGAGTTTGGCACTTGTAACGGCTATCATCATCCTGGAAGTCATCTCGAAAGTGACTCATCTTGTCGACCCTGAGTACAACTTGTTTCCTACTAGCTTGCCTCATAACCCGGAGAGGAACGTAAGGCTATGTTTCTCTCATATAGATCAATATAAGGAAAGATGCATCTTTGGATCGGGCGATGAACTCCTCGGTCGGAAACCACTCGAACATCCATTGTACTTGCTCCTCGGTCAAATTATCAAATAGTTCGACTCATCCTTTAGCATACTCTGGCTGAGCAAACATATCAGGGATATAATTCATTCACTTTCGGTGATGAAAAGCGATGTGATCGTCCCAGTCCCTTCACTGCTATTTTCGGTATTTACTTTTTTGGAGATTTTCCATGAGCCAAAGATAAAGTAGCAAATTGCAGCCTTCGAAGTGTTTGGCTCCCTGTTGACACTTCACTAGGGCTTGATATATTCCCGAAATGATCATGGGAACAATATCGAATGGTTTCCCTCCAATTCCTTCCATTAAGGTCTTAGTGACTATGGCTAGTCTCGTGTGGATTATTGCTTTCTGCATTGTAAATATAATCAATCCCATGACACAGAACATGAATACAATGTTTCTTCGGTGAATATTCCCTAATTATTTGATGGCAAACTCATTGGGATAAGTATGGTAGGATTTGCTGTGACCATACGTCTCATACAAATAGTCAAAGGGGATATAGGATTCTTTTAGGCATGTCGGTTCTGGATTCTTCTTCAGACCCATCATTTTGAGGAAACCCCTGCCCTTGCGATTGTCACGCGTCAACGAACCTGGAGTTTCCCACACTATACAGGCCAACCCCCCTATCTCCTCTAGTAAGGATGTCATCTCAATTTCCCCAAAGTGGAACATAGCCCTTTCATAATCCAAAAAAATATGGCAGTTTCTATGATCTTGTTGTTCGGTTGACTTTCCAGGAGGGAAGGTAGATTTCCTAGATATTTTCGAATAAGAGTATGATCACTAGAGTTAAGATCTTTCCACTAGCTTAACAGTCTTGGATGGATGTTGGTAACTATGCTGAATTTGGGAATATCGTGCCTCATTATCTGCAAAATAGAAAGGTCAAACCCTATACCCACCTGACTCGACTATTAAACATCAACAATTAGCATTAAGCATTTAGTTCGCCATATAAAAGCACAGAATATGATGATGTCATGTGACGACACAAAGGGTCATCACTTATTTTATTAATCATTTCGAGCTTCTGAGGCCTTGAGATTTATGTGCACAATCCGAGCATGTAGCCGGAAAGATTTTGTGATAGAAAATATGAATTTCATGAGAAATTTGGATAAAAATGATATTAATATTGATATGGTTGACTTCGGTCAACATTTTTGGTAAACGGGTCCGGACCCGAGATTGGATGGTCCCGAGAGGTCCGTAGGAAAATATTGGACTTGGACATGCGTCCGGAGTCGAATTCTGAGGCCTAGAGCCCAAGTTATGAATTTTTCTATGAAATTGTTTTTGATGTAATTGTTAAAGGAAATGAATTAATTGACCTTGGCATCGGGCTCGTATTTTGGTTCCGACGCCCGGTACAAGTCTTAAATATTATATATGTGATTTCTGTAAAGTTTGGTGACATTCGGATGTCGTTTGAGATGTTTTGGACCTCGAGTTCCAAGTTTGAAAGTTTTGAAAACCAAAAGTATGAAAATCATGAACTTGAGGTTTGATTTGATGAAAACGATGTGATATTGGCGATATGATCGCACGAACAAGTTCGTAATGTGTTTTTGAAGTTGTGTACATGTTTGGTTGGGAGCCCGGGGGGATCGGGTAAAGATTTGATAGGTCGTTGAATGAAATTCTCAATTTTTGCACTGCTGGTTTTTCACCCAGCTGTTGGCTTCGCAATTGCGAAGTATTTCTCGCAATTGCGAAGGGGGCAGTACAAGGCAGGGCTCGCAAATGCGAACCCTGATCGCAAATGCGAAACCCCTCATGCCCAGCCTTGTTCGCAAACGCGAACAATTGTTCGCAAATGCGAAAGTCCCCAGGGCCTGCCTATGTTCGCAAATGCGAACAAAAGTTCGCAAATGTGAACATTCACTATACTGCCTGTGTTCCCAAATGCGAACCGTTGTTCGCAAATGCGAACACTGCCCAATATTGCCTGTGTTCGCAAATGCGAACATTAGTTCGCAAATGCGAACACTCCCTTTTTCTGCCAGAGTTCACAAATGCGAACAAATGTTCGCAAATGCGAACTTCCTAGCCTTAGCTTATTTTTCAAACTCCAGAAATTGGTCGGGGTTCGCAATTGCGAACCCATGTTCGCAAATGCGAACACAGAGACCTGTAAAACACGATTTTCAGTTTCATTTCTTCACTTTTTACAAAACAAAAACACCCATTTGCGATTCTTCACGGATTCCTTCTTCATCAAAACAATTGTAAGTCACTTTTTACTCAATTCTTTCAATTCCTAACATTATTAAACATGTTTTTCAATAGAAATCAAAGGTTTTCATGGTAGAATTTCTTGTTTTTGTTAGAATATAGGGTTTTTCATAAATTGGGAAATTGGACCTCGAATTGAGGTCCAATTTTGAAACAAATCATATACATGAACTCGTGGGGGGATGGGTAACCGGATTTTGGTCCTAACCCCGAGTTCCGACCATGTGGGCCCGGGGTTGAAATTCACTATTCCGGGCAGAATGTTGTAAAAGTTGTATTTGGTCTTAAGAATTAGTTTATTGAGTAGTATTGATGATATTAAACCAATTGTGTATAGATACAATTGGATTGGAGCCAAAGTTGAAAGAAAAAGACATTTCCACGGATTGAATTGTTCATAAACATTCGAGGTAAGTGTTTGTTCTATCCTAGCTTGAGGGAATAGGATTATGTGTTATATGTTATGTGATCGAGTGCGGTGTATGAGTATGACCGTGAGTCGTTGATAATGCTTATTGTGAGACATAATTGCAGATGAATTGTTGAACCTTTGCCAGGTTGTAGAATTGTTATTGTTCTCCCTTGTCGGGACTTGTTGTGAAGATGATTATTGATTGCCCTTGTTGGGACAGTTTATGAATTACTGCTTCTTTCTTTGCCCTTAACTGCGATTGTTATTTGGGTGAGGAAGAGTGATAATGCACGAAGGGTGATGCCGTGCCATGTTTATTTATTTATGCACGAAGGTTAATGCCGTGCCATGTTTTATTGATTATGCACGAAGGATCATGCCGTGCCCTGTTATTGAACCATGTACGAAGGATCATGCCGTACTATGGATGCGAGGATGAGAGTAAAAGCACGAAGGGTGATGCCGTGTACTTTATTTGCTTATTTGGTGAGGATGAGAGTAAAAGCACGAAGGGTGATGCCGTGCAACCGCTTGCTATTCCTTGACTTGATATTACTTGTGTTTCCATTATACTTTGTTTTTCCTTGTGAATTTATTAACTGTTGTTAATTGTTGAATTCTTTGAGATATTCCTTATTGTGTTATTACCTGGTTATTTCTTGTTATTCCGTGGTATATATATATTGAATTGCACAGGAATACTTGGTTATTTCTTGTTATTCTGTGGTATACATATATATATTTAATTGCACAGGTTTATGTGGGTGTCTGGTCCTAGGCTTGTCACTACTTCACCGGGATAGGCCAGGCACTTACCAGCACATGGGGTCGGTTGTGCTGATACTACACTTTTGTGCGTTTTTGCACAGGTCCAGGTTACGATCAGGAGCAGCAGCAGTAAATCGATTGTGTGGGAGTTGATCACATTTGAGACCGAGGTAGCTTGCAGACGTCCGCAGGCCCGGCGTCTCTCTTTTTATTTATGTTATTAGCTATAGTCTCTTTGTTCCGAGACAAACAGAATTATGTTATATTTCCTTCAGACTTTTATGTGTAGTATTCCATAAGTAGTTCGTGAGTTGGTGACTCCACGTCTTGGGTAGAGGATTTCAGTATGATTTTCACTTTGTAATTAGTTATTTCTATTTCGATAAAGTATTCCGCATTTATTTAATTAAAATTGTGTTAAAAACAGGATAGTATGAATACAATGGCTTGCCTAGCTACCACGAGTAGGCGCCATCACGATCCCGATGTTGGGGAAAATCCGGGTCGTGACAAGTTGGTATCAGAGCTCTAGGTTACATAGGTCTCACCACTCACGAACAAGCTTAGTAGAGTTTGAGAGATAGGTACGGAGACGTCTGTACTTGTCCTCCAGAGTCTATTGAGTTAGGAAAGAGTCTCTCATTTGTTCTTTCTTGTCGTGCGACTTGTTCCTCAATTACTGATTGAATTTCTATTCTGTCCTTTCGCAGATGGCGAGGACACGCGCTTCTTCGTCCGCTGACCAGCAGCCCGAGCCCCAGGTAGCTCCCGTGAGGGGCAGGGGCCAAGGCCGTATCAGAGGCCGTGGTAGGGGTAGAGCTCAACACCAGGCAGCTACTCTAGAGGTGGAGCCTCATATTGAGATTGACGAGGAGGTTCCAGTCCCAGCAGCTCCAGTGGGCCCAGCTCAGATCCCAGGAGAGGCTTTATTTACCCCGGATCTCCGGGATGCTTTGGTCAGAATAGCGGGATTTATGGACAGCATTGCCAGAGCGGTTTTATTATCAGTTGCACCAGCCGCTTCTCAGGCTGGAGGAGGGGCCCAGACTCCTATTTCTCGTACTCTGGAGCCAGTAGCTCCTCAGCCTCAGGCACCAGTGGTTCAGCCAGCTGTGGCCACTCAGTCAGGTACCACAGCTCATGTCGGTGATGGAGCAGCCATGACTTCTGATTCGTTATGGAGACTTGATCGGTTCTCCAAGCTATTTACCACTACATTCAGCGGAGCCGCATCAGAGGATCCTCATGACTTCTTATTCAGTTGCCATGAGATTCTCAAGACTATGGGGATCGTGGAGTCAAATGGAGTTGACTTCTGTACATTCAGACTTGCAGGATCCGCCAAGACTTGGTGGAGAGATTATTGCTTGACTCGACCAGCAGGGTCCCCAGCTTTATCATGGGACCAGTTTGCGGAACTATTTATGGAGAAGTTTCTCCCTGCTACTCAGCGGGATGTACCTCGGAGGAAGTTTGAGCGCCTCCATCAGGGCACTATGACAGTTACACAGTATGAAACGAGATTTGTCGATTTGGCTCGTCATGCAGTGGTGATACTTCCCACAGAGCGGGAGAGGGTTCGCAGGTTTATAGATGGGCTTAATCAGCCAATTAGACTCCAGATGGCTATGGGCGTGGGGAGTGACATATCATTTCAGGAGGCAGCAAATGCAGCACGCAGAGTTGAGATGGCTCTTGCTAGGGGAGGCGGTTATTCTTCAGATAAGAGGCCTCGTCATTCAGGCAGGTTTGGTGGTTCTTCCTCCGGTGGCAGAGAATCCTTTGATAGAGGCCAGTCTTCCAAGCCTTTTCATTCCGCCCTTCGAGCTTCACAGGGTGGCCATGTGATCGTGGTGTTCGGGGGCATTATTCAGACTGGACCTACTATTAATGCTCAGCCTCTTCGAGTGTTCGTAGAGGCCATTCAGTTCGTCAGGGCCAGCAGCCCCATCAGCCCAAGAGTTGCTATGGTTGTGGTGACCCGTGTCATTTTATCAGGGAATTGCCCTCTAGCAACGGGCAACTCTCGGCAGCCGAGGTCCTCGTCCCATGATTCAGCCCCCAGCTGACCCTCACCTGCCCAGCCAGCCACAGGCGGGGGTAGCGATTATAGAGGTGGAGGTCGAGACCGTAGAGGCGGAGACCGTCCAGCCAGAGGTAGAGGTCAGCCGGCTGATGGTCGTCCTAGAGACGCAGCTCGCAGGGGAGGTGCGGATCCCCGATTCAATGCTTTACCAGCCAGTGCCGAGGCGTAGGCATCGTATGCCGTGATTACAGTGTACTATTCTTGTGCGTGGCAGAGCGTGCTTCAGCATTATTTGACCCTCGGATCTACATATTCCTATGTGTCTTCCTACTTCGCACCGTATTTGTCCGTGCCCAGCTATGCTCTGGATATTCCAGTTTATGTGGCTACACCAGTGGGTGACTCCATTGTAGTCGATCGGGTGCATCGTTCGTGCATAGTTATATTTGGGGGTCTTGAGACCCGTGTTGATCTGTTGCTTTTGGATATGGTAGATTTTGATGTCATATTGGGGATGGACTGGTTGTCCCCATACCATGCTATTCTTGATTGCCATGCTAAGACGGTGACCTTAGCCTTGCAAGAATCACCCAGACTAGAGTGGAAAGGTACCTCAAGCCACTCCGTTCGCACTGTTATTTCCTATGTTAAGGCTCGACGTATGGTCGAGAAGGGGTGTCTAGCTTATCTGGCTTATGTTCGTGATTCCAGCGCAGAAGTTCCTTCCATTGAGTCAGTCCCTATTGCACGGGAGTTTCCTGAGGTTTTTCCTTCAGACCTGCCAGGCATGCCACCCGACAGAGATATTTATTTCTATATTGATCTGGCACCGGGCACTCAGCCCATCTCTATTCCACCCTATCGTATGGCCCCGCCGGAGCTAAAAGAGTTGAAAGATCAATTGCAGGACCTTCTTGAGAAGGGCTTTATCAGGCCCAGTGTTTCCCCCCGGGGAGCACCCGTATTATTTGTAAAGAAGAAGGATGGCTCGATGCAGATGTGTATTGATTACCGGCAGTTAAATAAGGTGACTATCAAAAATAAATATCCACTTCCGCGAATTGATGATTTATTTGACCAACTTTCAGGGTGCCAAGGTATTTTCAAAGATAGACTTGAGGTCAGGCTACCATCAGCTGAAGATCAGGGCGGCCGACATTCCTAAGACAGCCTTTCGCTCTAGATATGGGCATTATGAGTTCTCGGTCATGTCCTTCGGGTTGACCAATGCCCCAGCAGCATTCATTCATGGAGTTGATGAATCGGGTGTTCAGGCCTTATTTAGATCCGTTCGTGATAGTCTTTATAGATGACATCCCGGTGTACTCCCGCAGCCAGGAAGAGCACGAGCAACACCTCAGAGTGGTTCTTCATACTCTTAAAGATAACCGACTATCCGCCAAATTTTCTAAATATGAGTTCTGGCCGAGTTCGGTAGCATTTCCGGGTCACATTGTATCGGTGGAAGGTATTCAGTAGACCCAAAAAGATTGAGGCAGTCCGGACTGGCCTCGACCAGCTTCAAGTGATCGAGATCCGGAGTTTCTCGGGATTAGCAGAGTTACTACCGTCGATTTGTAGAGGGGTTTTCTTCTATTGCAGCCCGATGACCGAGGTTGACCCTGCAGGGTTCCTTGCTTATGGTTCGAGGAGTGCGAGGCGAGCTTTCGGAAGCTCAAGACAGCCTCGACCACCGCACCCGTGTTGATACTACCTACAGATGCGGGCCTTATACAGCTTATCGTGACGCATCTCGTACAGTGGCTTGGAGCGGTATTGATGCATGATGGTAAGGTTATCGCTTATGCTTCGAGGCGCTTAAAAATACATGAGAAGAATTATCCGACGTTCATGATCTTGTGTTAGCAGCAGCGTGGTTCATGCCTTAAAGATCCGGAGGCATTATCTATATGGTGTGACATGGGAGGTGTACACCGATCACAAAAGCCTATAGTACTTGTTCAAGCAGAAGGAGTTGAATCTACGACAGCGGAGATATTTAGAGTTGCTAAAAGACTATGATGTTA
The DNA here is from genome assembly GCA_032618575.1 of Nicotiana noctiflora. Lineage (NCBI taxonomy): Eukaryota > Viridiplantae > Streptophyta > Magnoliopsida > Solanales > Solanaceae > Nicotiana > Nicotiana noctiflora. The sequence continues at coordinate 29,963 of JASVEL010000553.1, read as the reverse complement.
CTATCTTATATCACCCAGGTAAGGCCAATGTGGTGGCCGATGCTTTGAGTAGAAAGTATGCCAGCATGGGTAGTCTTGCATACATTCCGGTCACTCAGAGACCATTAGCTCTAGATGTCCAGGCCTTAGCCAACCGGTTCGTGAGATTAGACATTTCTGAGCCTAGCAGGGTGTTAGCCTGCACGGTCGATCGTTCTTCTTTATTAGAGCGTATCCGTGAGAGGCAATTTGATGATCCTCATTTGCGTGAGTTGAGAGATACAGTACAGCGGGGAGGTGCCACACAGGTAAATCTAGATGATGATGGGGTATTGAAATTGCAGGGTAGAGTTTGTGTGCCCAATGTCGAAGGGATTCGAGAGTTAATCTTAGCGGAGGCCCACAGTTCGCGCTATTCTATTCACCCAGGCGCCGCGAAGATGTACCAGGACTTACGACAACACTATTGGTGGCGCAGAATGAAGAAAGATATCGTTGCGTATGTCGCTCGGTGTCTAAATTGTCGGCAGGTGAAATATGAGCACCAGAGACCTGGTGGTGTATTCCAGAGGATTGAAATTCTCGAGTGGAAATGGGAGCGGATCACTATGGACTTCGTTACTGGACTTCCTTTGACTCGGAGGAAATTTGATGCTATTTGGGTCATTGTTGATAGGCTGACCAAGTCAGCACACTTTATTCCAGTATCTGTCTCCTACTCGTCGGAGAGGTTAGTAGAGGTTTACATTAGGGAGATTGTTCGTCTCCATGGGGTGCCAGTATCTATTATCTCTGATCGGGGAACGCAGTTTACCTCGCGGTTCTGGAGAGCGGTCCAGCAGGAGTTAGGCACCCAGGTTTTAATGTGAAATCATTCATGGTTAGTAAGATATTTGGTTAATGAGAAACAATCATCACAGGGGTAACGCGTGGGAATGAAAGGCACCCAGGTCCGCTTGACTGGGGCAACCCGGTCAGGCGCCGGTCATGTTCCTCGATTTGGGGCGTGACAGCTCCGTATGAGGCGTTGTTTGGTAGGCGATGTCGATCACTAGTTGGATGGTTTGAACCGGGAGAGGCTTGGTTGTTGGGTACAGACTTAGTTCAGGAGGCCTCGGATAAGGTCAAGACTATTCAGGAGAGATTGCGTTCAGCTCAGTCCAGGCAGAAGACTTATGCGGATCGTAAGGTTCGAGATGTAGATTTCATGGTCGGTGAACGAGTATTGCTCCGAGTGTCGCCTATGAAGGGCGTGATGAGGTTCGGGAAGAAGGGCAAGCTCAGCCCTAGGTATATTGGTCCATTTGAGATTCTAGACAGAGTGGGAGGGGTGGCTTACAGATTAGCTTTGCCGCCTAGCTTATCAGCCGTACATCCAGTTTTTCATGTATCTATGCTTCGGAGATACCACGGCGATCCCACACATGTGTTAGACTTCAGTACTGTCCAATTGGACAATGATCTATCTTACGAGGAGGAGCCGGTGGCTATTCTAGACCGGCAGATTCGACAGTTGAGGTCGAAGAGTTATCCTTCTGTGCGTGTTCAGTGGAGAGGTCAGCCTCCTAAGGCATCGACCTGGGAGTCCGAGTCTGATATGCGGAGCCGCTACCCACACTTGTTTCCTGACTCAGGTACTTCTTTCTTTTGTCCGTTCGAGGACAGACGGTTGTTTTAGAGGTGGAGATTGTGACGGCCCAAAGGGTCATCACTTATTTTATTAATCATTTCGAGCTTCTGAGGCCTTGAAAACCTCATTCCATGTTGCCTCGATTTATGTGCACAATCCGAGCATGTAGCCGGAAAGATTTTGTGATAGAAAATATGAATTTCATGAAAAATTTGGATAAAAATGATATTAATATTGATATGGTTGACTTCGGTCAACATTTTTGGTAAACGGATCCGGACCCGAGATTGGATGGTCCCGAGAGGTCCGTAGGAAAATATGGGACTCGGACATGCGTCCGGAGTCGAATTCTGAGGCCTAGAGCCCAAGTTATGAATTTTTCTATGAAATTGTTTTTGATGTAATCGTTAAAGGAAATGAATTAATTGACCTTGGTATCGGGCTCGTATTTTGGTTCCGACGCCCGGTACAAGTCTTAAATATTATATATGTGATTTCCGTAAAGTTTGGTGACATTCGGATGTCGTTTGAGATGTTTTGGACCTTGAGTTCCAAGTTTGAAAGTTTTGAAAACCAAAAGTATGAAAATCATGAACTTGAGGTTTGATTTGATGAAAACGATGTGATATTGGCGATATGATCGCACGAACAAGTTCGTAATGTATTTTTGAAGTTGTGTACATGTTTGGTTGGGAGCCCGGGGGGCTCGGGTAAAGATTTGATAGGCCGTTGGATGAAATTCTGAATTTTTGCACTGCTGGTTTTTCACCCAGCTGTTGGCTTCGCAATTGCGAAGTATTTCTCGCAATTGCGAAGGGGGCAGTACAAGGCAGGGCTCGCAAATGCGAACCCTGATCGCAAATGCGAAACCCCTTATGCCCAGCCTTGTTCGCAAATGCGAACAATTGTTCGCAAATGCGAAAGTCCCCAGGGCCTGCCTATGTTCGCAAATGCGAACAAAAGTTCGCAAATGCGAACATTCACTATACTGCCTGTGTTCGCAAATGCGAACCATTGTTCGCAAATGCGAACACTGCCCAATATTGCCTGTGTTCGCAAATGCGAACATTAGTTCGCAAATGCGAACACTCCCTTTTTCTGCCAGTGTTCGCAAATGCTAGTAAACCTTGGCTTTGATACCAACTTGTCACGACCCCAAATTCGGTCGTGATGGCGCCCAGCACATTGCTAAGCCAGCCTGACCAATCAATAACATTAACGGAGCTAGAAGCTCTCTTTAGCCCATTTAAGCATATTAAATCACGATGCAATAGCGATACAAATAACGAAAACAGGGAACCCAGTCCCATAATACATCAACTCCCATAGACCAAGGGTCAAGAGTCATGAGCCTCTACTGAACATGAGTGTATAAAGGTTTACAAGATACCAAGTGCGGAAAGAAATGTCAATACAAAATCAAAAGACAGTAGTAAGGAATATCGGGTCCTGCGGACTCTGCAGCTACCTCGTATATCCCACAGATGTCGCCTCGCACATCTACTGGATCACTGCTGAGAGGTACCTGGATCTGCACACAAGGTGTAGGGAGTAAAACGAGTACTGCCAGACTCAGTGGTAATAAACAAGGGTAAGACAGCGCAGATAAGAAATCCGCAATAAAGCACTATGTAAAGCTATAATCAGCTACCCTGTCATAGAATCAATATTCTCTGTACCTGTACCAACAAATACCAATAAATAGCATAACAACTAGCAGATGTAGCTAAATGCAATGCAATGCATGATATGACCGCTACGGCGTGTAGCCCGACTCCAATTTTGGGTACCCGTGCTCACTGTGGGGGTTCAGGACTCCGGAGGGGCTCCTACAGCCCAAGCACATCTCATAGAGATATTCCTGCGGCGTGCAGTCCGATCCAACATATATCTCGCCGCGGCGTGCAGCCCGATCCACTACTAGTCAGCTAATATGCAGATACAGCCTCGCAGGCTCAAAAGTAGTTTTTGAAAACTCTTTTATCATTTTTCAGTTGGAAAACAGTAATATCAAGTTCCACAGATTTGGAATTAGCATAATAACAAAAATAGCTGCGGACTAGTAGTAAACTAGCATGTCTATATGATAAGACCATGATAACGATCCTCGCGGGATCCAATAACTGGCTCACGGCCCACATGTATACTCAACCGCCCAAGAAGGGGTTCCTCGGCTCAAGAGTGGCCATTATCACAATATATATATATACAACCATCCGAGAAGGAGGTTCGACGGCTCGAGAATAGCCAATAATACAGTATCAACAGGTCGGACTAATATATATAGTCTCCAATTCATGATCGACCCCGCACTCTCAAGAGTGTGCGTGTCTCGCCGCTATACAGCGTCACAAAGTGGTATACCGGGGTTTCGAACCCGCTGGTCATCACCCACATATATTACTCACCTCAATACAGCGCGACGACTATTCCGCAATGCCCTTGCCACGAGAATCAAGCTCCGCACGCGTAGAATCTGATCAAATACAGTAGAAATACAACAAATTAGGCCAATGGGATGACACCCAATCAATACAACTCAATTTACACCAAAATTCCCAAAGTTGTCAAAACTCGACTTTCGGTACGCTTATCGAAAAATCACGAAAGTCACATATTCGGAACCCTCATCTCAATACGAGTCTAAGCATATCAATTTTACCAAATTCGAACTCCATTTGCCCATTCAAAACCTTGATTTTCTAAAGTTCAAGCCTAGGGCTAAATCCTCCATAATTTACCCCAAATTCCTCCATTTTCATGATATAATTGCATAATATTACCAATACTAATCATAGTTTAAGTCCATAGATGATTACCTGATGATTTCCCTTGAATTTCTCTTCAAAATCGCCCAAATCGCCTCTAAAGCCGAGACCCAAAATGTGTGAAATGTTCTGAAATTTTTCTAACTTCTCATACACTTACTTACAGCGATTTTCGCTTCTGCGGAATATTTTCCGCTCCTACGCACCCGTATCCGCGACCAAAGGGTCACTTCAGCGGTTCCAGGCCTAGCCAGCCATTTCCGCTTCTGCGAGCAAAGGGCCGCTTAAGCGGGCCCGCTTCTGCGAAGAAACTTCCGTTTCTGTGGAAACATCCGCCTCTGCGCACCATTGTTCGCTTCTGCGGTCTCGCCCAAGCGGTCGAATGTCCGCTTCTGCGGACCATGCCCATTTTCTCCCCTTCGCTTCTGCGATCACTGGCTCGCACCAGCGATGCCGCTTCAGCGGAATGACTTCCGCTTCTGCGTAACCAGCCGCTCCTGCGCACCTCGTCCGCTTCTGCGGACACGCTCCTGCGTTCAAAATTCCGCAGGAGCGGAAACAACAGAAGCAGGATCCCAACCTGCAATTTTTCCACAATTTTCTCCCGTTTAACCATCCGAAAACACCCCGAGGCCCCCGGGACCTCATCCAAACATACCAACACATCTTAATACCTTATTCGAACTTGCTCCAATTCTCAAAACACGTCTAACAACATCAAAACCCATAATTCACATCAAATTCAAGCCTAAATTCCTTAAAACATTCCGAATTACACATTCGATCAAAAACCCGACCAAACGACGTCCGAATGACCTGAAATTTTGCAGGCACATCCAAAATCACCTAACGGAGCTACTGCAACTATCGGAATTCCATTCTGACCCCCGGATCAAAATCTTACCTACCGTTCGTATTTCGCCAAAATTCAACCTTAGCCAATTCAAGCCTATTTCTACACCGGGCCTCCAAATTCAATTCCGATCGCTCCCCTAAGTCACAAATCACCTCCCGTAACTAACCGAATCATCAGAATCCGATTCCGAGCCCTCTAACCAAATAGTCAACTCCAGGTTGACTTTCCTTATTCAAGTTTCCTTCAAAAAGGCTATATGCCTCATTTTCAATCCAATTCACTCCTAACTCACCCGATAGGCTCTAACACCGATATAAAATCATCAAACATGCATTTACAACATAACGGGGTGATAATTCTCGTGACGACGGGCCGGGTCGTCACACTTAGCTTATTTTCAAACTCCAGAAATTGGTCGGGGTTCGCAATTGCGAACCTATGTTCGCAAATGCGAACACAGAGACCTGTAAAACACGATTTTCAGTTCATTTCTTCACTTTTTACAAAACAAAAACACCCATTTGCGATTCTTCACGGATTCCTTCTTCATCAAAACAATTGTAAGTCACTTTTTACTCAATTCTTTCAATTCCTAACATCATTAAACATGTTTTTCAATAGAAATCAAAGGTTTTCATGGTAGAATTTCTTGTTTTTGTTAGAATATAGGGTTTTTCATAAATTGGGAAATTGGACCTCGAATTGAGGTCCGATTTTGAAACAAATCATATACATGAACTCGTGGAGGGATGGGTAACCGGATTTTGGTCCTAACCCCGAGTTCCGACCATGTGGGCCCGGGGTTGAAATTCACTATTCCGGGCAGAATGTTGTAAAAGTTGTATTTGGTCTTAAGAATTAGTTTATTGAGTAGTATTGATGATATTAAATCAATTGTGTATAGATACAATTGGATTGGAGCCAAAGTTGAAAGAAAAAGACATTTCCACGGATTGAATTGTTCATAAACATTCGAGGTAAGTGTTTGTTCTATCCTAGCTTGAGGGAATAGGATTACGTGTTATGTGTTATGTGATCGAGTGCGGTGTATGGGCTGTGGTGACGAGCATCCATACACTAGCGTCTAGTATGACCGTGAGTCGTTGGAAAATGATTATTTGAGATATATTACAGACGAATTGTTATTGTTCTCCCTTGTCGGGACTTGTTGTGAAGATGATTATCGATTGCCCTTGTTGGGACAGTTTATGAATTACTGCTTCTTTCTTTGCCCTTAACTATGATTGTTATTTGGGTGAGGAAGAGTGATAATGCACGAAGGGTGATACCGTGCCATGTTTATTTATTTATGCACGAAGGTTAATGTCGTGCCATATTTTATTGATTATGCACGAAGGATCATGCCGTGCCCTGTTATTGAACCATGTACGAAGGATCATGCCGTACTATGGATGTGAGGATGAGAGTAAAAGCACGAAGGTTGATGCCGTGTACTTTATTTGCTTATTTGGTGAGGATGAGAGTAAAAGCACGAAGGGTGATGCCGTGTACTTTATTTGCTTATTTGGTGAGGATGAGAGTAAAAGCACGAAGGGTGATGCCGTGCAACCGCTTGTTATTCCTTGACTTGATATTACTTGTGTTTCCATTATGCTTTGTTTTTCCTTGTGAATTTATTAACTGGTTGTTAATTGTTGAATTCTTTGAGATATTCCTTATTGTGTTATTACCTGGTTATTTCTTGTTATTCCGTGGTACATATATATATATATATATATATATATTGAATTGCACAGGTTTACGTGGGTGTCTCTGGTCCTAGGCTTGTCACTACTTCGCCGGATAGGCTAGGCACTTACCAGAACATGGGGTCGGTTGTGCTGATACTACACTTTTGTGCGTTTTTGCACTGGTCCAGGTTACGATCGGAGCAGCAGCAGAAATCGATTGTGCGGGAGTTGATCGATTTGAGACCGAGGTAGCTTGCGGACGTTCGCAGCCCGGCGTCTCTCTCTTTATTTATATTACTAGTCGTAGTCTCTTTGTTCCGAGACAAACATAATTATGTTATATTTCCTTCGGACTTTTATGTGTTGTATTCCATAGTAGTTCGTGAGTTGGTGACTCCACATCTTGGGTAGAGGATTTCAGGGATGATTTTCACTTTGTAATTAGTTATTTCTATTTCGATAAAGTATTCCGCATTTATTTAATTAAAATTGTGTTAAAAACAGAATAGTGTGAATACAGTGGCTTGCCTAGCTACCACGAGTATGCGCCATCACGATCCCGATGTTGGGGAAAAATCCGGGTCGTGACATGTCCGATTGGATTTAGGGAAATCCAGTTGACTTTGGACTTTTGACCATGATGCATCCACAATTGAAGTGGAGTAAGGTTTCTATGGGGTTTTAGACATGTACCCTTGAGCGGACAATTCAAGGGGGAAGGCTCAAAACTATCGATTGCACCACTGATCGACTAGTTTTACCACAAATATGCCTTTCCGAATTTAGGGAGTAATGATATAAGAAGAGCGCAACCACTCATTATACGCGTTGCTATTGTATTTGTTTTGGCGCGAGTCGAGTATGATGTTGAGCATGATCATGCAATAGATAAGAAGCATGTTGACATGTATTTGCACATTTAGAAAGCGATAAATACAATAGTTTCATAATTAAAAGCAATAAAGGAAAGAAAACAAAAGAAGACATGTCAGTTTTACTTTTTTAAAGAAGAAACTAAATCCCAAAAGAAATCAGACAGATAATTGCATATATAGAGAGAGGAACAAATTCATAAAAATAATCAGAAATGGTAAAAGCCTAAAAATCCCCAGCAGAGTCGTTATGCTATCACACCCCTTTTTTCCATCCTCACGGTAAGAGAATTGAGTTTATGACATTTTTTGGGTATAAGGCAACTCGTTTCTTTTGGGAATTGCGTTTTGCATTTTTGTTTGAAGAGTCGTACCTAATAATTTATGGTGCTTTAAAAAGTTCAACTATAACTATGCTTTTGATAACCAGAGATAGGGTAATGATTTGAAATTATCCCAAGGGGAAGGTGTTAGGCACCCCTCAGGATCCAGTAGTGTGGTTACTGGCCAGATAGTTCTTTGAGAATTTGGTGCAATTAACATGTAAGCAGATTAGGATCAAGTAAGAGGGGATTCAATACGGAAATGCTTGGAAGTAAACAAAGTGTAAGAGAGTAGTTATTAAAAGGGTGATTTTGAGAAGAAGTCAAAATATTTCTAAGAGAAAGAAAGAAAGGGAAAAGGGGGTCCTATGTTTATTCATAATATGGATCACATCAATTTAATACCCGATAATCAGTCCTCAATAGAGGGGCTACACATGGTATTAGCGTGCCAGTCATCATATCCATATCTACCCTTCCCACTCGTTAAGGTATTAAAGCGCGGATTTGTCTCGATCATTATTGCATGTTATTGCTTGTCCCATTGCTATCAGTCCCAGAGGCACTTAGGACTACTAATCCTTAAAGGGAAAGATATTATGATAACTTGAAGTTTCAAAGGTAAAAGTCTATGTCGACATACAAAACATATAAAAGATTGCACATTCAAGAGGAAAGCATATAAACACATAAGGCTCAAGTATACCTCCTCAAACAAAATAATCTAATAGAATGACTTAAACAAACAAGTAATATGTGTTTCTAAAACATACTTGAGGGAAGAGATCATTATTGTTACATCAGGCTTGGTCTATTACAAGACTAATTTAGGAAGCATGAATCAGGCTTGCCTGCTGGTTATAGTACTTAAACAAATAACAGAAACGAGTTTAGTTTAATTATTATTACTACCTAAGGCTTTCCTAAGTGTTTATTGGACTCTTAAGGACATTCATCTATTACTAATTTTGAGTGTGGTCACATCATAAAACAAGTTGTTTGAAATCCTGTATGCATGCTTCCTAAATCGTGTTAACAGGGAGAGATTAGGTTACTTAAGCACTGGTTTACAATAGACTGATTTGAAACTAGACTAGTTTCAATTTTTTTTTTTCAGATGATAGGATCCATTAGTGTTGGTTTTAAAATCTAGTGTACTTCTTTTAATTGTGTACACGGTGCTAAGTTTTAACCGTTTAAATCCCGGAACATGATTTCTAAGTGGTAACAAGCATGAATAATTTAGAATGAAGTCCTATAGGCAGGTTATCTAGGTTTGAAGTTGAACATATAGAATTTCAAATAAATAAACCTCTGTAGACATGGTGTCTAAGGTGAAGAATTGAATACGCAAGATAAGAAACAGTCCTATAGGCATGTTATCTAAGTGCAGTTTGAATGTGCAGAATTGAAATATTCTATAGACATGGTTTCTAAATGCAATTTGGATATGCAGAATTAAAAGTAGTCTGATAGGAACATTTTCTACCCTTGACATGCATAATATCCCTATTGTTTATTAAAAATTATTACAAACTAGAAATACTAAATTACATTAGAATAATACATAAAAGAATACAACTAGAGGAAGCTTGATTCTTGGTTCCTCCCGGAGCTATGGAATAAAGTGCTTTAAGATGCCATTGTTTCAAAGCCTTTCTCTGACTTGAGTGTCAAAGTTCCCTAAGTGTATCAAAAGGACCCCGAGCAGTGCTCACACCCAACTTTCATTAATCAGGTAGAGATGAGTGCAATGTGGAAAGATTAGCCCTTAAATGTTCATGTTAGAGGGAGCTCATAGGTCCCAAGGCAAGGCTCACATAAAAGGGACAGAAATTAAGTCTAAAAAGATAGTGGAAGTGCATGAATAGATTTTTAAAACTGAAAGGGAATGAAGAGGGGTAAAGAGTGGTAGACAGACAATTACAGAGTTGATAAATTCATACAAAGGGGGTTAGTGGTTGGAAATTCATAGCAAAGAGCCTATGTACATATGAAAGGGTTATCTTGGGGCATGCACAACAATAGAAGATGCTGGTATGCCTATATGCCCACCATGAGATATGACAACTAGATCCAACTTGGAGGTTATGATCCTAGGGGGATGAATCCTGGATCATGGATATCAATGCTCAATGTTGTCATGCCCCAAACCAACCATAAATACCAAACACATTGGGGGCGGGGATTTAAAATTCACAAGGAATGAAAAGTAAATAAAAAAACAATTATTTCAAAACATAAAAGGTGGAATACAACATGCTTAATGTTGGAACTTATTTAAATACAAACATGAGACAAACATGAATGATTGAAATAGTAAAGAAACATGTTGTTGTTGCTGAAAATTAGTCAGAACATACCAGCCAAAGAAGCAAAGTGCAGTAAAGAAAGTAAACATGACTCCAAAGTTTAGCCTTGGCTTTCAGCTGGCTATACGGACAGTAGCAACAATAGTAGTAAAACAAGAGAAAGTTTTTTTGTGTAATTGAGTATTTTGAACTTAAATTGTTCGTGTCTGAAAGAAGAGAAGTATCGGGTATTTATAGCCTTTTAAAAATGAGTGAAGGAGAAATAATAAGCCACAAACATGGAAACAATTCACTATTCAGAATCAATTATATGGGTGACTGCCTTTAATTGAGGAATCACTTGTTTAACGGGTAATGACAAGCTCATAATAAGGAAAGAAATCAATTTGTTGGCAAACTAACAGTTGCCATTTAAGAAGTAATAAAACAATTGAGTAAGTAATCAATTCTAATTATAAGAATATACTAATTCTGGGAAGAGATTTAGTAAGGCAAGACAAGGAAAAGAATCAATTAAACTTAACAAACGAGTGAAATAAGAATTTCACTAAAGGAAAGTTTGAAATCAGTCCAAAATGGAAGATCTCTTAAGAAGAAAATTCAGCATTAGAGTGCACAAACATTATACATGCGAGGCCAAACTATGGAAAAGAGAAGCAACATGCAATAATAACACAAAGTTAGTAGACAACAAACCTTCGAAACATGATAGTCACACAGGTCAACTTCATTGACTTAGTAATAGAGAAAAGTGAGAGTATCAAAAGCATGCAAAGGGTCAACTAAAAAGCCCTTCTGAAATAGTGTAGTCGAGTTTCAATGATAGAAAGAAATAAGAATCACATAAAGAAATAGATGCTGAAACAAGATAATTTCAAATCAAGTCGAGCAACTTCAAGCAAATGAATTGCACAAACATTTTCAGAAAAGGAATAGATCCCAAAGAAATTAGGATTTTGACACCGAGTCTAGAGTGATGAAAAAGTGAATCAAACAAATAAATAGTCCAAGAAACTCGAATAAACCTAAAATGAGGGTTTTCAACACCAATCGAGCCTAGAGATAATTGTCACGACACCAGTTCGCCCTCTATGAACTGTCATGACAGAACCTAGTCTCTATGACTAGGTAAGCCTAATAATGTGAAGCATAAGCAAAGCGGAAGAATTAATCAAAAACCATAAATAACTGAAATAAGCGATATATAAAATGTCGCTCGGCATGCACAATAATTTACTTCTCAAAACCAATACGTAATCCCAAAACCCGGAAACCCATGAATCACAAGCTAAGAAATACTACATAGCTCTAACTCCGGAATGTATAACAAGAATAGAGAATACAGAAGTGTTGAATACTATTGCAGGAATAAAAAGAGATTCCTCGATCTGCGGATGCGAAAGATATACCTCAAAGTCACTATAACGCTCGCCTCGCCCCAAGGGTGATAGGATTAGATAGAAGTACCAAGATCTGCACATGAATAATATGCGCAAAAAGGGCATGAGTACACCATAGCGGTACTTAGTAAGTGCCAAGCCTAACCTCGATTGAGTAGTGACGAGGAAGGTCAGGGCCCTACTAAGATAAGATAAAATATAAGCTATAACAGGATAAGATACGCAACTCTGTTTCAAGCTAAAAATAAAAATTAAATACGAGAAAGTAAGGAATGCAATTGTGAGCGCGTGATTTTCCCCCTATATGAATTATTCCCATAAATTAAAAATAAAATAATTTCTTTCAGTGTTTATAATTTTGTGAATTTTCGTAGCATTTTGTGTTAACTGTTTTCATTTGTCAGTGCATGTTTATTTTATTTTAATTAAAAATACTAAAACATATGTGCATTTGCATCTAGGATTTAATTTAGCATTTTAGGATTAATGAGTAATTAAGTTATTTTATAAAAAGCGGAAGATCACAAAAATAGTTTAATTTGTACCTTTTGATTTTAACTTTTGTTTTTGAGTAATTTTTCTTTTAATTAGTTTTTTAGTTAATTGACACAATTATCTTTCAAGTCTAGATACTATTTTTTGGTTAATTAGGTTGTAAGAATTAATTTAATTTTTAGAAAAGAAAAGAAAAAGAAAAAAGAGAGTTGAAAATGGGAAAGCTGGATTTTTGGGCCTTGTTTAGTTAATTTCTCCAGCCCAAATGTATCCCCCCAAAAACCAAACAGGCCAGGCCCAAATGTACCCAATACCTGGTCCAATTCGTCTTCACAGCCAAAAGACGTTGTTCCAAGCTCGGCGGATCTGGGTCGTTCATCTTGATTCATCTAGCGGTCCAAAACACATATCATCCAACCCTTAATAACGTCCAAAATTTCAGAGAATATCTAGTCCAACAGTCACGACCCTAAAACCCGGTCATGATGGCGCCCAGCACATCGCTAGGCTAGCCCGACAAAATACACTCTCATCCCGAGCTTAGAGCTCAAAATTATTTATTTTAAGTCACCAACTATGAAGAAAAACAAAATTAAATTGATAGTATTAAGAATATCAAGAAATCTCCAAAAAAAAAATACCAACTTCCCAAGGATCTGGGGCCACGAGCCAAGAGCCTCTATCTGAATATCAGCCAATACTATAAATACTCTACAAGTCTAAGATTACGCATAATAAAACAAGTAATAACAGAGTAACAGTGGGAAATGTCGGGTCCTCCGGACGCCAGCAGCTACCTCGACATCCCAACTGGGTCTAGACCAGCACCAAGCTCAGCTAAGCCTGCAAGTACCTGAATCTGCACTCAATGTGCAGGGAGTCGAGTGAGTACTTCCAACTCAGCTGTAATAAATGTAAATAATGCTGAGAAAAAGAAAATCAAACAAAGTACTATCTCACGATCTAAAATACAAAATCATCTCTTAAACTGTAGTACACTTTTAGGGTAGTCCTTTTTATCATATGTGAGTAGATTATCTAGAAATCTCTTTTTAACATCTCTTCATATCATTATAACATATCAATACCTGGGTACAACCTTAAACAGTGCAAATCTGCACTCAAATCAGCGCCTTGGGCTCATCACCCCGTAACAATTTCCACCAGGGTATCTGGTCAATAAGGCAGATAACATATGTATGCCAATAATATATGAGTACCAGATGTCATGCCACGTAGTACAAGTAAAGCCAATGTATGTATGCAATGCATATGATGATGTGGTGCACAGCACGATCCATGCAAAGGAACTCGCGCTCACTGTGGGGGTTCAGACTCCGGAGGGGCTCCTACAGCCTAAGCGCAATATCAATATCACTCCTGCTACGGCGTGCAGCCCAATCTATGCATAGTCATGCATATAAGCCCCTTGGGCAACAATGTCATAACAACTCACTGCTAAAATGTCATCAAAGCCTCGTTTAAATTTTCAAATCTTATAAAAATGATGAGTAGCAAAATACCTTTTTAAAACCAGAGAATGAGATAAAAATATGCACAGTATTATCAAGATAGTGATACCGATCCCTGGAGGATTTAAATATTCGGCACGAAGCCCAAAACATGACAATCAGTCCAGTTCATGATAATTAATATCCTTATTAGGGTGTCAATTCAATTTCAAGAAATTATGTAGTATTTTTATTAAGCAAGACGGACCAAGTCACAATCTCCACTGGTGCTCTACCCCACGCCCATTATTCGGCGTGCAAGTCACCTCAATACAACACTAGGATGTGCAAGTCCGGGGTTTACAAACCGTCAGGACATCATTTACAAATATTATACACCTCGAACCTGCGAGAAGTCTAGCCCACGACACCTTTGTTCATCAAACTGGCCTCCACGCACGTCTAATCTATCCAAAATAATAAGTAATACATCATAATATGCTAATGAGACATAACCCAATCGAAAGAACTCGAAAAATACGAAATTGGCAAAACCCGAGCCTCGGGCCCATATGTTAAAAAATCACGAAATTTATATTTCCGCAATCCTCGTCTTTCCACGAGTCTGTACATACCAAGAACTCCCAAATCGGACCACAAATGGCCCTTCAAATCCTAAGTTTTCATTTTTGGAAAGTTTATAAATTTTCTCTGATTTCTTCCATTTGATTCACCAATACTTGATGAAAATAACCATGGAATCATTACATATAATCACTTTTGGATATAAAACACTTACCCCCATCCATATGGTGAACATCACTTCGAAAATCGCTTCAATCCGAGCTCCATAGCTCCAAAAGTGAACAAATATCTCGGACTGCCCCAAATTAAATGCCCAGCAATTTTCGCATATGCGGTTACTGTTCACTACAGGTGCGATTTCACTGTTCACCGTAGAAGAGAAAAATCACTGTTCACTCGCTTCTGCCTGTACTGTTCATCGCAGAAGCAAAAATACCAGATTTGCCCCAGAAAATTGCAGTAACTGTTTATTTCACTAAAAATGGTATAACTCAATCATACGAACTCGGAATTCAACGATTCTCTTTCTTATGGCTTCGTAATTTTGATACAGATCGAGTGGTTTAAAAAAAACTGAATCTGGATCTCATTTTCTCAGTGCAACATCAATTTTCTCTTTAAACAATTAATTCACATTTCGCGTCAAAAACCCAATCGCGACTTGATGAAATTAAACCAAAATTTTCACATTAGTCCTATAATTCATTATTTAAATTCTTGAAGTCTTGAAATCAAATTTGGATCTCTAGAACTAAAAATAGACCTTTAGATCATTACATTTATGCTCAAAACGGCAAAAATCTTCCACAAATGACCCGTTGGGCATCCAAATTTACTCGAAGCCTCCCGAACCTCAACAAAAAGTACCAACACCTCTTATAATATCATTAAAACTTGTTCCAATCATCAAAACACATTCAACAACTCTAAAATTATTAAATTACGATGGATTCAAGTACAAATTTATCAAGTTCTTCCAAAACTCATATTCGATCCTAAACCCAACCAAACTACGTCTAAATGACCTGAAATTTTGCAGACAAGTCCAAAATCACCTAACGAAGCTACAAAAACTCTCAGAATTCCATTCCGACTCGCAAATCAAAATATCACCTATCAACCGGAAGTCGCCAAAATACTAACTTTGCAAAAATAAGCTAACTTCTTCACCGGACATCCAAAATTACTTTCAATTGCGCTCCTAATCCTTAAATCATCACCCAGAGCTAACTGAATCATCAGAATTCAATTCTGAGACCTCTAACTCACAAGTCAACATCCAATTGACTTTTCCAATTTAAGTATTCCTAAAAGAGACTAAGTGTCTCATTTCTTACCAAAATTACTCCAATTAAGTTCTAACGCACCCATAACTGATAATGAAACATAAGGCAACACAATGTGGTAAAATGGGGCGGTAATACCTAAGTCGACGATGGGTCGGGTCGTGAAACCAACTAAACACCAATGTATTGTTCTTATCTCTCTCATCTCTATTAGTTTTCAACCCTAGAACAACATTAAGAATTTTGCCAATTTTCATAAGCGATTAACCTTCCAAACATCACCAAAACTCAGCTATATACTCCTCATGATCCTTCAATTACTATGCTGGTGCAAATCTCTGCAAACTCCCACCTCGAATCCAGTCAAGTTTAGATCTAAAATAGTAAAGAGGAAAAATAATTGCCCTAGATTTGCAAGATCGGTTTGGACTAAAACTAGTATTGTCCGTTCGTTATCGAGGAGAGCATGCGGATTATACTAACTTTGGTCTAAATTAGAGATGCCGGATGTCGACCTTTTAGGTACTTCTCCTCTTTTGTTCTTGTTGCTATCTTTGGTGTCTTTCATCTTTTCATTTACTTCTGATTCTCTTTTTTTTTTCTATTTTTTATTTTCAATTCATTTTGCTCGCATGATTTGGATTGTGGTTTTTTCGGCCATTGTTATTAGGCCGTTTCGTTGTTATCGTTTGATTTTGCTATGTTTTGTTTAATCTTAGTTTCATTGGACTCTCAATATCAGAAGTTTGTAACTCGCCTGGCCTCTTTGTTTTTGGGTTCGACTGTTCCAGTTTGAGGCTTGGGCTCAACAAGTCAGGAGCTCATAAGGGGAAGGTAGGCTTAGGATATGGGTTGATTTGGACCAATAATCCAGAGGGTAAATAACCTAATTTTGCGGGGTATTACATGAGGCTGAGGGGTGATTTCAGGATCCCCAAAGGGTAGTGTAGGTAATCTAGCTAGGGAATCTCTTGGGCAACTAATTTAGAAGCTTCTAGTAGGGGTTTCTATGGAATTTTAGAGTTTAGCTTGGGTATCAAGTCAGAAAATGAGGTGTTAATGGGCAGAAATGAAAATTGAGAAAGGGGTAAAGTGTAGCTTACCTTTGCTGCCCTAGTAACTTGCCTATAAAGGCATTGTTACTTGGAGTATAATAGATTTAAAAACAAAAGGGTTAAAAATTCAAGAAAAGCGGTGGACAGTAAACTGTTACTTTTTCATTAGATTTTGAGTGATTTTCAATTTCCTTTCAACCTTTGAAATGCATTCTGAATAGCCTAAGAGTAGAAATGTGTTGTTCTCAGTGTGAGTTTGTGTTTTTTTTGCAAGATGTTTAGTTTGATGTTTGAAGTTTTTGGGGTCAAAATTACTGTTCCATCGAATCCTTGGTGATATCCCCAATTTGTGATTCATAAACTGCTTTCTGAGTTACTTGGTTTGAGACGACTTATGTCTGGAATTTTAAAAGCTGGGCTTGAGGTTTTGGTCTTTGGATTTTTGACTGTTGAGCATCAGCTTTGGGGTTTAAAGTTATTCCGTGGTTTACCTCCGATGTTGGATACTGTTTGTTGCTACTGCTGATCTTACTTTCATTTCACTTCTATTTCCAGGTACATGTTCTAAAACTTGCAAAGTGTGATGTTCAAGTTGAAGATTGAAATAGCAATGAAATTTTAAAGCTTAATAATGAGTTGTTTGTTCACATCTTTAGTTTTATTCTTTGGTCTGTGCATCCTTCTCTTTCATGATTTTCCTAATTAAATTCCCTCCCGTATGGTCAATTGTGCCATAAAATGTTACATGTTTATATTAGGATTAGTTGGTTTTGTTGTAATGAAACGAAGCTCTGAAACATTTTGGACTTTATCAGACATGAGTTAAATGAGTTAGATAGCTATTTCTTGAAGCATGGTTAATTATAAGTATCATGGCATGCTTATTATGCTTAAACAATGCTAGGTTCCATAGTATATTCTAATTGATTAGTGTTCCAAGTTATGATTAGTGCTTCGATCAGTTATGTCTGATCGTACAGATAATGGTATTCGAAGTATCTTAGCATATTAATTATTGGGTGGTGATATATAGTAGTGTTTACTTGAAAAGGGTTGTATTAATAAGGGTTAATGTAGTTTCTGGGTAGTTTTAAATGTTTAACCTGTAATTGTTTATGCATGAGTGTTTGAATCTGGTGTCTGGGCCAAATACTGGCCCAATCAATGGAAATAAGGCCCTACAGAATACGTGAGGCATCCCTATTTGTTGGTGAAATTGGGTTCATGTCAATACTCCATAAATTTTGTATTTTGGGTGTTGCAGATTCGACCTCGAATTGCCCTCTGCTTACCATTCGACTTTTAGAACTTTTGGGCTCAACATTAATTTGGAGAATAGTCATCATCATCCTTTAGCTTTGTACCCAAACAATGGGCAAACAATACAAATCAAGTGTCGGGAATCACGTGGCGCTAGTAAGTCTCTTGTTCTTCTTGTTATTGATCATTTTTGTGTTGTTACAGCTCATGTGGGGGAATGTTTTAAAGGGTTTATGTTCTGTAAATACTCCCTCAAGTTCTTAATATCAACCCTATGTGATTTCAAGCCTTCTAAAGTGATTCTAGTGCCGAAAAATACTAATTGATTGCTAGCTTCGCTTCCTTGTTGTTGTGGCAGAATTGGAGGGATATTTCGTGGAGAATTAAGTTCAAATTGGAGTTGTTCTTTCTGTATTAAGGTAATGAACCTCTTAATCTGTATGTATTTAAGATTATCCAAGTTGCGGCTAAGTCATTGAAGCTAGAACTTGTGAAATATATATCGAAAGGCTTGGTAGTAATGTTATCGGTTGGTGGACTGTTTTGGGATGTTCAATATGATTAACATTGACGTTGTTTGGGCTGTTTGGTGATTGTTTTCACATGTGGGAATTCATATAAATAGGGGAGGTGCTGTCCGTTTCATCACAAAATAGGTTGTGGTTGGTACATAATAGTTGCGACGCTTAAACGTTAACGATAGTGTCATTTCTCCTATTGTAGACTAAGGAGTCGTGACGTTTGCATAGCTTGAGGTTGGGGCAGTATATACAAGGTAAGTGAGGCTATCCCTTTCTTTCTTTTGCACGACTCCGATTGTACATAATGTAATGAACGAGCTTCCAAAGATATTCTACTCTTAGAAGCTAGCAGTACTTACATTGTTTCCCCTCTTATGAAACGATTGATGTTGATGTTGCTTCTCTTATTCTTATGTTATCAATCTTGTTGGTACTTCTTGATTCCTATAAGGTTTATAGTGAAGAGTTAGTCCTAATAAGGTGTACATAGGATACCGATCTTACGTCACTCCGAAGGGTCTACAAGGTGTTTCCATGAGTCGAGCATGCATTATATATATGTATCTATTTTACTCTACTGAGCCGCGCTATAGTCGGCCGGGTACGGCACCTAATATGCAACCACTAATCAGTTGGTTTTTTACCGAGCTCCACGTGGCAGGGTACAATTCTACCGAGCCTTATAATTGCCGGGTATGTTTTTATCGAGCCTATTTCGGCCGGGTACGATATGATGATGATGATGCCCACAGAGGCGTATGTTTTAAAAGATTATGTATTTATACATATGTATCATGCATTTCATGTCAGTAGCCCTCAGAGGTACTCAGATGTTACAGGTTGTATATTCTCTATCCCTGCTTACATTACTGTTCATATTTATGGTTCTCTGCCTTACATACTCAGTACTTTACTCGTACTGACTTCCATTTGTTTGTGGATACTGCATGATTTGCTGCGGGTCCTGATAGACAGGCAGGTGCAGCTCCCCCATCACTTTAGGTTGTCCAGTTCAGCGGTGATTGGCGAGATCACTTCTCCGGACTTGCCTTGGACTTGGTACGCATTTTTGTTATAGACATTATGGGTATGTCGGGGCCCTGTTCCAGCTATGTTGCAGCACTAATGTTCCTTTAGAGGCTCATAGGCAAGTGTCGACTCATGTATAGTTTGGTATGCCTTGTCTGCTGGTTTTGTAGTATAGTCTTTTATTTTAGCGTGGTAGCTTGTACCATATGTATATAGTTTCTTGATTGTCTGGTCATCCCATGTTATGTAGGTTCATGCCATCATATTTTATTGTTGGTTGTCCATGATCCATGTCTACCATTTATATTGCTCTCGTCAGCCTTAAAAGATAATAAAGAAGGTTAGATAAAATGTACGTTGGTGTTCGGCAAGTATGGTCGGGTGCTAGTCATGGTCCTCCAGTTTGGGTCGTGACAAACTTGGTATCAGAGCAAGTCTGTCCTAGGGATTGTCTATGAGCCATGTCTAGTAGAGTCTTGATTATGGATGTGTAGCGCGCCACATTTATAATCGGGAGGCTACATGACATCTAGGGTTGTTACCTTCTTCCCGAATCTAGATCGTGCATAGAGTTGAGTCGTAAGTGTTCGTCTCTAATATTCACCTTGTTTTCTTTCAGCGATGCCTTCGACTAGGAAGCAAACAATTAGTAGACTGCTTGATACAGCTGCGGGAGAGGGTACCAGTCAGGTGCCCCAAGCCAGAGCAGGCCAAAGTGAGGCTCAGAGTGAGATACCGTCTAATACCTTATCTATTCCGTCTCCTTCAGAGGATATTAGGAGGCACCCAGCACCTCCAGCTCCTCCGTCTGGCACTACAAACCAGGATATGCGGAGAGCTTTGTAGTTATTGACTAGCTTGGTAGCTGCTCAGGCTCAGAGGCAGAATACAGGTGCTGCTGATAAACCAGTTAGTACGAGAGTTCGTGATTTTATTAATTTAGACCCTCCAGTGTTTACCGGATCAGACCCCAAGGAGGATCCGCAGACTTTTATTGACCGGGTTCATCGTACACTACGGGTTATGCATGTTAGTGATACAGAGGCAGTAGAGTTGGCTTCTTATCGGCTACGGGATTTAGCCGTTCTCTGGTATTATAGTTGGGAGAGATCTAGGGGTCCGAACGCTCCTCCAATTGTGTGGAAGGATTTTTCTGATGCCTTTCTTCGTCACTATTTTCCAGTTGAGATACGACGAGCTAGAGCTGATAAGTTCTTGAACCTTAGACAAGGTAATATGAGTGTGCGAGAGTATAGTATGTGGATTTATCGTTTAGCAAGGTATGCTCCCCATATGGTGGCCGAGATGAGTGATATGGTGCATTTGTTCATGAACAGGTTGGGACCCCATCTGATAAATGAGTGTATGACAGCCTCCTTGGTAGAAGGCATGGATATTTGCCGTATTCAAGCTTATGCCCAGACCCTAAAGGATCGTAAGCGCCAGCAGAGGGCAGATAGTGAGCAGGATAGGGGCCAGCATAAGAGGGCAATATTTGCAAGGTATTCTGAAGACATCAGAGGCAGCGCCAAGCCCCAGTCTTTGAGGAGTTCGGCACCATCTGTAGCTAGTGCTCCTCCACAGTTTCAGAGGCCTCAATATGATCGATCCTATTATGGTCCAGGTCAGAGTTCGCAGGCATCTGGATCGCAACATCACATGGATACTAGTCAGACGAAACCCCCAACACCATGTTGTGATCAGTGTGGCAAGGCCCACTTTGGACTGTGCCATCGAGGTTCTGATGCGTGTTATTCTTGCGGACATCCTGGCCATATGATGCGGGATTGTCCTAACAGAGAAGGTGATGGT
This sequence comes from Nicotiana noctiflora, assembly GCA_032618575.1. Lineage (NCBI taxonomy): Eukaryota > Viridiplantae > Streptophyta > Magnoliopsida > Solanales > Solanaceae > Nicotiana > Nicotiana noctiflora. The sequence continues at coordinate 8,638 of JASVEL010000553.1, read as the reverse complement.
ATGGCTCAGCCGACTAGATCTGTGTCTTGTTCTTCCTCATCAGTTCGACCTCCATCATGGGGTTTTCAGCAGTCGACAGGTCATGGTAGAGGTAGAGGTGAAGGGCCGAGTTCGAGTGGTGCTCAAAATCGAACCTATGCTCCGGTAGGTCGACAGGATCTTGAATCGTCTCCAGATGTTGTTACAGGTATATTGTCTATGTTTTCTTATGATTTATATGCGTTGATTGATCCAGGATCTACATTATCATATGTTACACCCTTTGTGGCTAATAAGTGTGGCATTGAACCTGAATTGATAAGTAAACCCCTTGCGGTATCTACTCCAATAGGAGATTTTGTGATTGCTAGAAGGGTATATAGAGGTTGCACTGTTATGATTTGTAGTCGTCAAACCTCGGCAAATTTATTTGAGTTACAAGTGGTTGATTTTGATGTGATACCGGGAATGGACTGGTTGGCCTCATGCTATGCAAATGTTGACTGTCGTATGAAGATGGTTAGGTTTCAATTTCATGGTGAACCCGTCATTGAATGGAAGGGGAACATTGCTACATCGAAAGGTAGGTTTATTTCTTATCTTAAGGCAAGGAAAATGATCTCAAAAGGTTACATTTATCATTTTGTTCGCGTTAGGGATGTGGAGGCAAAGCTGCCTACTCTACAATCTATCCCCGTGGTCAATGAATTTCCGGATGTTTTCCCAAATGAACTCCCAGGCCTTCCTCCAGAAAGGGAGATTGAGTTTAGCATTGATGTGTTGCCTGACACTCAACCGATCTCTATCCCTCCATATAGAATGGCCCCGGCAGAGTTGCGAGAGTTGAATGCGCAGTTAAAGGACTTGCTGGATAAGGGATTCATTAAGCCTAGCACTTCACCTTGGGGTGCGCCAATCCTATTCGTGTGGAAGATAGATGGGTCATTACGGATGTGTATCGACTATCGGCAGTTGAATAAGTTTACTATAAAGAACAAGTATCCACTTCCAAGAATTGACGACCTGTTTGACCAATTCCAGGGTGCCAAGTATTTCTCCAAGATTGACTTACGTTCAGGGTATCATCAGGTGAGGATTAAGGAGAAGGATATTCCAAAGGCGGCCTTTCGGACAAGATATGGGCACTTTGAGTTCTTGATGATGTCGTTCGGGCTAACAAATGCCCCAGCAGCTTTTATGGATCTCATGAATACTGTATTCAGGCCCTATCTTGATGTGTTTGTGATTGTATTCATTAATGACATTCTGGTGTATTCTCGTTCGGAGGAGGAACATGCGGGCCACTTGCGAATAGTATTACAGATGCTTCAGGATCGGAAGTTATATGTTAAGCTCGCCAAATGTGAATTCTGGCTGAACTCACTAGCATTCCTTGGCCATGTGATATCTGATGAGGGTATTAGTGTCGACACTCAAAAGATTGATGCAGTAAAGAATTGGCCGAGACCTACAACACCATCAGAAGTTCGTAGCTTCCTGGGGCTAGCAAAATATTATAGGCAGTTTGTAGAAGGGTTTTCCTCTATATCAGCACCATTGACTAAGTTAACACAGAAAGCTACCAAGTTCCAGTGGTCTAAAGCTTGTGAACGTAGTTTTCAGGAGCTGAATGATCGATCGACATCCGCACCGGTGCTTACTCTCCCTGAAGGAACAGAAGGATATGTGGTATATTGTGATTCCTCAGGTATAGGTTTGGGGTGCGTGTTGATGTAGCATGCGAAGGTGATTTCATATGCATCAAGACAATTGAAGAAGCATGAAAAGAATTATCCAACCCATGATTTGGAATTGGCTGCAGTAATATATGCTTTGAAGATATGGCGGCACTACTTATACGGCGTCCATGTTGACATCTACACGGATCACAAGAGTCTACAATACATCTTCAAGCAGAAAGAGTTGAATTTGGGGCAGTGTAGGTGGCTTGAATTACTGAAGGACTACGACGTCGAGATATTGTATCATCCCGGTAAAGCCAATGTTGTGGCGGATGCTCTCAGCCGTAAGTCAATGGGAAGCTTAGTACATATTGATGCAGGTAGATGGGGGTTGACTAAAGAGCTTCATCAGCTAGCCAATATGAGAATCAGATTGTTAGACTCTGATGACAGAAGTGTTACTGTAAAGAATACATCAGAATCATCTTTGGTAGCCAAGGTAAAAGCACGGCAATATGAAGATCCTATCTTACTACGATTGAGAGAGAACATTCAACAGTGTAAAATTATGGCTTTTGAGATCGGAGGAGATGGGGCACTGAGATACCAGGGCCGATTATGTGTGCCGAATGTGGTAGGGCTGCGAGAAAAGATTATGAATGAAATTCATCAATACCGATATTCTATCCATCCTGGCTGAACAAAGATGTATCATGATGTCAAGGAGCAGTGTTGGTGGGATAACATGAAAAAGTCTATTGCAGAATTTGTAGCCCAATGTCCCAATTGTCAACAAGTAAAGATAGAACATCAGAAACCCGGTGGATTCCTTCAGAATATAGAGATTCCGACCTGGAAATGGGAGGTGATTAATATGGACTTTGGTATTGGATTACCTTGATCTTATCATAAGTTTGAATCTATCTAGGTGATAGTTGATCGACTTACAAAATGTGCTCATTTTCTGCCACTCGACTAAAGATTATGCAAAGTTGTATATTAAAGAGATTGTTAGGCTTCATGGTGTGTCGGTATCTATTATATCAGATCGAGGAGCTCAATTAAGAGCTAACTTTTGGAGGTTTTTTAGAAAGGTTTAGGCACACAGGTGAATCTTAGTGCATTTCATCCACAGACTGACGGACAGGCTGAATGTACCATTCAGACATTGGAAGATATGCTACGAGCATGTGTTCAAGATTTTAAGGGAAATTGGGATGACCATCTTCCACTCATAGAATTTTCCTACATTAATAGCTACCATTCTAGTATTAAAATGGCCCCATATGAGACACTATATAAGAGGAGATGTAGATCACCAGTTGGATGGTTCGAAGTCGGTGAAACAACATTATATGGGCCAGATTTGATTCACCAAGCCATTGAGAAGGTGAAAGTGATACAGGAACGATTGAGGATGGCACAAAGCAGGCAAAAGTCTTATTTCGATGTCCGACGTCATGATCTAGAGTTTGAGGTTGGTGGTTGGGTTTTCCTGAGGATCCCACCAATGAAAGGTGTTATACGTTTTGGGAAGAAAAGTAAGGTAAGTCCAAGGTATATCGGTCCGTTTCAAATTCTTCAACGAATTGGACAAGTTGCTTATGAGTTAGAATTGCCATCCGAATTAGAATTTGTCCACCCGGTATTCCATGTATCTATGTTGATAAAATGTATTGGAGACCCTTTTCGAGTTGTCCCTACCAAAGATGTTCAAGTTACAGAGGATCTATCATATGAAGAAGTTCCAGTGGCTATATTAGATCGACAAGTCCGCAAGCTGAGAACAAAAGATGTAGCTTTCGTCAAAGTATTGTGGAGGAACAAGAATATGAAAGAAATGAAATGGGAAGCAGAAGAAGAGATGAAGTCTAAATACCCTTACCTATTCTAGAATGATGATAACAAGGATGTTGGTGGAATGCAAGATACATTGTAAAGGTGAAACGGCTTTATGAGGTAAGCAATAACTTGAGAACACTCTTCCTTAATACAAAATGGTGATATGTAAATAATGTCCATGTCCATAATGCTTGTGTAGCCTTGTGAGGCCATACTTTGAGCTTCACTGCTTGCAAATTTTTCTAGTGACCATCTTATAGGGGAAAATTGACCAAAAATTTCTCTGGAATCCACGATGATTTGGACTCCCCATAAACCCTTACATTCGAGGACGAATGTTCCTAAGGGGGGAGAGTGTTACAACCCATATCCACACACGTTAGTTCATGCCATATCTTAGTTAATACAAATCCAAGAAGGAATTATCCTTGAGATGATATGAAGTTAATTCGATTGATCTTAAGTGATACAAGGGTGCATAAAGATGATTAACAAGTATTAGAAGTAAAACGAATAAAGGATGCTGTAACTCGTATTTTTGGGTAAACCTATAGATGCTTAATATACTCAGGAGGACATGTTTTAATGTATTTGAATTATATAGTATTCATATCATAAGTCTTGAAGTCATACGAGTTATGAAACAAAAGTCGACAAAAGTTGTCGCAACTTCGGTTTATAGTTTTACTTAAACATTAGGTCAAATGTTACTAAGATTTTCTCCAAATTTACATAGAATTGTGGAGTGATCTAACCACAAAATTGAATATATATGAGTCTAGTTCTAATTCATTAAACCGTTCGTCGATACAATCTCGGAGTAGAGAGATATTCGCATTTTCGCGAGACTGCGCCAAACACCTCTCTATGGGGCCCACTTAGGCGGTTTAAGACATTTGGATCTATATTGGACGCCTCCATCCCGTTTTAAGTCATTTAATTTCACTATATTCAGACCTTAGAACCCTAAGAACACCCTCTCAAGGTTCTCTCAAGGTTCAAGACCCAAACAAAGGGCAAACAACACAAATCAAGTGTTGGGAATCACGTGGCGCTAGTAAGTCTCTTGTCCTTCTTGTTGTTACTCAATTTTGTGTTGTTACAGCTTGTGTGGGGGGTTGTTTTAAAGGGTTTATGTTCTGTAAATACTCCCTCTAGTTCTTAATATCAACCCTAGGTGATTTCAAGCCTTCTAAAGTGATTCTAGTGCCGAAAAATACTAATTGATTGCTAGCTTCGCTCCCTTGTTGTTGTGGTAGAATTGGAGGGATATTTCGTGGAGAATTAAGGTTAAATTGGAGTTTTTGTTTATGTATTAAGGTAATTAACCTCTTAATCTGTATGTATTTAAGATTATCCAAGTTGCAGCTAAGTCATTGAAGCTAGAACTTGTGAAATATATATCGAAAGGCTTGGTAGTAATGATATCGGTTGGTGGACTGTTTTGGGATGTTCAATATGATTAACATTGATGTTGTTTGGGCTGTTTGGTGATTGTTTTCACATGTGGGAATTCATATAAATAGGGGAGGTGCTGTCCATTTCATCACAAAATAGGTTGTGGTTGGTACATAATAGTTGTGACGCTTAAACGTTAACGATACTGTCATTTCTCCTATTGTAGACTAAGGAGTCGTGACGTTCGCATAGCTTGAGGTTGGGGCAGTATATACAAGGTATGTGAGGCTATCCCTTTCCTTCTTTTTCACGACTCCGATTGTACATAATGTATTGAACAAGCTTCTAAAGATACTCTACTCTTAGAAGCTAGCAGTACTTACATTGTTTTCCCTCTTACGGAACGATTGATGTTGATGTTGCTTATCTTATTCTTATGTTATCAATCTTGTTGGTACTTCCTAATTCCTATAAAGTTCATAGTGAAGATTTAGTCCTAATAAGGTGTACATAGAATACCGACCTTACGTCATTCCGAAGGGTCTACAAGGTCTTTCCATGAGTCAAGCATGTATTATATATATGTATCTATTTACTCTACCGAGCCGCGCTATAGTCGGCCGGGTACGACACCTATTGTGAAACCTCTGATCAGTTGGGTTTTTACTGAGCTTCACGTGGTCGGGTGCGATTCTACCGAGCCTTATAATGGCCGGGTATGTTTTTACCGAGCCTATTACTGCCGGGTACGATATGATGATGATGATGCCCATAGAGGCGTATGTTTTAAAAGATTATGTATTTATACATATGTATCATGCATTTCATATCAGTAGCCCTCAGATGTACTCAGATGTTACAGGTTGTATATTCTCTATCCCTGCTTACATTACTGTTCGTATTTATGGTTCTCTGCCTTACATAGTTAGTACTTTATTCGTACTGACGTCCTTTTGTTTGAGGACGCTGCATGTCGTGCTGCAGGTTCTGATAGACAGGGAGGTGCAGCTCCCCCGTCACAGTAGGTTGTCCAGTTCAGCGGTGATTGGTAAGATCCTTTCTCTGAACTTGCCTTGGTCTTGGTATGTATTTTTGTTATAGACATTATTGGTATGTCGGGGCCCTGTTCCGGCTATGTTGCAACACTTATGTTCCTTTAGAGGCTCATAGACAAGTGTCGACTCATGTGTAGTTTGGTATTCCTTGTCGGCTGGTTTTTGTTATATAGTCTTTCATTTTAGCATGGTAGCTTGTACCATATGTATATAGTTTCTTGATTGTCCGGTCATCCCATGTTATGTAGGTTCATGCCATCATATTTTATTGTTGGTTGTCCATGATCCATGTCTACCATTTATATTGCTCTCGTCAGCCCTAAAAGATAATAAAGAAGGTTAGATAAAATGTACGTTGGTGCTCAGCATGTATGGTCGGGTGCTAGTCATGGTCCTCCAGTTTGGGTCGTGACAATATTGATAGTGATCGTTTTTTGGGCGTGAATCAATTTTTGGCGACGTTGGCAAGAATTAACGGAATTATCAATTGCCACTGACAAAATACAAGATTCTTGTTTAGTCATGTTCTTTCTACACACTTTACATTGAAAATTTTGACGGTTGTTAAATTGGGTGCTCAGGTGCATGCCTAAGAAATCTGCAAGGACTCGAGAAGTAATTCAAGGACTCTCAGACTCGGAGCAATCTTGTCGTGGACGTAACAGGGCAATCGAACATCTTCAGCAATCTCAGCAATCAATTAAACTAGATTTCGACATGGGAGACGTGAAAGAACCTAACCAGCAAGCTAGGTTGAACGTACAGGAGGCGCATGAAGGTGCTTTATTTGACCGGGCACAGTCAACTGCTGATAATTTGGCAACTGCCATTATTGTGCCAGCTATTCAAGCTGAGTCATTCCAGATTACTAATAACATGCTACACTAGTTGCAAAACAAGGGACTATTCTTTGGGACTCAGGTTGAAGATCCACAGCAGCACCTGAAGAACTTTCTTTCTATATGCAAGACGCAGAGGCAGCCAAACGTGACACCAGAAGCCATCAGACTATTGTTATTTCCATTCTGAGTTACAAGGGCTGCACATGTATGGCTAAACTCACTCCCTATAAACTCTATAGCAACATGGGATGTGTTAGTCAAGCAATTCCACAACAAGTTTCATCCACCTAACAAGATAGCTCAGTAAATTGATGAGATTGTGAGCTTCAACCAGAAACCAATGGAGACATTACATGAAACTTGGGGCAGATTCAAAGGTATGCTGGTTATGTGTCCTCACCATGGGGTTCCCGAACAGATGTTGGGTCAAAGGTTGTACATGGGGCTTTCATACAGCATGAAGAATATAACAGGTGGGGCTTTTCTGAGCAAGACCCGGAGAGAACGCCAGAATTTGCTTGACAATATGGCTCAAAACTCCGGGTGGACGACCAGGAATGCTCCTATCACTCTAGTTCTCTGAATCCTTCAAACACTATGGAGGATAACATGGCTACTTTATTGACACAAATAAGCATCCTGACGAAGAAGGTGGAAGAATCTAGGGTCAAGCAGCAGGTTCACATTGTAGACACTACCAATGCTGGTTTGTGAACATTTTGCATTAGCCAACCCATAGGTAATCCATAGGTCGCAGACCAAGAACATCATTACCAACATGGAGACATGAACTATGTGCAAATTATGGAGGGCAGCGACAGGGTAACCAGAGTTGGGGTCAACAGGCTCAACAGCAGTACAGGCCTCTACAGCCACAATATAATGCAGCATGTATGACGCCACCGGACAATATGGCTCCATATCCTAGACCTTCGAATTTCAACAATCAGCAGGAGGGGTATTATCCACTTCCACCACAGCATGGGTGTAGACATGACGATGGGGTCACAAGGTTGGAAGCTATGATGCAGCAGGTAATTAGGTCACATGTCACAACCAATGAGAGGATAGATGCACATGACGCATCTATCAAGAATATTTAAGTACAGGTGGGCCAGATTGCTATGTCACTTAACAATCGTCCCCAAGGGACATTGCCTGTAGATACACAAATAAACCCTAAGGATCAAATCCCAAAGCAACTGAGGGAGTTAATCTGAGAAGCGGAAGAGATCTTGATGCTGAGCAGGAAAGAAATACAGGCAATTTTCAGGCTAAGACACTCACTCCAGTACCCATTGAACTGGATGAGTCCACCGGGTTGATAGAAGTTACAGTCCACCCAGTAGCTAAAAGTAATGATATGCAGCAGGGAATGGAGAAAGTAGCTGAACCGGTAGAGCAGTCAGTTCTGGAACGGGTTATAGAGAAAGAGAAATCCCAAGTGATTGGGAAGAAAAGGCCTCCAACCCCACTTCCCCAAAGGTTGGCCAAGCACCAGAAAGAGGAGCAATACAAGAGATTTTTCGAGATGCTCAAGCAAATCCAGGTAAACATTCCTTTAATAGAAGCTTTGAAGAGATGCCTGGGTATGCTAAGATGATGAAAGATTTGATGTCGCGAAAATTTGATTTCCAAGACTTAGCCACCGTGACTCTTACATAGACATGTAGTGCAGTGGTCTCTAGACCCATAGCTGAGAAGCTATCTGACCCAGGTAGCTTCACTATTCCATGCACTATAGGAAACTCTGCCTTTGCTAAGGCATTATGTGATTTGGGGGCAAGCATAAATCTTATGCCCTTGGTGATCTATTTGAGGCTGGGCATCGGGACAGCCA
>JASVEL010000552.1:0-92334 GCA_032618575.1 Nicotiana noctiflora | reverse complement strand
GGAAAAAAAGAGTTGTGACAGCTCCGACGACTACAGCGACCTGGCTGGTCGTTTTGAGAATTAATGCCCCGATCTCCTATTAACAACTTTCCCATATCAATTTTCTACTATTGTGATTTGCTAGGATGATTTGTTTTGTGTTTCAGAGTATTTTGGGACACCTAGTCATTAAATGAGAACTAGGGTCTTGGAATTTGGAATGTAGTTGGGAACAATGTGAAGATGGCTCCGAAATGGAATTTCGTCATTTCCATTAGCTCCGTTGGTGATTTTGGGCGTAGGGGCATCTCTGAATTTTATTTTTGAAGTCTGTATCTCATTTATGCTTGAAATGGTGAAAGTCGAATTTTTAGAGTTTTAGGCTGATAGTGGAATTTTTGATATTAGGGTCGGAATCTGATTCCGTAAGTTGGATTTGGTCAATAGTATTGATTATGACTCTAGTGCAAAATTTAGGGTCAAGCAGACGTGGTTTGGTCGATTTTGACATCTGTTGTTGAATTTAAAATTTTCAAGTTTATTAAGTTTGGATTGGAGGGTGATTCGTAGTTTTAGCGTTGTTTGATGTGATTTGAGGGCTTGACTAAGTTCATATGCTACTTTAGGAGTGGTTGGTATGTTTGGTTGAGGTCTCGGAAGCCTCGTGTGAGTTTCAGATGCTTCATGGAATTGTTTAGGACTTATGAAATTTGCTGAAGTTGCAACACCTGTTGACCTCCGCATTTCGACTACAAGTGCGAAGCCGTAGATACAGATTTAGGCCTTGTCATCAGGGATCACATGTGTGGATGGGGGACCGTAGAAATGGGCTCGTAGATGCGGCCCAGCATAGGGAAGTGGATTTCGTACTTGCGATGATTCTTCCACTGGTGTGGGATTGCAGATACGGTCCTAGGACCATAGAAGCAAAAATTGTTGCGGAGAAAAGAGAGAAATCGAGGGTTTGAGTTCATAACTCCTCCAAAAAATTGAGAGCTTGGTATAAGGCAAAATTTGGAGAGATTTCTGGAGGAAGTTTGTAGGTAATGATTCCTAACTTCTTTTTGATTATATCCCATTAATCTAAGCTTACGTTCATCATTTAATTTCGAATTTAGTGTGAAAATTTGAAAAAATTTAAGAAATGTTTTAGGCCGAATTTTGGGATTTTGATCAAGATTTTGGTATCATATTTTAGTGAATTTAGTATGGTTAGACTTGTGAGTGAATGTGTGTTCATAATTTGTGACTTTTACTCAATTCCGAGACGTGGGAGAGGGGAGGATTTTTGGGCGTTTCCTATTTTCTTGCCTAGCTTTGAATTCATTAGCTAAATTAGTTGATTGTAGCTATATTTATGTTATATAATTAATTTGATTAGATTTGGGCTACTAGGAGTTGGATACTCGTGGAAAAAGTGTAATTTTCAATTGATTTGAGTTTAGTTCGAGGTAAGTGTTTTACCTAACCTTGTGTAGGAGAACTCCCCTTAGGATTTGGTATTGTTCATATATGAATGTCATGTACGTGAAGTGACGAGTGCGTACACGAGAAATTTATTGAAAAACCCCCATTTTCATTTAGTAAATATCTATGTTTACCTTTAATTGAGCAATACTAGTATATGCAGCTATTGTGTTCAGCTTAGGAAAACATGTTTACGTGCATTACCTCCGTACCTGGACTCTGTGCAACATGTTTAGAGTAAAATTTACTTGTCTTCTTTGATATGAACTTAATTGAAACTGTGAAACTGTTGTTTATGTTGAATGAGTTGTGTATTTACTTGGGGACTACGGAATAGTGTTCTGGGAGATCCACCTGCACGTTTATGTTTGGGATTGCAGGACGGTGTCCCCGGAGATCCCCTATACTAGATATTTACGTTGGGACTACATAATCGTATTCCAGGAGATTCCGTACACATTTATGTTTAGGGCTATGTGACGGTATCTCGGGAGATCCTCTGTACATTTACATTTGGGACTACGGGATGGTATCCAAGGAGATCCCCTATGGCTATCTATATCTATTGAGTTGTTTTTCCATGATTTCATTTTCGTTGAATGTTAGTATTTGACTTTACTGTGATATTTCTTACCATTCTAACTTATTATACATATATACAAGTATGGCCCTGACCTGATCTCGTCACTGCTCAACCGAGGTTAGTCTTGACACTTATTGGGTACCACTGTGGTGTACTCATGCCCTTTCCTGTACATGTTTTTCTTGGACAGATCCAGGTATCTCTTCCTAGCCATATTTCCAGTGAGGCGAGGTGATCTTAGAGACTTCGAGGTATATCTACCACGTCCGCAGACCTTGAAGTCCTTCTCTATTCTTCCTTAATCCAAAGACTTCTTGTATTCTCTTCGTTGATAGTTTTCTGGAGTTTAGAAGCACTATTTACATATGTAGCTTGTGACTCATGATATTTCGGGTTTTGGGAGAATTTATGTTCAGTTCGAGAGTGTTTATTATATATGCGGAGCGACATATAAACTTCTTAATAAAATTTACTTGTTAATTGCTATTCTTCATGTTTTCGTTGCTTTCCCGCTAAAAATGTTAGGCTTACCTAGTCGTAGACTAGGTGCCATCACGATGCTTCATGGGGGAGAACTTGGGTTGTGACAGCGACTCTGCTGAGGAGTAGAACCCAGAACTCTGGTTCAGGGTTTAGAATTCAAGCTTGCTAATGTAATCTATACTTGGCTTTCTTGATTGTTGATATTGCTGTGTCTGTGGGCCTAATATGCTAACCTCGCTCATTTATTGTTTTTAATATTAAGTGTATTAAACTGTCTTCTTATGCTTCCCTTCTAAGTCTTCTAAAACTATGGTGCACATATAAGCGTGACTCACTTTTTTATTAGAGGTCATACCAAATAGAATGAGGCTGGATCAAACTGCCAGGTTGGACTAAAAAGAATTTGATTCACCCTTTTGCCTATAGAAATGGACCCAAACTAGTTTGGGTTCCTAAGACTAACCCCTAATTTCCTTTCGCGGGTCCAAGTGAAGGGGATCAGCCAAATATGGTACATGGATAGTGGTTGTTCAAAGCATATAAGAGCCAGTTCCTTTCACTTGAGGACCTCAAATGAGGTAATGTCTCCTTTGGAAATAGGAAGAAAGGTGAGATCATTGAGGCTGGAAAGGTAGGTAAGACTGATTCTCACTCTATTGAAAATGTCTACTTGATAGATAGCCTAAAGTACAACCTAAATCAGTATATCACAATTATGTGATCTAGGTAACTTGGTAGTAATCACCTCTACCAAATGTTTTGTGATTAATCTTACCACCGACAAGATTGTTTTAGAGGGAAAAAGAGTAAACAATAAATATATTGTAGATTTGTCCACACTTTTAGAAAATGAAATCACTTGCTTAAATGTGTTGGACAATGATCCTCTCCTTTGGCACAAGAGACTTGGACATGCAAGTCTGAGTCAACTCAACAAATTAGTCTCCAAGGATCTGGTGATAGGGCTGCCTAACATCAAGTTCAAGGAAGACAAAGTGTGTGAGGCTTGTGCAAGGGGGAAGCATGTAAGATCCTCTTTTAAATGCAAGAAAGTGGTAAGGACCACCAAAATGATGGAACTGGTCCAAATGGATCTATGTGGTCCAATAAAAATATTAAGTAGAGGTGGTAAAAGACATGTGATGGTGCTTGTTGATGATTACTATAGGTTTACATGGACATTATTTTTAATATCTAAAGATGAAGCATTTGACATGTTTACTTCTTTTGTGAGAAAAACTCAGAAACAACTAGGTAATCAATTTGCATCAATTAGGTCTATTATGGAACTGAATTTGAAAATGCTATGTTTGCTGAATTTTTGCATCCTACATCACAATTAGTTGCATGACTAGACCTCTTGTTAAAAAGATTCTCTATGAGTCACTTAAAGGGAGAAAGCTAAATATATCCCATCTTAGGGCATTTATATGCAAGTACTTTGTGCACAATAATGACAAGGACTCTCTAGGTAAGTATGATCCCAGAAGTGATGGAAGAGGGGGAGGGAGTATTCTTGGGATATTCTTCACATAGTAAAGCTTATAAGATATACAGTAAAAGAACTATATGTGAAAGAAAATGTATATGTTATTTAAAACTAACATTCTTTCTGAGAAGCATGAACAAGATGTTGAAGAGATTTGGCTGATAAGAAATTCAAATGATGAAACCATGGTGCAGCCTGAAGAAGCACCACAGAATAGGTGATGGAACAGGTTCTTCCATCTATGGCAACATGACAGAGGGTATTGACAAGAGAGGAATTGATCCTCAAACCTCGAGGGAACATTTCCATGAACATATTACTCACTAATAAAACCAGGAAGAAATATCTAAAGAAATTGACACTCTTATTGCAACATCCAAAAAATTGGATATAGATGAACCTGGTTCATCTGTTGATCAGAAGTTGTATAGGGAAAAATCCAAAAGAGTCTCACTCGACTGTTGTCCAGAGGATACTGAGATATATGAAAGGAACCACTGATATGTGCCTTTGGTATCTTAAAGGTAGTAATTTTGATCTAGTAGGATATGATGATGTTGATTATGTAGGTTTTCTATAAATTGTGTATAATTAGATTAAATATTGCTCAGTCTCATACTTTCCATAATATACTCTTGTGTCATGTGTTAAAATGACTCATTAATCTCTAATAATATTTTCTCTATTTTGGCAAATTTGACTCACACAAGAGACTTATCAGTGAAGAACCTGATTCATCAAGGTAACACGGTATGTTTTCTACATTCTGCATAATTTGAAATAACAATATCTGGATCATGAGTAGAGTCCAATCAAATACCAAACTCCTTTTGGACTTCTCTGTTACAAGTGAACCATTCCCGTTCAACAGACTCCCAACCGAATGGAAGTACTAAGATTCTAGGGATACACTCCAATGTCTCTTCAAAACTGAATTTTAGTTTGATTAAACTTCTAAGAGTCTAAAAAGTTGTAGTTACCCCATCAGTTATTCCCTTGTATATTGATCAGCTTTAGTGTATTCCTTACCTTATCTCTCTCAAGTCATCAAAAGCTCTCATTCTTCTTTCATCTTTCAAACACAATCTAATTCTCTTCTCTTCCATACCCTAGCCCAAATACGAACATTTCTGAAAATCCTTCATTACCACCACAGGAAACCATTTCCACACCTTCTACAACACCAATCTCTAAGAAAAGTAGAGTAAAGATGATGGCTCATAAGATTTTTACTGAAGGAGAGGAGATCCAAAAAAAATAAACAAGCAATTGAAAGCATGTAGGGAAGAAAAATCCTAAGATTCATTTAAGTCTGCTACTAAGGGCGAAGAAAGTAGCTCTTCCGAAACTGAAAAGGTATCTTCTGACTCTAAAGTTTCTCTTGGAACAATTTCTAAAGTTGCTGTAAATTTGGAGAATAGATTTGTAGCACTACTAAAAAGCAGCATATTTGTGACCGTCAAATCAGTCGCAAATCTGTCGAAAATCATATTTTTTTTTTACCGATTTGCGACTGAAACGTGTCGGTTAGAAAATGCATCGTCGCAATACATTTGTGGCTAAATCAGTCGAAACATTATGACGGATTCAGTCACAAACTGGAAAATGCGGGGACATTCGAAATTAAGCGATTTGCGACTGAATCAGTCACAAATGTAGAGACTGATTCCGTCGTAACTATTAATAAAAAAATATTAGAAATATTTAATTACAACTGGATCAGCCACAAATCTGGATAATTCCTGGTGAAGTATGTGTCAGATTCAATCATAAATCTGGCATTTTAAAGCAGAAACCTGTTATATTTCTAATTATATCACAGCCAAATAAAATAGCCAAACAAACACCTAACGATTATCCAAAAACCTAATATAGCAATCCAAAATCCAATATCTACTACAAATAGATATAAACAACTTTGAAGAACATAAAGTATACATAATAAATTTAACAACATAAACATTAAAAATGAATTTATTATACAAGAATTTAAAATAAGAGTTTATATAAACAAGTATTAAACAAGAATTGATATAAAAAATAAAAATATCTTATTAATCTAAACAAGTAAATTTTTAATATCACTATATACATATTATAATGCAAAACAAATCTGAAAAATAAACCAACAGATCTGCTGCCGAACTATCATCAGATGGGAGATGAGACGCTGAATTCCTGCACCAAAAATGAATTAAACAACGTAAGAACAAAATAATTGGGGGGAGTGGACATGGGGCGGTTGAACGAGGGAGATGAAGAGGGTGAGAGAGACGGGGAGTGAGATAGAGGGAAATCATAACTAATATGGTTAGATTAGCGGATAAAATTGACAAATAGACCGGGTTTGAGGCAGAAGATGAGAGGGGAGAAGAGGGAAAAAGTTGAGATAAAAGAGGAATGAAGAAAAAATGGGTTAGGGTGAATTTAAAAAATAATTAGTGACCGGACCGGTCGCAACTGCTATTGAAATTTGAAATTTAAAATTTGAAATTTGAATTTTTAAATTGTGACTGATTCGGTCACAACTGTTGTTGACCAATCAAATATCGTTTTAATTGCGTATTTTGACCACATCGATCACAACCTTTAATTTAATTTAATTTTTAATTTTATTATTTGCGACTGATTCAGTCACAATCCGTTAAAAAAAATTCGCGATATCTTCTGCGCAATTGAGCGACCAAAGCAATCGCAATTTTGATCCAAAAATTTAAACAAATATAACAAATATTATTTTTGAAAATTCCGACAAAATCAGTCGCAAATTTGCGACTGGTAGTTTCGGTCGCAAATCAGTTGTTTTTTAGTAGTGGTATAGCAGATTTTAAGACTACACAATCTCGAGAATTTGGTGGTAAAAAAAAGAGCAAGGGTGCTAGGAGTACTGTGTGAGGGGAAGGGTACAAGAGTGATTCTTCACCCACTCATGTTGGTGTAACAAAAGAAACTGATGCAATGTTTGTTTGGGGAGAGGGATTTAGTGAAATAGAAGAGAGTGTAAGCAAAACAGGGATACGTGAGTCTGGAAAAGCTGCTGAGGGGTTGATTCAACTCGAAAAAATATAGATGAACATGTTCCATCAGAACAGGAAACCCTTGCGGACCTACTGATAGAGTTTTCAATGGCACAAAAATTCATGTCATTCCCTATGGTTTTATTCTCACAACTATGCTTGCACATTTTAAGGTACCTATGAATAAGTGGAGTTAATACTCTGCTTTCTTGCTATTATGAAGTCAATGTCAATCCTAATGAATTTGGTACATTTAAAAAGACATCTATCAATAGCAAAGCCAAAGTCTTGTTATAGGAGAGTGAGGCAAAGGATATTGAGATAGCAAGGCTGAAGACACAGCTGGTGAGGTAGAATCTGAGAGAGATGTTCTCCGAACCAAACATATAAGGGAAAATGAGAAGAATGATGGAATTCTTCAAGACATGCTGAAACTTCTCCAAGAAAATAACCCAGCCCATACCTCCTCAAGCCTTAAATCCTAGCCTAGTGTAGTTCAACCAGTGATCCAGTCCGGGATGTTTTGTTTCTTTTGCTCATATTTTTAGTATTTTTATTTTTGCTTATGCTTTGTGGTAGAATCTTATCAATCATCAATGAATTCATGTTTTTGCTCTAACTGCTTGTTTATATTTCTTTGATGGTTGAAATTCTTAGTTTGATCTATGATGATTAATACATGTTTGAATTTGATGTAGCCTCAGTGGCCATGAGTACGCTTTAAAATCTAGTTATCTCATATTTTTATGCAACTTTTCGATGATGCCAAAATGGAGAAAAAAGTTGTGCTTTAAACAATGTTTACACTTTGAACAATGATGTTTATAACCCAATGTACATGGTTCCATATGATAAGTGATAAAAAGGAAAATATTTTTAACATTGTGTTGATGTTGAGTTGAATTGAAACAGGGTCTAAGCTTATGAAAAGCAAAGAGTTTGTCATTATAAAAAGGGGAAATTTGTTGGCCCAAGTAAAAGTTAGTTTTGAAGACTGAAAAAGGAACTCAGGATGAACCAGGTCCATCACTCAGGTGCACAAAATCGGGCAGATTCGAGCATGTGAGTTTCATGTGAAGGAGATAAGCTTAACTTGGTGTATTTAATATTTTCTGAAAGGTTGCATAATAGATAAGGATAAGGAGTTCTTAGTCAAAGAGAACACAATTCAAGATAGGGAAGGTGTTAGATGTTGAAATCAACTAGAACTTTTCACCAAGGAAGAGTTGCATCAGAATTGTAGTTATTTCTTCATCTACTAACTCTATAAATTGCAGGATGTTCTTACATTAAAGTATTGCACAAAAATGCAGAATTTAAACGTGAACAAGGAGCAAAATAGTAAGGCTTTTTGCAAGCAGTTCGTGTGTGCTTCAAGTGTGCAAACCAGAAGCTACATGAACGAGATTGAAGAACCAGCACTATAAAGTGTTTTATGTGTCTTTCTTTTATTCTAGTTCAATTGTAGTAGGTGTTTTGTATTGTACGTTTCAGCTTATCCAGAAGCAATTATAATAGGTACTTTGAGCATTCAAGTTAGAGCTAACTTGAAGTTGTCGCAGCAGTTAGAGGCTGGTTGCTACAACAGGATTATAGTTAATCCTTAGGTTTACAAAGAGTTTTGTAAATGTTGTTTTGGCTCAGTGATTTTAGTGGAAGTTTGGAAAAATCTTTGTGTTCTTTATTTTATGTACTTTTAATTTCGCAAACAGTAGTAGAAAGTACACCTAGAAGAACGAGGTCCTTCCAAAAGTAGTTTAAGCAAAAATTGGGTACCACACAAATCAACCCCTCTCCCCTTGTGTGGTATTAACATTTAGAACATCGGTAAGTTACTCGTCTGCCGAAATTTTTTATTATTAGAGAGTTTTTCCAATTTTGTATATTTTTTCCTTATCCTTCGAAGTAATGAATATAAAATTATTTGAGTCAAAGATGTTTTCAGTTTCGTCCGAAGTGTCAAAGCCAGGAATTTATTTCTGCACTGCTATTTTGTTCTTTGTTTGAATGGTGTCTAAGTTTTCTTACTGTTTGGTTAAGAAAGTAGTTTTTAGTCCTGTTTGTCATCACAATGTTCTGGGTGGTTTTGTTGATCACGAATTGCTTGGTGTGAGCTTTGTGTAGCAATGATCTTCAAGGTGTTACATATCTGTGTCGTTCTCGTTGGGTGCTTGTGTGATTGTTGCATTGTGTTGTTGTTCTAAGTTCAATTTAACATGGGTCTTTTCATATTGCAGTTGATGGAATAATAGTATGGTTAGTTGAGAAGGGGAACTACGGTTCTTCTTCAATGTTTTTTCTAGAGAGAAGTCAGACATTCAACCTCTATGGCATATTTTTATAAACTTATAGGTACCACCTACTTAATAGTACTATACTTTGTTACCCCTCTCTGCAGTTTCTTATGTTATATGGACCATGCATTTTATGAGTAAATTAAGTGAGCGTTTGGACATAAGAATTGTTAAATTATGGAAAAAAGTGAATCCTTTTTTTAAAAAAAAATAAAAATGGTATTTAAAAAGTAGAATTATATTTGAACGTGAATACAACTTGGAGCTGTTTTTCAATTTTGTGATTGATTTGATGTGAAATTTTTGAATATTTTTTTTTTGGAGTTTTATAAATTTCCAAAAGAATTCCAAATTCAACTGCAATTAAAATTTAAAAATTTAATGGCCAAACACTAATTTCGAAAATAGTGAAAATTTTCCGAAAAATAATTAAAATTCTCTTTATGGCCAAAAGGTGCCTTATGTAGGGGTGTTCGTCGGTCGGTAAGGTACAGTACAATATTTAGATATCGGTATTTTCGGCCTTCAGTTTCTTAAAATGCAATACCAATACAGTACCTAATTCAGTTCGGTATGGTTCGGTTTTTCTCCTTTCGTTTTTGGTTCATTCGGTTTGGTAACTTCGATTTATTCGGTTTGAATACTAACTGGTGCATAGAGTCATAGACTGTAATATTCTAAATTAAAGTACTCAAAAGAACAAAACTAAAAATATTTGTTCATAAAAGTTTTGTGCAAAACTAGCAAATATCAACCCAGAGAGAGAAACTGTACGTAAAAGAATAAATTTGATCATTAGAAATGTCTTGTTACTTGCTTAGAGTTAATTGATGAACGTAGAGAACAAAGGAAAGTAAAATTTTAGATTTTTATATTTATGTTATAATTAGTAATATGTGTATTGTGCAGTCTAATATATATTTCAATACGGTATTAATTTTTCGGTATTTTATTTTGAAATACTAAATACCATACTTAATACCAGTAATTTTTAAAACTTAAATCAAATAGCAAAATATCGAATACCAAATATCAAAATTTTTTATTCCGATACGATAATTCAAAATTTACGAAATTATGTATAACCTAGACTTAAGTGTACGATTCCACCAACCTGGTTGTTAATCCCTTTTTTTAAACATCTATTTAATATTTAAAATTCTCTGGTATCCCTTCATTTTATGCAGGTTTAGAACGTGACATCAATACTACCAGTTTTTATATCGTGTTTGGTAATTGTCTTAAATATTATATTCAGAGAGCAGGAAAAGGGAATCGTCTAGGTTATGATACCACAGAAGTAGTAGTACGAGGAACCATGTGCTTGGAGTTATTGATCATGTTAAGACATCTGAAAGGGCGAAGGACAAATGGTTTGTTAATTTTGGAATATTTTATTTTGTGTCTCCCGCAACTTATACTAGTTGTATAAGGTAATTTTTTATCTTAAAATTTTGTAAATTTAGAATTGTATGGATCCAGCGCAGTATAAGATTGGGATTCACAATTTTATGAGATGAAAAAGAGCCTCTAAAAAAATTTGTTCTTACTTACTTTGTATTTTGTGCGTAGCAACTAGCAAAGAATCTTAGCAAAATGGTACAAAGTTGGTACCACGCACCATACGCGTATACGACTTGTAATAATGTTTCTTTTTCTTCAGAAAGGAATCACTATATAGTTTATAGTACAATTATTAACCTTACTCTAATTATTTACTGGTTGAGTGCGACTTCTGGGTTTTTGGTAGTGCATAGTTTTTTTCACATCATCAGGTCAAATTAACTTATAACTAAATGCAATGCCGGATGCAGGATTTGAAGGTGATTGAACTTTTAATTTTAAGAATTTCAAGCAAAATATATGATCTTTTTTAACATATATAAACTTATATATTCAAAAAAATTGCCGAAGTTAACATGGTTCATTGACCTCTATTCCCGAAATATAGTTCTGCTTGTGACTAAATATGTATGGTAAATTTGATTTTTCGTAACATAAAAGATACGGTAAATCAATGTTTTAAAAGGTATGGGCGTGAGGCGAGACGTAAGCCTTGAAACTTGAGGCGCAAGTCTCACGGATCTTTAAACTTTACTAATTTAAAGAATTTTAAGATAGTATAAAATAAAAAAATAATTATAAGAATTACATCAAAATTATAAAATTATAACAAATAATTTATTAAAAATATTATAAATTATAATTCGACTATGAATAATACGAAAGATATGAGATATATCATAATATACAAATTAATTACAATGTTGTTAAAAACTCAAACATCAAAAGTAATATATTCGATATAAAATTTTATATGTAACTATTAAGGAGTAATAAATTTTGAAATTAATAAATTACAAATTAAAAGCACAAATAAAACTACAACAACATATCCATTGTAATTACAAAGTGAGGTCCGATAAAGATATAGAGAGGTTGTTTCGGATTAATTTGTGTCTTTGAAAAGCACAAATCTACAGCATCCAATAATTAATAGGATGAAACCCCAAAATCGAAACCCTACATTAGGTTCTTTCTCTCTCTCTAGTAGAAGCACACAAAGCATACAACAATCTCGTTAATGAGGAAAGTTAGATCTCTAACAGTATCCCATACCAGTCCAAATTTCTTCGTCTATTCATCAGCCATGGCTCTTTTAATTATTAGGAGTATCTTTTCTTTTTTTATTCTTTGAAACCTTTCAATTATCATTTCATTGTACGGATATTTTCTTTCATTTCACGAGTCAAACAGTGTGCAGTGCCTTTCATTGGATCAATCCACATATGTGAGGATTTCAAGTTTAATTATAGGCTCTATACTCATAACTTTTTGTGATTATTGGGCTTGGAATGGTAAATATTTTAACTGAATACAGTTTGAACCAAAGTTACTGAATTCATCGTATACGGTAGATCTAGCCATGTCGATGCTTTAAGTTTTGTGATCTTGTTAATTGTGTCAAATACCCTTTTATCGATCTGCAATCTTAGCATAACTGTGAATAACTGTACAAAGATATAGCCCTTAACCTATCTTCATATATAGCTCCTCACGATTTGCTTCCCCCCCCCCCTTTTTCTTTACTTGATTGATAGTTGATGTGATGATTCTAATTGGCAATAGTATTGTATCAAGTATCAACATCTTTACCAATTCAATTTTAGGGTTTCGTATTTTTTCCTGCGAATCTTCATTTATTTCAATCTTTTCATTGAAAATTTAAACTTCGCGAAATATCCGGTACACAACAAGTACGATAAATCGTGATTTGTGTTCGTTCATCTCCTGATATACAAAAGTCGTTGTTCGCAAATGCAACACCTTCAAGATTCACATATATTTGTCATTAAGATCCAATGTGAATCTTGATGATGCTGCATTAGCGATAAACGACTAAGCATCCACAAATTACAACAATATCTTTTGTGAAATTCCACAAGTAGGATCTAGAGAAATTAGTGTGCACGCCGACCTAAAGTTGTTTATGATATATTCTCGGCTCACAATCAGCAATCATGAATAAGCATCCACGGATTGCTTCTCCAATTCGGATCATGGTAATTATTCTTTATTTCTTCAAGATTTGATAATTTATGCACACCGACAATGTAAAGATTGTTTCTGCTGACAACATGGTAAGTACCATTTTTCTCACGTTACCAATTACTAATATTTATAAGAAATGTTTACTTTTAATAACTTTCTAAATGATCTTATTATGTAAATACCACAATTACAGCCATAAAACTCTCCTTTTATTATATGAGTGGCTTCTTAGATCAAGTGCATTATTATTTTTCATTGTTTCATGTCTTTCATGATATTGTATCTTCCATTGCAGGTTGTCAAATTGACTTTAAGTCAACATTAAAAGTAACAGCCTCTCTGCCCTTTCGGGTAGAGGTAAGGCCTGTCTACATATTACCCTCCCCAGACCCCACCTTGTGGGAATATATTGGGTTGTTGTTGTTGTTGTTGTTGTCAACATTAAAAGTAAAGCATGAAGGTACGTACTTATTCTGTTTTAGCTATTATTTGGGCTTTGGCGTGAGTATAAAAGATTCTTTTGCTACTATTCGTTTAAAATAATTATATGTTTTTCTAGAAACGTTTATAGCGACATTGACATTAAAATGTAATGTTATTCTTGATGATTCTGTTGGGAAAAAAAAATTGGTGACAATTCTGAATTAGCAGTAAACTAATAAATGGGCATCAGCGGATTGCTGATTAGATGCTAATCATGGTATAATATTTTTATGGATTTAAATTATATACACTGACACTGTCTACATAACACTTTTACATTATCGATGCAATTTAACTTGTTATAGTAAGATAGATTTTATCTGTGATAGCCTTATAACATGACTCGATTGTGTAAATAATTGTATATTATCTGTACATACACTTAAATATATGTAGTGATATAGCGTTGCTCCAGTTCACTGAGGACATAACCATAGATTGGAGGGTACGGAGGTTAAGAATTAAGGTAAAGTATTAGATAATTGAGTGTTGTCTTTGTTTATAGCAGTAACTTTGATACACCATTTGGTGCCTTTAGTGTATTTCTACCTCTAGTCTCTTGTTACTACTTGTTATTGTCTTGTGTTTTGGCTTTCTGATTGTATTAATTTTTGCTAGTTTGTATTTTTGCTTTGGTTGTCAGATCGATTTACTTAAGAATGCCCCTCCCCTCTCCCCTTCCTGAGCGGAGGGTTTTTCGGAAATAATCTTTATATCTTTTAAAGGCTGGGGTAAAATTTGCCTATACTCTATCTTCTACAGACCCGACTTGTGAATACATTGGGTATGTTCCTGTTGTTGTTGTAGTACATATACTTTCAACTATATTTATTTATCTTTTCCAAGAATAACTAAATTAGTTTCCTCATTATCTCTCTTTCGCGAACCCATATGGATGTAGGTTGTCACTAAATTAAGAAGCAGGAATATGATCAAAAACTGCTCAAGCAACAGTCTGGTGGGGATGTAGGGTGAACCAGAAATTTTTTTATGGGACTGATATATCTAAGTGCCTGCTAGGTAAGCGCCGTGTAGGAAGAGGAGTAGTTATGAACTCTAAAGATCATTTGTCGGCGAACGGAGAGCCCTAATTAGCAAGAAGGATGTAGGCATAGGCAAATGTAGTATTCTAGTGCCTGGGTCTATTGACTCATATTTTGATGCAAAACATAAATTTATCTACTAAGTCGTAATAAATAGTAGATTGAACCTATGATTTTAAATATATAATGGTTTTACTATTATAAATCTTAAATATTGGACCCATAAAATTTGAATTTTATATCAGTCTCTCTGTATGTTGTAGTTGTTCTTTTTGAGGGTAAACCTGATGAAAATGCCAAAAATATAGGGAAAAATTCAAAAATAGCCAGATTTATCATTGGTCGTTGAAAAATAGTCAAGTTTCAAAAGTCATCAAAATTTAGCCACTTTAATCTGAGCGAAAACACTGTTCAAAATCTGAAAAAATATGCCCGCAAATTTTACTGGAGTTCCAGCATAAATATGTTTGAACTCTTGTAAATTTTACGGGAGTTCCAGGATAACTATGCTGGAACTCCCGCAAATTTTACTGGAGTTCAAGCATAATTATGCTGGAACTCCCACAAATTTTACGGGAGTTCCAGCAGTATAATTGTCCAGTATAATATACTGGAGTTTGGAGCACTAGTGCTCGAGTCTCCCGTAAATTTTACAGGAGTTAGCAAAGTATACCGGTCCAGCATAATATACTGGAATTCGTACACAAATGCACTAGAACACCCG
Source organism: Nicotiana noctiflora (assembly GCA_032618575.1). Taxonomy (NCBI): domain Eukaryota; kingdom Viridiplantae; phylum Streptophyta; class Magnoliopsida; order Solanales; family Solanaceae; genus Nicotiana; species Nicotiana noctiflora. The sequence continues at coordinate 77,220 of JASVEL010000552.1, read as the reverse complement.
TATATTATACTGGACCGGTCCCTGTTGCAGCAAACTAGTGGCTATTTTTCATTGACTTCGTAAACAGTGGCTATTTTTCATTGATCAGTGTGAAAACTGGCTATACCATGAAATTTTAACGAAAATATGTATTAAGGAGCCCATTTGAATGAGCTTAATTTAAGTGGCTTTTAAGTCAAAATAACTTTTAAGCTTGACTTTTGGCTTGTTTTTGTTATTTTAGCTTAAAAATAAATGTTTAAAAGTACTTGTTTACTCTATCCAAACACTACAAAATAATTTAGAAATTATTTTAACTTAAAAATACTTAAAATAAGCACATCCAAATGGGCACAAAATCTCTATATTTGTGGATGAGAAGTGTGTTTGCAGAATGCAGAACTTATAATGTTGTTCAGTTTGTACTACCAACATATATTGGTGCAGTAAGACGGAAGAACAGTTTTACAGGTTTGGTCCCTCTATTTCTATTAAAATGTACGACCTTAATTCTCAAATATTTATGCCAATTCAATCTCTGGGAAATACATTAGAAAATTTGGTCCCTCTCTGAGTAACATACTTTTACTTTTTAACATATTCTGTTAATTTTTACTTGTTCACGTGTGAACTTTGCACATCCCTTAAGAAATAATAATTTAAGCACATAATTTACTATGATAGCAGTATTAATTAATGCATATTTTTAATGGTTTTGAGAAGGAAAAAAGAAATTATCTTCTCTTGATATGTTAAAAGTAAAAATCTATTTTTAAGATACTGGATAAGTAAAAGATAACAGAGGGAGTACATGTTTAGGTATTTTCCATTAATTAATGCAAGTCTTTAATAATTGGGTTATCACATCTTTATTTCATTAATTTGATTTTACCAAGATATTCACTCGAATTACGTCGATAATGTTAATTGACATGAGTTTTTTCCAAGTTTTAACGATGATTAACGACAGATAATCACAATGAATTTGTGAAGCAACACTTGGTATGAAAATTGAATGTGCTATAACGTACACATCCCAATGATATCCTGCCACTATATTAAGGTAATTTCGTATATTTCTGTTATTTATTACATGCATCGTAAATTCATGACGAGGGATTAACACTCAATTAAGTTCGTATTTCCTATATCTGTAATACAATATAGCATTGAGAAAAAGTAAGTTTTAATTTGTCAAGTCGTGAAGTTGTATGAGTTGAAGGCTTGAAGCATTTAAGATGAGCAAGTGTAACGTACAAGAATCTCTATGAAATTTTTTTGGACCATTTGAGCAAAGGGCAGAGTAGTAGCGGGAGAAAATCAAATCTATATAACTATATAAAAGAGGACAATAATATGTTGACGTGACACTTCTCATGGACTAGAAAATGTATTTATCTAATCTTTCAATATTTTGAATTTTTCTTCCATTTTTGATTTATATATTATTTATCAAAATACTTAGAAGACATGACTCTTGATTAAATATTATATTTTCGTAATCAGTTACAAACCTTATTATTTTATATCAGTTGCAAAACTTTATGTGCTATATCAAAAAACTTAAAAGACATAGCTCTTAATTAAACATTATAAATTTGCATTTTAGTTACAACTATTTTCATCTCTGCTAACTACTCCTCTTCTGATCCTATAAATTCACCTTTGTTGGTGACTATTGCTGCGAATGGCTAATGTTCAACTATGTAAGATACAATAATTTCTTCTGTTTCATTAAGCTTTCATTTGCTGATTGAATTTGTCAGTAACGTAATTTCTTTTTCTTTTCATTTACATAGTTCATTTACTTTTAAGATTGGCATGTAATTACAATATAAAGTTTAGCAATCTTTATGTAGAGAAGAATATTTTTATTTTCTGTATTTCTCTGGTTTCAGGAATGATCCAAATCTTGAGAGTACATTAGTATTATTGGTGTCACCTTTGTAAGTGAATCCTTCCGTTGTCGCTAAATGTCTTACTTAGTAGTGGTTCATGAATATACGAATAACCACTGTCTTCTTTATATCTTTATAATCCGAACAATTGAACATGATAGGAAAATCGTTAGCTTTCATATTGTAGGAAAATCATTAGTTAGAAAAATTTAGGTTTATTTTAGGAGACTTTGTTTTTCAAGCTTTCATAACTTTACTTGAGAATAAAAAAATGGGATAATTTCGCATAAATATAACTCACATACCTGACTTGCAACATAATAGCTTAGATATCACTTTCCAATCTATAGCCCAAACAAAAAAGCTAATTTCGGAAAGACAATTGAACTTACCTCAGGGGTAAAAATCATGAGAAAGAATAGAGTGTAGACTGAGTAATCCGAGTGAGATTATTCCAAAAAACAAAACAAGGGAACATTTACCGACTTATTGTGTGTACATTTTGATATTTAGTATTTCTGAATTGTTTTTCTTCCTCCAATATAATTTTTCTTGTCTGATAATGGGCACACAATTTACTATGTGCAATTGCTGAAGCCATCCAACATGATAAAAGAAAATTAAAAATTTGGTAAATGAATTGTAGAATCCCTCCAACGCTCATACAACATATTACACGAAAAAGAAGAAGCGAAGGAAATGTCAAACTTCTGTAGTGACCTCTTAAATACTAACAATGTATATACATCCTTATAAACTGAAAAAATATATAATTAATATAATATTATACATAAATATACACATTTATACACAATTATACAATAATGTATAACTTATATAAACATGTATAATAGTGTATAAGAGGTGTTTGTATAACCATATACACAATTATACAATAGTATACAATGTTGATACAAACTGCTACATAGTTTGGCACCGGGGATGTTCCAACTAGAAAGGACGTGTATTGGATCAAATGCAGCTCCAAATTCCCGATGAACCATGGCCAACGACTCGCTTGAATTGCCAATATCATGACATTGCTGCTGAATTAGATTCAAAGCATTAGTTTTGCTATAATATTAGTGGTTATTTTTTGGTGCAAATCAAGTTTGAGAGCTATTTATTTTTAAATTTGTGTGTATATTCATGTTTCTTTCAAAAATCTTCAATCTTCTGCTTGCCGCCATGGACGACGGAGTAAGAGCTCGAGCCTTCTTTGAGCCATTAATGAAAGAACTGTGTAGGGGGTAGAGGAGGGGGAATAGCGGGGGCTAGGTTAAGAGAGGATGAGAGATCCATGTGGGTTAGAAAGAAAGAAGTGAGAGGCGTTGAGAGGCGGAAGGAAATGAAGAAAACCCCTAAAAATATGTATTTAATAGTGGACTAAAAGTTGAAAGATTTCTTTCAAGTTATATACAACATGGGCTAAATAATGTAAGACCTTCAAATGTGGGCCATTTTCGATTGGGCTATTAGCAAAGTGACATGGACTATAATTCTATTAAAAAAAATTTATTTACAGAAAAAGGGGCTGGGTTGGATGAGGTAGTAGACTAGCAACCTTTGTTTTCACTTTTTAAGCTTTCTCATTTCTCTCTTACTTTCTTTTCTTGTGCCATATTAAGAATAGGAAAATGTAATAAAAGTAGGAATTTCGATTTTTAACTGATTTTTTTAAAAAAATGTACCTACTGAAATTAAAGAATGATATGTTTGTAAATAAGTGTAGACACTTATACTATACAAAGAAATAATGCAAAGAATTGGTTATATGGGAAATAAAAATATAATATTTAATAAAATAAAGATAGATTCTAAAAATCATTAAAAATATTGAGATCAAGATTTGAATCATTATTTTAGTAATTTTTCTCAAAACAAAATAAAATATCAATAGTATATTTAGAACTAAAGGTCTCAAAATGTTTGTGAAAGAATAGTTTCCTTATATTCAGATGATAGAAAAAGTTGATCGTTCCATAATTTAATAAAGTGACTCATACACTATTTATTCTATGATAATAATTTTTTTTACAATTTGCTTAACCATATACACTTTTGATATAATAAATGTGTAAAAAGTTTTATTTTTAAATTACCGCCGATGTTTTTATATGATAATTTTAAGTTATTTTAAATTGACATATCTTTTACAACCGCGCGAAGCACGGTCAATTCACTAGTTATATATATATAAAGTCACATTTTTTGTATACTTGGTGTTGCCCCAAATGAAATTTGTTTTGTTGATTGACAAATTAAAGGAACTTAAGCATCAACCAGGTCCATATACCGTGTACACAAGCACAGCAGATTCGAGCACAAAAGATGCACGTGAAGGAGATAAGCTTAAGTTGTTACATCTAATATCTCCTGGTCGAAAAGGTTGCATAAATAATAAGGAGAAGGACTCCTTACTCGAAGAGAACTTTATCCAAGATAAGTGAGGAGTTAGAAGTTGAAGATAAATAGAACTTTTTCACCAAGGAAGAGTACATCATTGGAACTCTAGTTTTTCTATTCTACTAACTTTATAAATTATAGGATGTTCTCACTTTACAGGTATGCACGAAAGCAAGACATTTTACAAGCAATTCTTGTGTGATTCAAGTGTGTGAACCTGAAGCTACATGAACTAGATATAAGAACCAGTTCCAAGTGTCTGTCTTTTATTCAAGTTCCATTGTAGTAGGTGTTTTCAAATTGAACCTTTCAGCTTTATCTAAAATCAACTGTATTAGATATTCTGAGTATTCAAGTTAAAGTTAACTTGAAGTTTTCACAACAGTTAGAGGTTGGTTGCCACAATGGGATTAGAGGCAATGCTTAGGTGTACAAAGAGTTTTTGTCAATATTTTTTTTGGCTTTAATGAATGTCGGAAAAAATCCTACTGAGTAGTAGGGCGTATTTTTTTACCTTTTAAACCTGGATATTTTTCACGTAGAAATGCTTGTGTTTTTTAGTTTTCGCATTTAGTATTTCCGCAACATAATGAACATATAGAAGAACCAGTTCCTTCTACAATTCGTGCACGCGAAAATTAGACACCACACAAAATACCCCTCTTGTCCGGCAATGGCGAAGGTACATAGAGCTAAGGGTGGTCAACTGACCACCCTTCGTCGAAAAGTTATATTATATATATAGGTAAAATATTAAATTTTAATGTGTATAACATATATTGAACACCCTTTATCTGGAATTTTTTTTACTTATTTCAAATTTGAACACCCTACATGAAATTTCTGGCTTCGCCACTATTGTCCGGCAATGAATACAAATCATCACTTAGTAAATATTGAACCCCTTAATTATGTCTTCGTCACTGCATTTGGGCATGTGATATTATGTTCAAATTTTTCTTTTCAGGGGTGGGGATATAATAGAAATGATTAGTATCTAGATACAAGCAAAAAGGATATATTTGCAAATGAGCTAACGCTTTTCACTGTTAAATTTTCTCATGACTGGTCGCTGGCATCTTACGTACAAATTACAATCATGCTGCTGTTTGCTTTTCAACCACAAGCATTATGTAAGTCACTCTTTCATCGGAAGGAGAATCGTACTTAATATGGCCAAAGTTTTTACACACTCTTTAATATAAATATTTAATAACATTAATAGTAAATATAGGCTAAATACGGCCTTTAAAATTTATACCGATTTTTATTTTGATATCTCAACTAAATTTTGTACCTATTAAATACTTCAACATTATTATAAATGTACCTATTAAACACAATATCCAGACATGATTAAAAAATATTTCTCAGATCTCTTAGACGCGTGAATGGTCAGGAATCACATTCTTTTTGCTCGAAAAGTTATTGTCAAAATAGTTTTTTCCCATTTTTGCTCAAAAGTTCAATTTTTTAATAATTTTTCTGGTCCAAATGTCTCTGCCTCATTCATACGTTGCCACATCATCCGTATGTGAATCACATGCGCTTAATTTTTTTTGATTTGTTTTAATAGGCACAATTTGAAGTGTACTGTTCATCAAGTTTCATGTACTTAAACTGCTATGTTTTGTTGTTGTTCAGCCGAGGGTTATTTAGGAATTTTTAGGCAAATATCCGGTCATATTTATTGTTTACTTTCTTTAGTCATATATATAAATTATTCATTAATTATATATATATATATATTATGCATATACAATTATACATATACAATTATACCTTCATTGTAATAATTTACGCGGTTGGGTGGATGGCTATTTGGGTTAATTTCTTTACACAGGCTATATTCATTGTAGAATTTTTCTAGCCATATACAAAGATTATACATTGATTATTATGCACAATACATAAATTTTGTATATATTATACCTCCAAATGCTATTTTTAGTTTAAATGGTTGAGTGTGCGGCTATTTGGGTTAATTTTTTTTTTTTCAAAAATAATTTCTCTTCGTGTAAAATGTATGGTTAAGGCCTACGAACTATTATGTTAAGACTCCAATTTATAGAATTATGTTGAGTTTGTTGTTATTCTTGTTGATACAATTTTCTATGTACATGTTCCAATAAGAATGCCTCGCTTCGCTACTAGTATCTTATCTTATATACTAGGAGGTAGTTTTGCTCATCAATCTAGTGATGAATTCTGGTTTTTGTTTAGTTCAATTTACAAAAGTTTAGCCCGTAAAAACAAATAATATGCTGTAGTATTCGAGAAATTAATGAGCATGTGTACTATAAGAGTACATGTAACAAGTTTTTTTTTTTTGTTTAAAATTTGAGTTCATTTAACTAACACAGGAAATGTGTGTCGTTTAACAGTCCCGAACTTACGGACAAATTATTTGCCAACTAAATACAATTTAAGATTTGCTCCCATCATTTCTCATTTTTACTTGGAATCTTTACTTAGAATTAGTTACGTTTGCCTAAATTTTGTTTAGTTGGTAATAAACTCATGGAGGTAGTTTATATAGTAGCTCTGCAGCCGGCAGGATATCACAGACACACACACACACACACATATATATATATATATATATATATATATATATATATATATATATATATATATATATATATATATATATATATATATATATATATATATATATATATATATATATATATATATATATATATATATATATATATATATATATATATATATATATATATATATATATATATATATATATATATATATATATATATATATATATATATATATATATATATATATATATATATATATATATATATATATATATATATTTTATATTTGCATCATTCATTTTTTGAGATAATTATATATTTTTTTATACAATTATAAGTTATAAATTTACATAAAAATAGTAAATGCACGAAAGTTAATTTATCAAAATTATACACCAAAATTAATATGTAAAATAAGTATTATAAAGATATTTACATAAACATAATAATGTATATATAAAGAGATAAAGTAAAAGATTAAATAATAAAATAATAATAAAAAAGTAATGATTAGTGTACCCATATTTGATGGAACACTATTCATCTCCCATTTTGGGGATAAAAATGGATGAGGGTTGGAGCTAAATTACCCTAAAAAGTTCCCCATTATGGGAGGATGGGATAAGGTTAGAGATTGACTTGGAGTTTTTACTATTTTTCAGAATTATTTTTACTTTTTTTGGAATTTGTGTTTGTCCATAAAAAATTCAAATTCACTTGAAATTAAATTTCAAACTTTTTCAAACACTTCAAAAACTTAAAAAAGCTGTTTTTCAAAATTTTCGCTTCAACTCATTCACAAAAATTCAAAAATAGTTTCAAATCGTATTCATGTCCAAATACAATTCTAATTTTTAATTACTATTTAACTTTTTTTCCTTTTTTTTTTTACAATTCTTACGTAGACGCTTCTTATTGAAAAAGGATACAGTTAAATTTGGGTGACTAGCTATCAGTGCTGGGTTTTATAATGCGGATACCGAACATCAAACAGAAAGAAAAAAAAGAAAAAAAAAACTTTAAATATTGCTCTATTCTTTGGATAGTAACCTGGGTATCGTCCAAGGGATATTCACATTACATGGATTGCATCAAATCCACCGGCCTATGTTTTTCTCTAGGTTGAGAAAAAACATTATCCTATTCTAATCCTCCTCTAGCAAAAGAACAATTCTGCCTTCTAGAAGTAATGGTGGTCCTGTGGAGCTAAATGAATGGAAGTGGTTCAACTGAACCTCTTACGTGAAATAATCATACTGTGTAAACAAAATGAAACATTTTTGTACTTTTATAAATTGATGAATCCTTTTGATATAAAAGAAGTTATAACCTATTAAAACTAATAGTAACGTTGGAGCCATATTCATGGTTCGAAGGGTTTTATTGGATCTTTTGTGACAAAAAAAATATTTTAATAATTTATCTTTTTAAAAATCTTTCATATTTATCACGGTATATTGATTTTGTGGCTTTTTACAAATTTATTTTTAGTTTTGTGACCCTGCTTTTTTTTTTACACATGAAAATTTTTCTTTTAAACAAAAGAGTGCTATTTTTTATATTAAAAATCTCATTTTCTTAAATTATAAATTGTGAAAAATGTACACATAGCAGTTTAATTATTAGAGTAACGGCAAAAATAACTAAAAGAATATCTTTGCGTCATATATGCAAATCTCACGTGTGATATTGTAGCATTTTCTAATACCCTGCTCCGTTTGATTAAAGAAGTTTACTCTACATTCATCCATAGACTGACCTACTTGTACCATTAAGGGGTCACTGGACCTCGTCAACTTCAACAGAAATTTTATTTATTGTATATATCTTAGAAATATTATATAAATAACTTGGCACTTAAAACGCTAAAAGTCTTTAAGGAATACCGGTTAAATATTTTTTAATAATTCCGCCTCTATATCCACCAGGGACGAAGCTACATGCATTCAAGGGTGGTCAACTGACCACCCTTCGCCGGAAAATTATACTCCGTATAAGGTAAAATATTACTTGTTATTGATTAAAAATAGACTTTGAAGACCCTTACATAGTCCAATAGCAAATGTTTGAACACCCTTATTGAATTTCCTGGCTTCGCCACTGATATCCACCTACCCCTTATTGGATAGAAACGGAGTACACAACCATGACATTTTGCTTCTTCTAACTCAACAAAGTTGCTACTGCTACATTAGTGAGGTATATTCTTTGTTCCTATTTTTGATGTGTTTTATTAAATTCTTTCCTCTGTTTTAACTGCATCCTTTCCCAGATTTGGTAAACTATTTCAACTTCAAATTTGAAATAAAGAATTTGAAGTTTGAAAAGGAGGTTTGAGAGGTAAAACTTCATAAACATGTTTTTAATCAAACTTCAATCAAATCATGTCCATCGCCTATTAAAATATTTAGACTGACGTTGATTCAAAAACATATGAACAATAATTAGAGTCTGGTGTTTTGTGCCACATATAAGATGAAACTTTTGGTTTTGTTTGTTTCTTCATCGTGATAGGTATTTCATAGTATTCATCTTATGTAATTAGCAACTACAATTAGTCTGCAAAATCAATGTTTAGTCATGGAACATAAAATATTGATTCTTTTACTATAGACGTACAAGATTAATTCTTTCAATTCCTATATGGTTGCAAAGGGTTAAAAGTTTATCAGAACACTTAGAGATCTTGGTAGATGTATTTTGGAGATAATACATGTATGAGCTTCGATATTGTTAATCCCTTATTTGATAGTGTTTTTTAAACTATGCATAATTAAGCACTTGTATTTTTTTTTGGTATTAAAGAATTTTATTACCAAGTAAAGATTTCTTCTCTACATCTTAAACTCCTAATACAACCCTTACTTAGCTTATACTGGATACCAATTCATATTACTTAGATATGTATCCAATTTTTTACAATTCTGAGCTCTTATATGTATCTCTTGAACTATCGTTTTCACTATACTCTGTGCAGTGATTTGTTTCTTCTCAAAAATAACATTATTTCTGGCTTGCTAAATATGGTAGACTGCTGCAGTCAAAACCATTATGTATATATCTGCTCGTGTACTCTTCCCTGCTGCTTTCTTTTCTGCCCATTGAACCTCTTCCAGCCACTGTTTTTTCCTTCTCATGACCCCTTGCCAGGATAGTAACTTCTGCCATATCTCGTTTGAATAATCACAGTCAAAAGTAAAGTGCTGCACTGTTTCATTGTTACTGTGGTACATTGTACACAAAGTTTCATGTACTAAGCCCCATATTGCTAGTCTTTCTTTAGTAGATGTCTTGTATAGCTAGTCTTAGGAAAAAGATTCATTTTGGTATTCCCTTGCTGTTGCATACTAAACATCTCCATGTCACCTTTTGGAAGTCCCTTTGTAGTACTTTGTACATATTTAGCCTCCTAAATAAACTTTTTGAAATCTTTCACTTCACATTCCTGTACTGGGGTCCCTTGTATCCTGTCTTCACTAGATAAAATAGTTTTATAGTTCCTTATTAACACACAAGGTCCATTAATACTAGCTATGCTTTGTTCCATATCTTCTCATAATAATTTTCTATCTTGAACAGTATGCATACTATAAATGGCTCTAAAGTTAAACTTGTTGCCATTCTGGATTTCTGTAACCTGCCCTATTATGTATTGCTTATGTATATCATAGTTCTCAAAATCTACCTTTTTCTAGTCCCAAACAACCTATATTCTTCCACCTGGAGCAGTCATATAGTCTGCTATCCATCTGCAACTATTAAACACTTTCTTTATAACAGATTCTGCCCTTACTTCCTTGGGTCTATTCTCTAGCACAACCATTAACGCCGCCTTATTTTCTCTATATATTTTTTTAGTTCTTTTTGCTTGTACGCCTTATTCAATCCTCTAACATTCCATGATATGATATTCATTATTTTATGGATCTTGAATTCATAGTACCACCTCTGGCTCTATTTTTAGGCAGCTCTCTACCTTGGTCTTGATTTTCTGTCATTTGAATTATCTTTTGTGCAGTATCCACCAAAGCTTTGAAAATATTACCTATATTAACTCCATTCTCATTTCTCCCTTCCATATTTTTCTTTGATGCAGTCTGCCCTCTTGCCAGTTGCCATTGCTCTCCATTTGGCTTGTTATTTTGAGCCTCTTCTTTATCCTCCTCTACTTGTTCCAGAAATCTTCCACTTGTATCTATTTTATCAATCTTTGGATCAAGTTTCCTCATAGCATTCCATACCTATTTTTGGTTTTGTGATCCATTTTTTGTTGTCCCCCACTTGGTTCTGCATTTTGATTATGACATGAGTGACCAATTTGACAGCATGTTTGACAATATTGAGGCTTCCATTCATATTGTACCATTCATATTGTACCAGCTGCTCAATCACTTTACCTGTAGGATCAATTAGTTTAATTGTTCCTGGTAAAGTCCTTGTTATGTCCATTTCAATTAGAGTCTGAGCATATGAGATCCTATCAGCCACAATTGTGCATGCATCAGCATAAAGAGGTTTCTCTAATCCACTCCCAATTTTGATAAGGGCTAGGTTACTCCAATAATTAAGCGGAAGTTTTGGGAATTTAACCTATAGAGAAATAGTTTTTAGCACCTCTTCAGAATTATGCATCAAAATTATAAAGTATCCATCATTGTGAAATAGTACCTTAGGCTTCCCGATTTTCCCCCATTGACCAACAACAAATTGTTCAATAGCTCCTATAGTTGGAGTATTTCCAACTATGTACAAAATTATTGCTCGATTCCACTTCTGTTTCTTCTCAACTATGTCTTCTTTCAAAATTTGCACTACTACTTCACCCTCTTACATCGCCAGTGGTATATATGTTAAATCCATCCTTTTTGCAGCAAGTTTATTTTCTTGAAATAATCCTGCCCATGACCTTCCAATATTATTTGTTTCCATTTGTTTGTGCCTCTGTTCCTCAACTTGTATTGGTACTATTCCATTGCTCTGCTCCAATATAGGCCTAGTAGTTAGTGTTACATTGGAATTTGCTTTGCTCGTGCTTGCTCCACCATTGACGGCCGACGATATGTTCAATTTAGGTATCCCTTGATTCACTGGACTCACTAGGCCAGCTGATTTACACTATTGCAGCTCAGATCTGGCCAATTCAACTCACTGTCACCGTTTAGATCTAACTCATCCTCCTGGATTTTTTCCTTTTACATGTTGTTTTCCTTGGTCCTTTGTAATAATTTCTTTGATTCTGCGTTCAATGATTGGTGTTTTGCTTTTGTTTTTCCTAGGTATTAGTTACACACCCTATTTAGTATTATTTTTATACATAGCAAATCATGCCATTAACAATACCATAATTTATAATGTATGGATAAGCATATATAAAAATTGAACTGCTCTTTCAAAATCTCTTTTGCATGTTATTTTTAATATACCAAATCAAACGGTCGAAGGATAAGGCCGATAAAGCTATTGCCTTAGGCCCCAAATACTAAAGACCCCAAAGCATAATATATTCTATTATTGTATATAATATATAATATAATAATATAATAATAATTATTAAAAAGATATTTCAAAGTTCAATAATTTTTTAGATTGGTGAGGTTGTATAGATGACTGACTAAATTTTTCTTTTTCTTTTTATGTAATTTGCTCGGTTGTATCAATGCTAGTGGTATCTGGTACATTCATCTGCTAACACTTGAGTTTCTAATTTGGATTTAGTTTTTTCAAATTAACTATTTTCTTTTGTCTTGTTTGATTGATCCATATTCTATAAAACAAAAAACAAGTTCTTTTGTGTTTTATTATTTTTTAAAGTTTATTAAATTAATTAAATAGACCTCTTAGTTTGGCTTTAAGCCGCCAACACTATCAAGCCGCCTCAGTTATACACCCCACCAAACGGTCCTTAGTGATGTTTGTGGGCAACTAATATATCAGAATGATGAGAATCTTGGCATAATAGTTTATGAGGGCAATCAAATACAAAACTTAGACAAAAAAACTTGAGTTTGGTAAGAAAATATGATACCGTTGTGTAGTACTTTTGCACAAATATGTGTATATAATAATCACACGCATTTATTTGCCTTTTTCTCCTAAGAGCCCTGATTTCTGCAATAATTTTGTATCGTAGCCATTAAGTTTAGTTATAGTTTTGGATATGTTTTCACAGAAAAGAAGAATCTTCACGCATTATATTTTCTTTTCTGGATAGAACAATATGTTATTTATCATTATCACCTAGTCAAATAAAATATTTTAAGGGATTGTTTGATTTGCTAAAGAAGTTATACAAACATTATAATGCATAAATTGTAATACAATTAAAAAGTTCTCACCGGATTATTTTAGTGTGTATATTTGGTTTAGCGCACTAAAAATAGAATGTATGGTGTATAATATAAATTGCTATAGGTTAATCCTTATTCTTAACATAAATAAATAAAAAAATGGAAAGTTGAAATGAAAGTTATTTTCGTCATAGTTACATCTTTACATAACTAGTCCATAACTAGTCCATGTATGAGCTTATCTCAGGTTGAATCCAATATAAAATAATTACGGAATATAATGTATAAAATTGTAATATCACTTATACCAAAAATATATGTATTCAAACCAATCACAACATAAAACTATACCGAATTTTGTTTGAAATTATTTTTTTAAATCTGAGTAACCAAAAAAAGTCAGAAACAATTTACGACGAGCACGTTAAGTGTCTGTTTGGATTGACTTATTTTAAGTTATTTTATAGTGTTTGGACAGAGTAAAAAAGTGCTTTTAAACACTTATATTTAGGTTAAAATGACAAAAACAAGTCAAATATCAAAAGCTAAAATTTCTAACTTCTGACGTAAAAGCTATTTCGACTTAGAAGTCATTTAAAATAAGCTCATCCAAACGGGCTCTAACCCGTTGCGTGTTTCTAATAATGAATTTGAAGATTACTATAATTCAATTCTATAATTTAAATGATAATCCTTCTCATTGTTTGTTACTTTTACCTTATCCAGAGAGACAATAATTCAAAATACCAACCAACGGAATCAAAAAAACATTTAAGCCAATAGTTGTCTTTATCTTTGACAACCTTGTATGTATATGCCTAGGATACAGCTGTCTTTGAAAACTGCTTCAATTCTATATTAATTAAAGCTCTACTATTTCTAGGAAATTTTCTTGAATTTGAGTGATAATGGCCATGGCTAAAGAACAAAAAATCAGAGTAAAAGTGGAGTCACCAACATCTGAATTTCAAGTTGAAGTAAAAGGAAGTGACAAAGTTAAAGACTTAATCAAGATTGTTCAAAAAGTATGGGGAAGTGATTACATGTTACTAAGGCACAATTCTGTGGAAATGCAAAATGATCAGCCTTTATCTGCATATGATGTTAAAGATGGTTCTGTGATCAAAGTCAGTGTCTTTGTTGAAGCACCATGAAATTTGTAAGTCATTTCAGAATTTTTTAAGATGCAGGTTATGGTCTTAAGTTAAAGCTTGTCATTTGAAGTTTTATGATGTAATCTTATTCATATGGTGTAAGTTTTATGGGATTCTTCAACTTTTATGTTAGTATTATTGAGGAAGCCAAATGTATATAGTGTGAATGAGTCATAACTATTATACCAAAATTATGGCAGCCACCAAATAATAAATAAAACAATAAAGCAACAATATAAAGAACACCATAATTTACGAGGTTCGGCTAATTTTGCCCACTCCTCGGACACAACCAATATTTTATTTCACTCCAAATACAAGTGAAATAATAATATTAAAGAGAGAAGATACAAATGTCTTAAGAAGATAAAAAGGCAAATGAGAGGTGTGTTTAAATCCTAAACATTAAGCCAAAACCCTCCCCAAAACAAGTTCCCCACGGACGTGGAAGAGAACTTTTGACAAATCAACAAGTATAACTTTTCTGATTTTTGTTTGCCCAAGCAATAATTGAAATCTCTATAGACAACTTTTCTGATTCTTTGCTCAAACTATATACGAGTATTACTTGTATCAGACAACTTTATAACATATACATAATGAAATCAAACTTAATTAGGAAATCGCTATTATAGATTTTCGATTCGGGTCTGTCTAGACTTCAAACATTAGTTGATGAACAAATTGGTTTCAGGGATTTTTTTTTGGGTGTGTGGGTGGGTGTATTGTGTGTGTGGGGGGGGGGGGGGGTTTCAGCAGAAGTTTGTGATTTCAGTGGACCCAATAAATTGCCCCTTTTCGTCAAGAATTAATCTAAATAGTTATCCACCCAATTGTTTAAATTAAAAATAAATATATAATAATTACATATTCATATATAATATATGTATAATTATGTATAATTAATGTGTATTCTATATATAATGGCTAAAAAAAGTAAATGGCAAATTTGGTCGGGCTATTTATGTAAAATCCCTTTCGTCAGTCTAAACACCCGTCATTTTATGTTGTTTCCTTTAATTAAAACTAGTATCTATGAATGTGCGTTGTACGTTAATAATGGCACATGATGGTTTAATCATTTATTTATATAAAACAACAAAAAAAATTAATTAATGAGAGAAATTTTTAGTATAATAGTGATACAACATACATCTAAGTGCCGGAAAATATTATTACATTAGCATAGTACATGAATTTAAAATAAAAGGACACCATCAAAACTTACACAAGTGGTTAATCTTGTCATATTAGTTAGATAATTATGTATTATAATTTAAAAGTATTTAATGTGATGGTATCTATATAATCACCTCTTTGTGGATAATATTTTTTTGTGTATATTTCCTCCTAATTCTTTGGTTGTTCTGCCTTAAGCAAAACTCTTGTTGCCGATCTTGATATTCCTTTTGAAAGTGCAACATACAGTTGTTCGGATAAGAAAATATATTGCGGTAAATATAAATTTAGAATATTTGTCCTTTTGCTTTATTTATTATATTTGCAATATATAAACATACTAAAAATTATTCTCACTTAAATTTAAAAGGATATTTCTTAGTTTCGGAAAATAAAAGTTGAATTCAGGGGTTAGAATATACTTAAAAGCACATTGACAAGTATCATTTTTTGCATGTATGGTGTTATTTGCCAAAACTTTTATATACCATCTGTGTGCTATTACATAAGCTATTCGGCGTATTTAAGTTTTTCAGTAGTATATTTTTCGTAAAAATCAATCTATATGTAATGAAAGATCAATTTAACTTACTCTATTATATATACGGTGACATTAACATACATAATAAATAATAAACTTGACAACAAAATATGTACGGTAAAAGACCATTTGATATTGAAGTATTTAAGTGTTCTTCTTGATAGTAATTATTGGTACAATTTTGTGCTGAGTCAAAAAGTGGAAAAATATTTTGTTGTTACTACAAAATTTTGCACTCAACCTTTTATTTTGTTGATAAACATATTCATTTCTGCTAGCTAAGATATCTTTTTAATTATATCATGCGATTTGCACAAATTGCGCTTAGTCAACGCTTGAAATATTTCTCTTATTAAATGTACTACTAAACCAAGTGTTCAAGAAGAACCAAATCATATTTTATTGAATGTTCATCTTTGTTTCCGACACGAAGCAAGAAGATAATGAATATTGGATATGTTCTTACTTTATTTCTTGTCAGTTGCATATTGTTCATTCGAAGACAGAAGTATAGCTTTGACAAACTAACTTTTACAGTCTCTTCTTTTGTCAATTTTGGAACTACTTGTATTAATTGATATATATCACCTTCCAAACTATTAATTTTTTACCAAACGGTTCATGAATATTCACGATATCTCTAGAACTCCAGGCGATTATTTTGATTGTTTGACACTTAGCCATAAGTAATTCATCACAGGGGCGGAGCTACCCTTTTCGAGGGGTGTCAGCCGACACCCCTTCGCCGGAAAATAACACTGTGTAAATAAGTATTTTTTAAAAAAAACTGAATGACACCCCTTGACATAAGACAAACTATTAGTGCAATGGTCAATGGGTGTCAAAATTTATAGAAGGTTGCAAGTTCCATTCTTGATAGATGCAATTGTTTTATTTTGACACCCCTTTGTATAATTCCTGGCTCCGCTGATTCATCACATATTATTAGTTTTATTTTCCTTATAAATTTAGCACTATTGCTCTGCTTTGATATATTTGAGATGGTTATTTAAGTTGTTTGATGAGGTATATCAAATCTAAATTGGATGGCGTCATAATAAAAACGTTGTTGGTACACCACTTGCTATTATTACTAATAGTGTCGTGCAACTTGATATGATATTTGCAAGTAATGCATGGCATAGAAATATTATTTTGATTCCGCCAAAGGCATCTACAAAGAATAATTCCATTATAGCACAACTTTATAATATATTCTTGAAAGCTTATTCTTGTTTAGTATTTGGCTTTGATTGTGCTTTTTGATACATTTGTATAACATTTTGATTATTAATAATATACTAACCTTTTTACTTTGTGTTCTAACGCTCTTTTTATGGAATAAATTTATGTGCCCTAAGATTTTTTTTTAAAACTTGAATAATAATTTTATTCATATGATGAATTTAAAAAATAATTGAATGGGATTTTCTTGCTAAATAATTGTTTAAAACATTTTAATTATTTTATTTTAACATAAAAAATATTTTATTCTGTGTTTATTCAGATCTTAATATTAGTTCATATATTATTATAAATATTTAATCTTAACTATAATTTTATCCAAAATAAATTTTATTTTCAAAGAGTAACAGATTTATATGGCATTTCATTTTAGATCTTTATGTTTGTAGAATCATTACTTGTTATCATTTTTTTTTTCTTTCTCACACGTTTATATTCTTAAATATTTTTTTGGTTCTTGTTTAATAATTGGGTATTTCTTAATATTACACAAAAAATTTATAAAAGAATTTTACTTGAGTAGGAAAATAGTTCAAATAAAATATAAAAATATATTATCATGAGGGTATTTTTTCTCATTTCAACTCTTTATCAGTCGATTTAATATTATTTTTAATTTTTTTTGGTATTTGTCACGATCAAAATCTGTTAAAAGTCGTGATAGAACCGGATACCTCGGTCAGGCAAGCCAGCATTTAGTAATTAATTAAACTCTTATTTTTAGTATTATTGAAACCATAAATTTCCTTTAATTAAACTAGTAAAAAGAAATCTTCACATAATAAATAAAAGTGTTTACACTTTTTAATACTGAATATCCCATAATCACCCCAAAACCTGGTGTCACAAGTGCATGAGCAATCATTAGAAAATTAAACGAAGTACAATAACTGTCCAGAATATAAATTTGGACAGAAAGTAAATACAATACTCTGAAGAGACTCTGCTGGCTGGGGCCGTCTTCGGAGATGCAGGTCACCGAAGTCTCCATATCAACCATGTTGCTATGCCTATTAAGCCACTAGAGATACATGTGCTTGCGCAACAAAAATGCACAACAAAAATGCACAACAAGTGTAGTTTGAGTATGAAAGCAACACATACCCAGTAGGTATCCAGTCTAACATCGAAGAAGTAGTGACGAGGGGTCGACTCCAACACTTACAAGTGGTCCAATAATATCAAATACAGTAGGGGGGGGGGTGAATAAACATAAAACAGAGTAAATATATGAAATAAACAAATATAAAATACATGGTACAATTTCACTCTTTATACTTTTACTCAAGCTCTGAACTAGCCAGTTTCCTCCATAACAGAAGCATATATATAGATATAGTAGATTTCATTAAGGAAATTATCATAATTCAAATCAGAAAAAGTATCTCAGATTCACTAACTTCTAGCTCAATGGAACACACGATTCCATGAGAATAATATATATAAAAGTCTATGTATTATCATGGAAAAGTCGAGGCATACGGCTTAATCCAACATAAAAGTAAATTGTGCATTGCCAGAGGGTTGAATGGCGCGAACTATAGGTGCATCTATTAACCTGCCGAGGTGATCGGCCCGCTTTCATAAGAGTAGTAGAAGTAAATACCCCGCTCGCGAATCATACGTACGACGCGATCAAATATAGATTTAACAAATTTCTCCGATCGCGATACATGCTATGCCGTCAAATATAAATTTATTAACAAATCAAAACCCTTTTCTCAATTCTTTTAAAAAATAGAGGCAATTCAATGGGAAACTTTTAAGATAATTTTTCTTGCTCGCGAAACATACATGCAACGTGGTTACACATAGATTTCTTAAGTTATTATAAGATTCCTTAATTCTTTTTGAAAGTACTAAGTTTAATCGAAGCACTTAAATTCTTAAATTCCTCAATTAAAATACCATTCAACATAATTATCACGCAACCTCAAATCTCATTTCTTCTCAAGGCAAATAGTAACATCAATCAACAACAATATCTAGAAAGCATGATGTAACCTAGGACTACCTAGACATATGCATAATAGTAGCTATGCACAGTCTCTCGTCACCTCGTTCATACGTAATCCCCACATATAGGAGCATATAGTTAGTTATTTCAGCTATGGGGTTAATTCCCTCTTACAAGATTAGAAAGGAGACTCACCTTGCTCCGAAGTTTCATAACCGGCTTACAAAGCTCTTTCGACGACTCAAATCGATCTACCGTGCTTCAAAACTAGCCAAATAATGGACAAACCAATAAAAATACACCATAATACTTATAACAATTAAATTTATATAAATTTTCAACTCCACTCGAAAAGCTGACGAAATCACCCTCGGGCGCACATGCCCGTATTCTAAAATAATTCGAAGATAAAGTTTACCCATAACCTTACGAACGCAAATATAAAATTTATTTTCAATTTCATGCCCAAATTCGTTATAACAATCCAAAAATACCAAATCTTAGGTTTCCTACCAAAATCCCATAATTTTCCACTAATTTACATGTCAAATCTGTATATATTCATGTATTTAACTCAAAATTAGTATGAACCACTTACTTCATGCTTGGTGATGAAAATCACACTCCCAAGTGGCTCCAAAAATTGGCTCCCATGAAAGATTTGGGATAAAATGAGCCAAACCCGATTTTAAAATACTTCACTGCCCAGCGACCTTCGTACATGTGGTCACGCGACCGCTTCTGCAGTCACGCAGATGCGAACCAAATACCGCTTCTGTGGTCCAGGGCTCCCAGCCCATTCCCACTTTTGGTCCTTCTCTTCCGCATGTGCGGTCCCACTTCTATGTAAAGTTGTCTACATCTGCGACCACAGGGCCACTTTTTCGGCTCCACACCTGCGTCTCAAGCCTCGCAGGTACGGTTACACTAGAATGCAACTACTGAATTCTTCTTCTAATTCCAAATTAGATCCACTAACCACCTGGAATCCATCCGAGGCCCCCCGTAATCTCATTCAATCACACAAACTAGTCCTATAACATAACACGAACCTACTCAAGGTCTCAAATCACATCAAATAATCCTAAATCATGAATCACACTCCATTTCAAACTTGATGATCTTTAGAACTTCAAACTTCTTCATTCGATATCGAAACCTATCAAATCACATTTGATTGATCTCAAATTTTGCACACATGTCATATTCGTCATTATGGATCTACTCCAACTTCCAAAATCAGATTCCAGCCACGATATCAAGAAGTCCACTTCCGGTCAAACTTCTCAAAAACCTTCGAATTTCTAACTTTAGCCAAATGACTCCAAAATGACTTACGGACCTCCAAATCCACTTCAAAATTAGAATCACCATACGAAGCTATTCCGAGACTCGAAATTTCAAATGGACATTTATAACATCGAATTGCACTCCAACCAAAACTTATGAAATTCATCCAAAAATGCTGACTTCCACAATTAGCGCTGAAACGCTTCCGGGTCATCCAAAGTCTGATCGAGACATATGCCAAAGTCCAAAATCATCATACGAACCTGTTCAAACCTTCAAACCCCGATTCCAAGGTTGTTTACTAAAAGAATTTAACCTTATTCAATTCTTTCAACTTAAAGCTTCCGAAATAAAAAATTTCTTTCCAAATCAACCCCGAGCTTCCCGGAATTTAATTTTGACCATGCATACAAGTTATAATACGTGAAGGAAGTTACTCATGACCTCAAACTGCCAAATGACGCGCTAAATGTGATGACCCAAAGGGGTCATCACCGTATTTCTACCCACTTTGTTCTTTTGAGACCGTGAAAATCTCACTTGGGGGTTGCCTTGACTCGTGTGCGCAGTCCGAGCGTGTACCCGAAAAGTTTAAAATGTGAATTTGTGAAAAAAAAAGATAATAAATTTAGATGCTTTAATTGATTAGGTTTGACTACGGTCAACATTTGGAGCGAACGGACCCAGACTCATAATTCGACGGTCATAGAGGGTCCGTATGAAAATATGGGACTTGGGTGTGTGCCCGAATCAAATTCTGAGGTCCCAAGTCCGAGAAATGAATTTTTAAGTGAAATTATTTTCTGAAAATAATTAAAGAATTGGAAAGTGAAATTTGAATAAGAGACTGTGGTATCGGGCTCGTATTTTGGTTCCGATGCCCGGCATAAGTTTTAAATATGATTTAAACAATTGCTGTGAAGTTTGGTTAGAGTTGGACGTCATTTGACGTGTTCTGAGCTAGAAACTACATATTTAATGTTTCATGAAAAAATGGGAAGGTAATCATAGATCTTGAGGCCTAATTTGATGTTTATGATGTTGTTTTGGTGATTTAATCGCACGGATGAGTCTGTAGGATATTTTTGGAGTTATGTGTATGTCTTGTTTAGAGCCTCGAGGGATCGGGTGAGTTTTGAATAGGTCGCAGGAGGCCTTAGGCTTAAAAGTATCAGATGTTGTAGTGTTGCAGGCCCCAGTGCGGCCGCGGTCATTTTCGCGCAGTTCACGCTGGAAGCAATGCGGCCGCGGTGCATGCTTGTGCGGTCCGCGTGGCCAGGTTCAGAAAGGCCATTGGCTTAAGCTCGACCAGCGTGTCCGCGGTGCATTTCAGTGCGGTCCGCGCTGGGTAGGTTCAGAGAGTCATTTTGTTTCTCTTCCTCGGCGCGGACGCGGGACATTTTTGTGTTGTCCACACCTGTCCTTCAGTGAAGTATATAAATCCGAGATTTTCAATCATTTTTACACTTTTCAAACCCACAATATAAGGAGCGATTTTCCAAACGATTCTTCTTCTTCAAAACGATTGCTAAGTGATGTCTAACTTTATTTCTTTACTCCTTATCATCTTTAAACATAATTTCAACTTCAAAACAAAGATTTAACAGGGGAATTTGGGAATTTAGGGTAAAACTAAGGTTTATAAATTTGGAGGTTTTGGACCTCAATTTGAGGTCTGATTCCAAATAACTCATATATCTGAGTTCATGGGGGAATGGGTAATCGGATTTTGGTTCGAACCTCAGGTTTGACCACGTGGGCCCGGGGTGCATTTTGGGATTTTTAACAAAACTTTGGAAAACTTCACTTTCATGCTTTCAAATTGATTCAAATAGCATTTGTTAATACATTGAAATAATTTGTGATTAGATTTGAGCGGTTTGGTGGTGAATTCGAGGGGTAAAGCTATACTAGAGGAGTGAGTTGAGTTGGAGCATTCGAGGTAAGTTTTTTATCTAACTTTCGCTTAAGGGAATATGATTAAAGTGTTATTTTCTAATTGCTAAATGTAGAGTATGGTGTATAGGCATGGTGGCGAGTATCTATACACCGGTGTCTAACATAACTGTGGGTCCTTTTTTGCAGTTATTCTGATATTGTTATGACTTTTCCATGTTAACTAATGAATTCTATGTAATGTGAAGCGTATGAAGGCTAATTATGAATTGTAGATTTTTTGGAGTGTTGGCTCAAACGATAAAAAGACTACTGAGTAAGAAACAAAAAAAATAAAAGAGATATGATTAATTCCTTGCCGGGATGGTTTGAGTATATTGATTATCTCCCTTGCCGGGATATGAAAGTTATTGGTGTTGCTCCCTTGCTAGGATTTAGTTGTTGATTTGTGTTTTCCCTTGCCAGAATGTTTATTTTTCATTGTCTATCCCCTCACCCCATTTGACTGTGATTAGTGTTTGGGTGAGGAAGAGTGATATATACACAAAGGTTCATTCCGTACCATGCTGATTATATTTTCACGAAGGGTCATTCCGTGCCATATTCGATTATATATGCACGAAGGATCATTCCGTGCCATATTGATTATATTTGCACGAAGGGTCATTCCGTGCCATATTTGATTATATATGCACGAAGGGTCATTCCGTGCCATGTTGATTATATTTGGACGAAGGGTCATTCCGTGCCATGATTTGTATGTTTGCACGAAGGGTAATTCCGTGCTATGATATGAGAATAATGTGAGGAAAAGAACGAAGGTTGATGTCGTGCACCTTCTTCAATTATTTTTGTGAGATTGAGAGTAAAAGCACAAAGGGTGATGGCGTGCAATTGATAATTTTTCTGCTCTCATTAACTATTGTTATTGCACGTGGTTTTCTTGCTTAAATTGTGGACTTATTATTCGAATTGTACATTTCCCTCAGTATGCTTCCCCCTCCCCCTTAACCGTACCACTTATGTATTCTTTACCTTTATTGCTTATATATGTATTGAACTGCACACGTTAGTTTGGTAGGCTTGTCTAGCCTCGTCACTACTTCACCGGGGTTAGGCTAGACACTTACCAACACATAGGGTCGGTTGTGCTGATGCTACACTTTTGTGCTCTTTTGCACAGATCTCGGAGCCGGAGAAGCTTTTGGACATCAGTAGCTAATTGAGGGTTGATTCTTTTCCATAGACTTTGAGGTAGCATGCTGATCTCCGCATGGCCCGGAGTCTCTTGTATCTCTATTTTCATTTGATTTCCTTTGTAACAGATCAGACAGTGCTGTATTTTATTTCAAGCCTTGTATTTAGCATTCCATAGAAGTTCGTGAGTTAGTGGCTTCATTCTTGGGTAGAGGTTGTAATTCGATTTCCATAATTTTATTTAGCTTATTTGTATCTAAGACTTCTGCCATATTATTAAATGTTTCGTTGTTATTAATCTTGTTAATGTTCATTAAAATAAGTAATTGATGATTCGCTTGCCAAGCTCCCATTAGTAGGCGTCATTACGACTCCCGATGGTAGAAACTCTGGGTCGTAACACTAGAGCTTAGAACGACCAGTTGGATCGTTACAGTACTGGACATTATGGAGTGGTAATTTATTGCCAATACGAAATATTCTTATAAAATTAATTTTATTAAACCTTCTTACGTATTTCTAATAAGATAAATTTAATAGATAAAATATTATTAATTTTAAAATCTTAAATATTAAAAATTAGCATAGAAGGTATTGTCGTCCAAAAAAATAGGTTATTGCAGTTATGTCCCTTCACTATGAGTGTCATGACCTGAATTTCCCACCATCGGGAGTCGCGATGGTGCCTACTATCAGAGCTAGGCAAACCAAGCATTTAAAATATTTTTCTGATAACATCTTAACAATAATAAATAAAACGAGTCATTTCAATAAAAACAGAAGTCTTAAAAATATAGATAATTGAAAACCAATTACGGAAGTTTAAATATAACTCTACCCAGATCCGGTGTCACTAACTCACGAACTACTAAAGAGTGCTAAAATCAAGTCTGAATAGAAGTACATCAATGTTTGTCTCGGTACAAGGAAAAAAAAACTAATAACATAGAAATTAACGCCTTATATAAATAAAGCGTCAATTATACCCTAATTTGAATTATGGTATATAAATGGTAATTTGATATGCTGAAATGTAATTAACACAAACCTTAAACATTGAGGCTAATAAGGTTTCATATATGGTATAGGAGGGTATATATATATATATAATATATATATATATGTGTGTGTGTGTGTGTGTGTAGTTAATTAACTTTTGAGTTTTGACAAGCTATATTTTTAAAAATTACTTTTGAACATAAAAATATTTAGTTTGAAATCGTCTTCAAATAGTATGAATAGATGAAAATCATTTAATTTTTATTTTCAAATTGCTTTTAGAGAGTATGAAAAAATATTAAAATCTTGTAAATATCGATACTTTTTTTGTTGTTGTTTTATATAAAAAATAATTATTTTCACTATGAAAACTTCTATTTGAATAAAACAAAATTAATAATTTTCCAAAATGAGAAAAAAATTGGAAATAAGTATTTGCGCTGCACAATTAGTCTAATCAACACATGCATAATGCATTCAAAGGACAATTGTGGCTAAAGGAATATGAGTCCACATGTATTTTGCATTTAAGAAATGCAAATATGGAATTTTTATTAAATAACATATATGCCAGTGGTCAACCATCTTTGCTTTTTTATATAATAGAAATATTTATATATATAAATTTTATACATATTTCTACTATCACTTTTACGGCAGTTATACAGTATATTTTTATATGTAGGTGTATGCTATTTGTTATACATACAACATATCAAATATATAAAATAATATAATTGTATGTTGTTACTGGATTGTATATAAAAATATAACTATAACTTTGTGTATGTCAGATGTATGTTTTTACCTGGTTATAGTATATATTTTGTTAGAAAACTCTAGCTACTTTTTGGAAAACAGATACTTAACCCCCTAATTTCGTATCCCTAAGTGCAAATCTCTATATTTAATATTGATTTTTTTTTGTCTAAGTGCATGGGTCGCATCTTTGTTAGGATCCGGAGATTTTCCCCGTGGAATTTAGAAACAAAGCAAGGAACACGAGTAATAAATAGCTCTTAAATAAAACATTTCAAATGAAAAAAAAATCGTAAACTTGTTAATTAAGAAAAAACTATTTAAAGTTATCACCAAATCCAACACGATAACGGCAAATCTTCCACTTTTGTCTTGGTCGACTAGTCAAGGGTCACATAAAAATTATCCTTATGAAAGCCAATGCTCCATCACCAGCATCTTAAAGGCTTATACCATACAAATTTTTTGAGTTTTTTTTTTTTGGATTTTACACCCTTAATGTATGTTTTCTTTCTTGATTTGTACCTTAATTACATTTTTTAATTAATATACACTCAATGATAATTAAAGAAAAATATATCCTTACAAACTTTTGAGTGTACGTGTAGCCGCGTCTACGCATTTTATGACATGAAATCTTGACTTTGAAGATACAATATGACTTGTTCAGCTGGTCAAACTAATCATTATACCCAGCATTTGTCTAAGTTTTTTCCCTCTTAGTTTTCTCATTCTATGTAATCATGCGAACAACGAGTATATAATATTATATCATTATTTGGAATATAAAAACTTATTGTAGTGTAAATTTGCTCTATCAAATGGTATGACATGATAATATATTTTTATTAATTAACAGTCAATTGAACGAATGAGTCAATATGAAAATTACAGCTTTCCAATATACTCCATCAATATCGGTTCTGGTTTATGTGAACCTATATTACATTAATAGTAGTTAATACAGTTGGTAATACTTGTCACATTAGTCTCATAGTTTTAGTTATAGCAATTTAATCCAATGTAATTTAAATTCCAGTCCTTTTTAGTCCTATTAGTAAGTCAGATGGGATATTTACTTGTTTTTCTCGTTTCTTTTCTTTTCTTCGATTTTTTTAGCATTTTCACTCTCGTCGTCTCTCTCCCTCAGTGTCGGCAACGGTCATTTTTCCCCAGCAGCTTTCCTCCCCCCTCCCCCCACCTCCGGCGACCAGCCACCAGGTAAGGTCACCCCCACCCCCACCCCCACCTATCTTCTCTCTCTTCTCTCCCCCTCCCCTCCCACCCCCAGCCCCCGCCCAGCCCCCTCTCCCCTCCCCACCTCACCTCTCATCTCTCTCCCTCTCTTCTCTCCCCCCACCTCTCTTCTCCCCCCCCCCCCCCCGCCCAGCCCCCTTTCCCCCAACCTCTATTTCTCCTCATCCCTCTCACTAACTCCGGCGAGTCGCCGGCAGCCCCCCCCCCACACCCGTTCCCCCGCCTTTTTGTGTGGTTGGCTTTGTGTTTGTGCGGGTTTTCGACGGGACGCAATAAAATTACCCGTCCCGATAAATCTCAGGACAGGCGACAAGGCGACTTTGCGGCGTTGGGAGTGAAGAGCTAAGCAACACCGGCCAATACGTGCAAGGGGAAGCAACACTTGACCCCGGGCGCACCAAAGCCTACCTTCAGGTTTTTTTCACCGGGAGTTGGTACCTCCCGCCTCTCGTTTAACCTGTACACCTTTTTCGTACTCTTGCTATCATTTCTTGTGAGGTTTACTATGTTGCTATCTAGTGCATCCTTTTCGTATCTCCCTTTTGTGCGTGGGTGCGTCATTATTCTCCATAGTTAGTTGGAGGGATAGTGGCCGCAGCGGGGGATGTAAGTGCAAGGTCATGTACTCGGGGGGTGCGGGCGGTGTCGGGGGTGAGTAGGGGGCAGGGAGCGATTCTGCGGGTAGGGTGGGAGGTAAGGGTGGGAAGAGGGTAGCGGACGCACATAGGTTAAGGATCGGGTCGTGGAACATAGGTACTCTGACAGGTAAGTCCGTTGAGTTGGCGAAGATTCTTCAGAAAAGGAGGATCAACATAGCCTGTGTTCAGGAGACTAGGTGGAAAGGGACGAAGGCACGGGATGTTGACGAGTTTAAGTTGTGGTACTCTGGGGTCGTGAGGGGCAAGAATGGAGTGGGCATCCTGGTGGATAAGGACCTTAGGGAGTCCGTGGTGGAGGTTAGGCGAGCGAACGATAGGTTGATGTCTATTAAGTTGGTTATCGGGGGTTGCGTCCTCAACATCATCAGCGCCTACGCACCGCATGCGGGCTTGGATGAGGAGGTCAAAAGGCGTTTTTGGGACGACTTGGATGAGTTGGTGCGTAGTATTCCCCAATTTGAGAAGT
This sequence comes from Nicotiana noctiflora, assembly GCA_032618575.1. Lineage (NCBI taxonomy): Eukaryota > Viridiplantae > Streptophyta > Magnoliopsida > Solanales > Solanaceae > Nicotiana > Nicotiana noctiflora. The sequence continues at coordinate 49,493 of JASVEL010000552.1, read as the reverse complement.
TGGTCATTAGAGGGGACTTTAATGGCCATATTGGGGCAGATACTAGTGGTTATGGTGAGGTGCATGGTGGCTTTGGCCTTGGGGTTAGGAACGGAGGAGGCTCTGCGCTGTTGGAGTTCGCTAGGGCTTCCGAGCTTCTGATTGCTAACTCGACATTTCGGAAGAGGGAGGAGCATTTGGTCACCTTCAAAAGTTCGACGGCGAGGACTCAAATCGATTACCTTCTTGTTAGAAGGAGCGATAGAGGTCTGTGCAGGGGCTGCAAGGTTATTCCGGGAGAATCCTAGTGATGGATGTCGAAATCTGGGTGAAGAAGAAGTAGAGGGGTGCTCGGGGCCAACCGCGAATTAGATGGGGTGCTCTGACTAAAGAGAAAGCCCAGGAGCTGGAGAGAAGGTTAGTCGAGGGTGGAGCTTGGAGACGTTCTGGGGTAGCAGACGCAATGTGGTCAGAGACGGCGAATCTGGTTAGGGAGGCAGCGCGGGATGTACTTGGGGTAACCAAAGGCTATCTAGGCAGACATCAGGGCGGCTGGTGGTGGAACGACATAGTGCGAAGAAAAGTAGAGGTGAAGAAAGCTATTTTTGCGAAGTTGGCATGGAGCACAAGCGAAGAAGAAAGGCGGGTGAACAGAGAGAGCTATAAGGTGGCAAGGAAGGAAGCGAAATTGGCTGTCACGGAGGCTAAAAACGCGGCTTTTGGTCGCATGTACGAGGAATTGGGGGAGAAAGGCGGGGACAAGAAGTTATTCCGGTTAGCCAAAGTAAGGGAAAGGAAGGCGCGGGACTTGGACCAGGTTAGGTGCATCAAGGATGAAGATGGTAGAGTCCTGGTGGGGGAGTCTCAAGTCAAACAGAGATGGCAGGCGTACTTTCGAGACCTTCTCAACGAGGAGGGGGACCAAACCATAGAACTAGGGGAGCTGGGGCATTCGGAGCATCATAGAGACTTAGGGTACTGCAGGCGCATTAGAGTGGAAGAGGTCGTCGGGGCTTTGCGTAGGATGAGTAGAGGTCGAGCGACCGGGCCAGACGAAATTCCGGTGGAGTTCTGGAAATGCATGGGTAAGCGAGGAGTGGAGTGGCTCACCAGGTTGTTCAATGCGATCTTCAGGTCCAAAAGGATGCCAGAGGAGTGGAGGTGGAGTACAGTGGTGCCTTTGTATAAGAACAAAGGGGATATCCAGTGTTGCGACAACTATAGGGGCATCAAATTAATAAGCCACACCATGAAGGTTTGGGAGCGGATGATCGAGGCCAGAGTAAGGGAGTCGACATCTATTTCCGTGAACCGGTTCGGTTTTATGCCGGGCCGGTCCACTACAGAAGCTATCCACCTTGTCAGGAGATTGGTGGAACAGTTCAGGGATATGAAGAAGGACCTGCACATGGTGTTTATCGACTTGGAGAAGGCGTATGACAAGGTCCCTAGGGAGGTACTATGGAGGTGCCCGGAGGCTAAGAGCGTGCCGGAAGCCTACATCAGAGTAATCACGGACATGTACGATGGAGCTAAGTCCAGGGTTAGGACAGTGGGTGGCGACTCAGACCATTTCCCGGTGGTTATGGGGCTCCATCAAGGATTTGCGCTTAGCCCCCTCTTGTTTGCCTTGGTGATGGATGCTTTGACGCGGCATATTTAAGGGGATGTTCCTTGGTGTATGCTATTTGCTGATGACATAGTCCTGGTAGACGAGACGAGGGTCGGTGTTAATGAGAGGCTAGAGGAATGGAGACAGACTCTCGAGTCTAAGGGGTTTAAACTAAGCAGGTCTAAGACAGAATATCTGGAGTGCAAATTTAGCGCTGAGTCGAGCGAAGTGGGAGGGAGCGTGATGATCGGATCTCAGGCCATAGCCAAGAAGGATAGTTTCAGATACCTTGGATCGGTGATCCAGGGGGACGGAGAGATAGACGGGGATGTCACTCACCGTATAGCGTCGGGGTGGTCGAAGTGGAGGCTTGCATCAGGAGTCTTGTGTGATAAGAAAGTGCCACAGAAACTCAAGGGGAATTTTATAGAGTTGTGGTTAGACCGGCCATGCTGTATGGGACGGAGTGTTGGCCGGTGAAGAAATCTCACGTTCAGAGGATGATGGTGGCGGAGATGAGGATGCTTAGGTGGATGTGCGGGCTCACCATGTTAGATAAGATTAGGAACGAAGTTATTCGGGAGAAGGTGGGGGTGGCCCCGGTGGATGAGAAGATGCGAGAGGCGAGACTTCGGTGGTTCGGGCATGTGCGGAGGAGAAGCCCCGACGCCCCGGTGAGGAGTTGTGAGCGGCTAGCGGTGGTCGGTGTGAGGCGAGGCGGAGGGAGGCCTAAGAGATACTGGGGAGAGGTAATTAGAAAGGACATGGCCAGGATGCGGATTTCCGAGGACATGACCCTTGATAGGAAAGTCTGGAGGTCTAGTATCAGGGTTGTAGGATAGGGGTTTCTAGATTTTTCATACTCCTTTCCCGGGGTGTGAGGCATGGTAGGGTAGCCCATAGATGATTAGTTTGTGTTCTCTTTTGGTAGTCATTTCTGGTAGTTACTGTTTTGATATCATTGCATGTCTGTTTCTTTATGGTACATATGCATCTTATGTTTAGATAATGTTTATGAGATGTATGCTGGAGTAACTAATGCGGTTATTGTTTTTGTTTTTGTTTGCCTTTTTTCCATGCGCCGAGGGTCGATTGGAAACAACCTCTCTGCCCTCTCGTGTAGAGGTAAGGCCTGTCTACATATTACCCTCCCCAGACCTCACCTTGTGGGAATATACTGGGTTGTTGTTGTTGTTGTTGTTGTTGTTGTTGTTAGTAAGTAGTATAGAATTGCTATCATGCATTGCCAGTTGGCAATATTTTACGGATCTCTAGGTAACAGAAATGGCAGAGCAGTCGTTATTAATATTTCCTTGTGTCACACCTCCTTTTTACGCACCCGCGAGAGCGCGGGGGAGTTTTTCCAATTAAAGGACAATCGAAACGGGATTAATTTATTTAATTATTCAGAGTCGCCACTTGGAAAAATAATGGTGTCCCAAGTCACCGATTTAATCCCGAACCGAGGAAATTTTATGACTCTATAATGTAGTCTGCGAAACTAGAAACCTGGATAAGGAATTCTGTTAACCCGGGAGAAGGTGTTAGGCACTCCCGGATTCCGTGGTTTTAGCACGGTCGCTCAATTGCGATTTTTGTTTCTATCTGATTCTTTTATATATTTTAACTATGTGCTTTTAATGCTCTGCTCTTATTTTTTAGAAGAATTGCGACGTTACGAAAACACATTTCGAGTCACACCGCAACCAGTACGCCTGTGACTTTAATGTATTTCAGTTTCGCCGAGAGTAAGATTTGGGTCACATAAATGCACACCCGTATTCAGGAAAGTAATTTTATTTCAAATTGTACCTAAAGAGTTTATCGTCTATTTAACTTTAGGAAAGGCCCGTGAAATTCACTAGACGGTCCTGCCAAGTCTAAATTTCCATGACAATTATTCGAGGACCCCACAATTAGGTATTTAGTGCGGCGAGGCTCATCTCGCTCTTTTATTAAAGGCCAGACCTAACATGATTATGCCTTTTTATTTGACTGGTCTCAAACAATAAACCAAGGTCCTGGTTAAACGATATTTTAAAACTATACATTAAAACCTCCCAGTCGAGTTTATACCAACGGACTTATGGATCCATTTCTAATGAGACAAGGCCAAGGAATTTGTCATTTATACTATAGAGTTGGCTATCAAATTCCGACGTCGAACCCGCAACTATTTGACATATGCGAATGATTCACATTAAAGTCCTCGTTTGCATGATTTATTTAAGTTCCAATTAATAGCCCAACCCCAATTGCAATTATCTAATAATCTAAGTTCATGACAGATTGTTATAAAAATGGTAGTGAGACATGGTACTAGCTTTCAGATTCCTTTATATACATGGCTAAGCTATTAAGCTACCTTTAGAATTTATTATCAAAGTATCCATGAGATCGTATTATTCCGTATATTTTGGCACACGAGACTTCAATAATCAAAGTAACCAAACCAACATGAGGTATTAATACTACAATATTGAACATCATCATCACAGTCACATAATCTTCATAGAAAAAATGTTCAATTATTTCATGTCATGATTACAACTGGTTTACTCAATCCTAATCAAACTTCATACATCTTCAATCATAGACGAGTATTTAGCTAAACATTTCACAAATGGATACAAAAATAGAACATCGAATGAACTTAGTCAACTGTTTCGTATATGCTTCTTCATTTGATTTTCCAAGTCAAACTCTCATCGATTCTTTACAATTGTATACAAGGATATAGAGAGTACCTGGACAATGGAAACAGAAGGAGAAGAAGAAGTCAGCAGTAGTAGTATGCAACAACAGCAACAGCAATGCAAGCGTGCACCAACAACACAATCCAAATGCAATTCAAAACAGTCAATCACCCAAGGCCAATTGTAGCAGAGACCAAACAGTCACACCCAAATAAACAACCAGCAAAGAGCCGCGACCAGCAGTAACAACAAACAGCAAACATCACAAGAACCACAACAACACAACACCAAACTTTATTAGAATGCCTCAACTGAACCCAAAGTCTGCTTGAAAGCCAACCAGCAAATGCTACTGACTCTAGTGAACCAATCGAACAGGGAAATGTAGCTCAATTCAGGAATCTCCAAGCCCTCTAATGTCTATCCCTAATCTGTATATTTCAGTGTCTCAGCCTATGTGTTTCTCAATGTTCCAGACCAACATTCTAAGAGTCTATCTCTATGTATATATGAATGTCTCTCTATGTCTCTCGGAATCTCTCACTGTCTGCCTGTGTATGTATCCCCAAAATCCCTCATAAAACTCTCTCTGTTTTCCTCACTTTAAAACCCTTTCCCCAGCTGTGCTCGGTCTGTGTCCTCATCTGTTCTCTTTTATAGACAAAACTAAGAGCTAGGCCAGCCTGTTTTACTCCCTGCACATGTGCACTGATTGTCCAACTCTTAAGAGCACTTAAGAGTGTAAAAAATGACTTCTTGCCCTAATATTCTCTGCCCAGCCCATTACTTAATGTCTAAATCTTATTTTTAATCCAAAAGCGTACTAGTGGCCTGTTTTTCTATTCAAAACCCCTTACCCTGCGAAATGGCTCCCATGTTACTTCTGTTTTCCAATTAGACTGAACACACAGTGATTAACAGTTCCCCAAGCATGCTGGCCGTATTAACTCCAAACCATATAGTCCCAATTCAGCTATAACCAATTCGAATTCCTAATTCGAAACATTACACTTCAACTTCAATTCGACAGTGGTTCAAACATGGAGTTGATGGGTATCAACACTAATGTCCTACTGTTCTAAACGAAACTTTATAACTATTCGACGATGTTCGACTAATCGAATTCAACATGTATGATCAATAACAACTAATCGTCGAATCAGTGATTCGAAATTTTTGGACAAGATAGGTAAAATTGCCGAGTCAATCCTCGACGACGTTAATCGAAACGAATTTATATCCTATGACGACACATTTATAGCAGCAAGCAGAAATAATCATCGACCCAAAAAAAAAAAAAAAGGTCTCGAGGAGAAGAAACAGAGAAGATTTAAACAACAAATGAGAAAGATGAAACATAACAAACAAACTAAACAAATAATCATGCCAAAAAATAGATAAGGAAAATACCTCAAACGATGAGCAAAAATTAGAACCAATCGGACTCGGACTTGACACTTTTTGAGGTTCAACGGGTTTTAATCGAGGGTTCTCAGGTGAGAACGACTCGGCTAAAACCCTATTGAAAGCTCAAAAGTCTTCGAATATGCCCAGGATTCTTCTAGGGTTCCCAAGGCTCGGATTTGGAGTTTGAATGGCTAGGTCTCGATTCGAATCTGACCAACCACGATGTGGTGATGTGGGAAGCTAGGGAAGTGCTTGGGGTGAGTTTGGAGTGGTTTGGCATAAGTTTTGTTTTCCGGCGGATTTTCGATTGGGTATTCGAAGAATTCGGGAGTGATTCGAGACGAAGGATTAAGGGATTCGTGTAGAGGGGGATTAGGGGAATCTATGGTGTTAAAATGGGGTGGTTTGGGGTGCTGCCGCCGGCGGAGACGATTTCCGGCCGGCGGTTTGTGGTGGTGTGGGGCGGCAGTTTCATTTGCTTCTCTGAAGAGATGCGAAATGAATGGGAATTAGGGTTTGGGAGGGGTTTGGGTAATTAAAAGGGGTGTTTAATCTTAGCCGTTGGATCATGTGAATCCAACGGTTCAGAATAGAAATATGGTGGGTCGGTTCGGGCGATGGGGCGGGGCTGGACCGGGTAGGGACGATTTGGGCCTTTTTGTTTGGGCCCTGTTGTGTTGAAATTGGGTTTTTTCCCTATCTCTTCATTTCCCACAAATAGACTCTATATTGTATTATATATATATATATATATATATATATATATATATATATATATATATAATCAGATTAACTTGTAACACAATTAATTTTTTACTAACATACATAATTAAATATCAAATCACACAATTGTACATTAAATGACACAAAGGCAATAAATACGTTTTTTTGTAATTTTCTTTTCTTTAAAAATTAAACACGGTTTAGTTAATTCCTAGACGCACAATTGAACTCCGAAATGCGCGCACGTGACATATATTTTTGTATTTTCTATTAATTTTAAACAAATAAACACGCACAGATAAATAAAAATAACACAACATCCACATAAATCACACACAACACAAAACTATTTTATTTTGAAATTTTGGGAGTGATTCTCATGTAGGGCAAAAATCACGTGCTCACAATATTTAAATGTATATTTGGATTTAAACATCTAAATTTTAATATAAAGATAAGTGAGCGGATACGAGCGATTTTTGCCTGTTCGAGCACCCCGTGTGAAGCATTTTTTGGAAAAGTTTGACCGAACCTTCGCTTCAAAGGTCTCCTACATATCCCTGGCTAAAAGGGAATCAGGTCAATGTAGTTCGGGAAGTTTTGGTAGCTGGGACTACCATGACTGCTGTGATTTTGCTGTTACTGCTATTGCTGCTGTTGCTACTGCTTAACTGACCTCCTTATTACATCGTGCTAAACAAAATAAGAAGCTAGACTGAGTTACAGCATTGTGAAATCTTATCTATCTCTTCATCTTGACTTTCCGGTGTTCCTTGCTATTCTGTCGGACTTGATGTTCCTTTTGCTGCTTTTTCTTTTCTGACAATTGTTGTTTCGACCGATCTTGATTGCCGAACTCCGACCATTGGTCCCTTCCTTGTGATCTTCGACTCGTTTTCCGTCGAAGTCTGAATCTATCTTTCTGATCCATGTTGCCTTCCCTCTGCTTATGAACTTGGATTTAACTATGACTTCAAAACTAAATCGCCACTCCATTCTTCAGGCGGGCTCCCTGACTTCGACATTATCTTTTAAAAATAAAATGCCATTCCTCTCTTCAGGCGGGCTCCCGACTTCAACAACACTTTTTGAAAATAACTCGCCATTCCTCTCTTCAGGCGGGCTCCTGACTTCAACAACATCTTTTGAAAATGAATCGCCATTCCTCTCTTCAGGCGGGCTCCTGACTTCAACAACATCTTTTGAAAATAAATCGCCATTCCTCTCTTCAGGCGGGCTCCTGACTTCAACAACATCTTTTGAAAATAAATCGCCATTCCTCTCTTCAGGCGGGCTCCTGACTTCAACAACATCTTTTGAAAATAAACGCCATTCCTCTCTTCAGGCGGGCTCCTGACTTCAATCATCAACTCTGAAAATTAAACGCCATTCCTCTCTTCGGGCGGGCTCCTGACTTCAACAACATCTTTTGAAAATAAATCGCCATTCCTCTCTTCAGGCGGGCTCCTGACTTCAACAACATCTTTTGAAAATAAATCGCCATTCCTCTCTTCAGGCGGGCTCCTGACTTCAATCATCATCTTTTGAAAATAAATCGCCATTCCTCTCTTCGGGCGGGCTCCTGACTTTAATCATCAACTCTGAAAATTAAGCGCCATTCCTCTCTTCGGGCGGGCTCCTGACTTCAACAACAACTCTGAAAATTAAACGGCTCCTGACTTCAATCATCAACTTTTGAAAATAAATCGCCATTCCTCTCTTCGGGCGGGCTCCCGACTTCAACAACATCTTTTGAAAATAAACCGCCATTCCTCTCTTCAGGCGGGCTCCCGACTTCAATCATCAACTCCGAAAATTAAACGCCATTCCTCTCTTCAGGCGGGCTCCTGACTTCAATCATCATCTTTTGAAAAATAAATCGCCATTCCTCTCTTCGGGCGGGCTCCCGACTTCACCATTCCTCTCTTCAGGCGGGCTCCTGACTTCAACGTCAACTTTGAAAAAAAAAATAAATAAATCGCCATTCCTCTCTTCGGGCGGGCTCCTGACTTCAATCATCAACTCTGAAAATTAAGCGCCATTCCTCTCTTCAGGCGGGCTCCTGACTTCAATCATCATCTTTTGAAAATAAATCATCATTCCTCTCTTCAGGCGGGCTCCTGACTTCACTCATCAACTCTGAAAATTAAACGCCATTCCTCTCTTCAGGCGGGCTCCTGACTTCAATCATCATCTTTTGAAAATAAATCGCCATTCCTCTCTTCAGGGCGGGCTCCTGACTTCAATCATCAACTCTGAAAATTAAGCGCCATTCCTCTCTTCTTGTACCATTTTATTCTTGCTGCATCGACTCTTGAGTCATCATTTCTCCTAAATCACCTTGTTTCATAACTGCTTTCCTCCTGGGTCGTGTTGCTTTCCCTCCTGACTGCTGGGGATATCTTTAGAACTGTTTACTTGCCTGCTGAGGATAATGATGCTGGGAAAATTTTCCTTCATCTCCTCATTTCCTTTGGCTCATGCGCTTGAATTTGTGCTGGGATCTCTTGTTGTAACCCTCTGCTTTATGTCGGGTTACTGGTTTCAAGACCTGCAATGTAAAAGACTGAAGACTTGCCTTTTGTTATACAGGTAGGCGCCTGCTTTTAGTAGCAACTTTTGAATTTAAAATGCATGTTGGCAATAATTTGCAAAATATGCGTAGGACAATGTAAAATAAAATGTAAAACATCCTATTCGAGGGCGGATAATCCCATCGTATTCTATTCGAGGGTGAATACTCCCATTGTATACTATTCGAGGGCGAATACTCCCATTGTATACTATTCGAGGGCGAATACTCCCATTGTATTCTATTCGAGGGAGAATACTCCCATTGTATCCTATTCGAGGGCGAATACTCCCATTGTATCCTATTCGAGGGCGAATACTCCCATTGTATTCTATTCGAGGGCGAATACTCCCATTGTATCCTATTCGAGGGCGAATACTCCCATCGTATTCTATTCGAGGGCGAATACTCCCATCGTATTCTATTCGAGGGCGAATACTCCCATTGTATCCTATTCGAGGGCGAATACTCCCATCATATCAATGTATGAAAGTGAACAAACCTGAGACGTCCTGTTCGAAGGTGGACAAACCTGAAACATCCTATTTGAAGGTGGACAAACTTGACACGTCATCTTGAATTACCTTCTCGTTTCTCCGAGAAAATTTTCAACAATGGCAGAAAATTTTCTGCCCCAGTATTGGTGTTCTTCCTTGTGGCATGACTTTTCGCTATCAATAGCACTTTCTTTCCCTGTTTCAAATCAAAGAAAATTTGTTAGTTCAAAACATTGTGAGCGGTTGTGCCGCTCCTGTGTGGTGGTTTTTTCCTTTTCTCCTTTCCCTCGCTCGGGGTTCCCAAAACTTGTAGGGGAATGATTTCATTTGCTGGAGATGATATTCCTGCTGGGGATGGGTTTTTCCATTTATCCCTTCCCCTTTCTGTGTTTCTCAACTTGCTGGGGGTTATTTTGTTGAAGATGAGATTCCCTTTCTTCCTTTACCACTCTGTGTTGTCCGACCACCTCGGAACTTGCTTGTAGATAACATTGTTGGGGGATTTTCATTTCCTCAAAATTGGTGTTTCACTCTTCTTGAAGGCTGTTGAGGATGACACTGGTTCGAAGACCATTTCCCTTAAGACTTTCCTTCTTCCCCAAGTGGGTATTGACTTCCAGAAAATTTTCAAACTGAAAAGAAAATTTTCTGCCCAGTTTAATAATCTTCTTCGCACCCTACTTCTCTGCCGTCAATGGCATTTCCTTGCTTTGCATAATAATTGGAAAGTTGGTGGCAAGTTTTGAAGTCATTTCTCACTTGTTCTGACTAGACAGACTTTGATGGGGAATTTTTGATGAAAGTGAGAAAGATAAAAAGAAACAAAATAGAAGACAAAGGAAAAAATAAAATGACTCTCTAGCAAGAAATATCTATAAAAACTTATCAAACGCGGATACCAACTCTACTGGTCATGACATGCACATATGGCCTATCCTTCGTCGTTAATTGCCTTTCACGATTTCTGTCTCGTGATTTCCATCTGATTATCACCTTTATTCGACTTATAGTGCCCGAAGAGTTTTCACTTTCAAGCCTCTCTCATTTTGATTTTCTCTCAGCTTTCGTCGTCTTATGGTGCCTATGAAGGTTTTCACCAGTAAGACTCTCTCATTTGTATCACTTTTAGCTGGGGATTGGGGTGTCACTGCCAAGACTCTCTCGTATTTCCTTTCTGCTGAGAATCAGCGTCTTTTCTGCTGAGAATCGGCGTATTATATTATGATAGGACTCTATCCCTCGCCTGACGCGGCATCTTTTGAAGACTGATCGGAAGGTCTTTCTTTGGACCGTAATGTGGGATTTGGATAGGGCTAGAAAGAGAGGGTATTGAAGGCTCAAAATCAATTTTGGGTTCAAAATTTACAACCTTCGGACCTAAATTTATTTACAATAAACACAATTTTTCTTTGCCCCAGTTTTTTACTTGGGGATTTTTATTTTTTTATTTACACTATGACCGAGCTGTGAAGCGCCTACGTATCCTCTTTGAGGAATCAGGTCAAACGTAGTTCCCAATTCCTCTTTTCCAAATTTCTTTTTTCATACATTTTTCTTTTCTTTTCTTTATCTCTTTTTGTTGTTTTCTTTTTCTTTATTTTTTCTTTATCCCTTTCTTCTTTTACCTTTCAAACTTGTGTTTCTAGTCTTTGCAACTAATTCCGAAGGAGGGGTATGAAAGAATTTAAATTCAGGCTCAAAGGGTTGACGATGGATAAAGTGTTTGGATAGCAGAACAAAATGCCTTCGTCATTCCAATCTTCAAAACATGCCAAGCGTAAACAACATAATTAATATTCATCATATCTTTAAAGCACTGTTGGGCAACACTCTCATCATGAACGACCCCATGTCAATTTTGGCCAGCTTGCCTTTGACTGTTTCTTTTTACTTGCCCCGGTTTCGGATGACTCGGGATCCAAATAGTCTCAAGTTGTTTTTGTTTCCTTTAGATGACCCGATCATCTTCCAATTGCTTAATGATTAACTTTTAGAATTAAGCCATAATTATGTGTGCGCATGTCATGTCACTAGATTCGGCGTTTGAGCACAAGACAAATCTAAAGGGTAAACGAACTAAACAAATAAAATGACCGGAAGTAACAAAAGACCGAAAGCTTCATTAAACTAATGATGAAATGGTTCAATGACAAAACAAGCAAAACAAACTAGAGTACAGCCCTGAAACAAAACTGGGCAAGACCAAAGCAAACTGCTAGGACAAAAGGGTTTGACCACAAGAAAACCCTGAAAATAACTCGGACAACAAAAATGACGACAAAAACGAACCACCAAAGCTCCATCTAGCTGACCAAAAGATGGAGTATCTTCCCAATGACCAAGCACAACATTTTAGCCACTAAGTTCTGCGTCAATATTGCCAAGGTTGCCATCTGCTTCAACATTTTTAGCTCCAGTCAATACACCCCCAGAGGATTTGTGTGTCCCATGTCATCATCATTGACCACAATCAACCACCCTTTTTGAATCATTCTTTCTATTTCCTTTTTCAAGGTACGGCAACTCTCAATATCGTGCCCTCTGACATTGGAATGGTATGCACATCGTGCAGTAGGATCGAAGCTTCTTGCACGTGGATCGGGAGTGTATCCGGGGAGCGGCGTGATCAGACCGACATGTTTTAACTTTTCAAACAGACTTGCATAGGATTCCCCGATAGGGGTGAGCGCCTTTTCTCGCTTCAGCAACCTCTCCTCCCTAAACGCCTTATTTGGCCTTGAAACCTGACCCGGGGGGTTTCCGGTATGTTCGTGGGGGTTGGTAAGCCTTTTGTGGAGCTGGGTACCTGGAAGGTGAAGTACGATTTTGGTTGTCCCAGGGAGAGTAGTGGTGTTGGGGACGGGAGTAGCATTGTGAAAACATAGCTGGGGGACGAGTAATTGAGCTACTCGAGTGGCTGGAAAAATTGTGATAGGCGGGTATATATGGAGGGTGTGGGGGATCCTCCGGCATCGGGTTCATTGTACGGGTAAGGACAGAGTCCAGGAAGCTAGGTGGTGGCGGAGGTGGTGCTTTTCCATCCATCCACGCCCGATACATATCAGCCACATGTTGTCTCAATATCTTGACTTCTTCTACTAACCCGTGGTTCCGTTCAACCAGCTGTTGTCGGGTATCGGTATCAACCCACTTAGTCTTGAGATTATCTGCCATTGTCCTCTGACTTTGTCTTACGGGGAAGAGTTATTTTAGAACCACAACCAACCACCTTTCTGTAAATGGACACAACAAAGCGAAGTCATCACGTTAACGTTAGGGCATTTGACAGACATGTGAACGCACATTAGGGATGCAATGAACCTAGGTAGTTAAACCTTTCTATCATGCATTTGCTTCAGTTTCATGTGTCATTCCAGCTTCTCATATCTGTGCTTCGCCAACTTTCCTTTATTTTCTAAATTGTTTTTTTTTTCTCTGTATATGGTCGAATCCTATGTGGATTGCCTACGTATCATGACCCCGCATGAATCAGACCGAGCGTAGTTCTTGCAAATTAATGCAAGAAATAAAGAGATATTTATTTGATTTTTATTATTATTTTTTTTTATTTTTCTTTGAAGGAAAATTATATAAGCCGACTCCAACTATAAACTTGTGTGGGAGATTTCTACACAAATAAGAGAATTTTTGGTGTCAATTATGACTATTTCTACAAAATCAGCCACATAATGGCTTAATTAACAAAATGACTATTTTTGCAAAATTTATTTAAGAAAGATAAACTTGAAAATTTTTCATCCTGCGGCTCATGGGGGCATCGTTCGGCATTGCCATAAACCAACACAAGACTAAGAAGTTGTTAATATCAATTGACTATTTTTTACAAAATTGGCCATATAATGGCTTAATTGACAAAATGACTATTTTTTGCGAAATTTATTTCAGAAGACGCAAAAATCAAAAATTGTTATCCTGAGGCCTATGGGGCATCGTTCGGCATCGCCATAGGCCAACAAAAGATTGCGAATTTTTGATGTCAATTGTGACTATTTTTTACAAATTGGCCATGTAATGGCTTATTTAGAGAAGGTGGCTTTTTCTGCAAAACTTTATTTCAAAATTTTTGTCATGGGGCCTGTGGGGCATCGTTCAGCACCGACACAGTCCAATACAAGACTGAAAAAATTCAAATGCCAAAAGTGGCTATTTATGCAAAGACCGGCCATGTAATGGCTTATTTGATAAAGTGGTTATTTTTTGTAAAGTTGAGTGATAACTCAAAACTTAATTTTCGCGGATACAGCCTTTCAACTTTTTCGCGAGGGAACATTTCAAGGTTGTGTCCAAAATTGTTTACAAACGACTCGAAGTGGCTATTCTTGCAAAAACAGCCTTCCGGCGTCCTTTTAAGGGACATTCGGCTTATTTCAAGCAAGAATAGCATTACCCGACTTATTTATAACAGAAACAAAAATTTTGACATTTTTGGTTATTTTTGCAAAAAGGGCGTGAACCCGGACTTTATTTTGCGGCTATGGCCTGGCAATATTTCCACAAGGAATATTTCAAGGTTGTGCCCGCAAATTATTAAAAATGATTCAAAGTGGCTATTTTTGCAAAAAACAACCTTCCGGTGTCCTTTCGGAACATTCTGCTATTTTCAAAACAGCGTCACTTCGATTTATTGACAAAATTAAACACACACATTTTTTGATTTTTTTAAAAGGGTGGTTGAACCCGATGAGGGTTGCCTACGTATCTCACCTAGTGGTGAGAATCAAACCTGCGTAGTTCGGTCAGATTATTTGACCAATTATTTCAACAAAATTGTTCTACCTATTTTTTCGAATTTTCTTCTCACACAATTCGTCAATATTTCGATATCTACAATTTCTCTCTTTTTGTTTTTCAAGAATTTAGCCAATAATAATCTAGAACAAATAAATGCAACATATAACATGCTCGGTCTTTAATTTTCCGGGTCACCTGTCCTAGACGGACCCAACCCCTGTGTTGAGTTCCCTAAGTCAGATATGATGCAAATAAACGTCCTAAATCTAGGCTTAATATCCTGATGTTTTCAATGGTACTAGACCGTGTACCCGAGCGGACAACTCGGATTTGAGGAGGGAGCTACGTACCGGGGACCCGCGGGATCGTCCGGCTTTGTAACTTGTCCTGCCTCTTTTCTTATTTTTGGTATTGACACTAACAAAAGGGGAGTCTCAACCAGTAAGCACATCCCGGGGGTAGGAAGAGACGGGTTTTCGGCACAATTTTATATACAGTTCACGCAATATAAAAGCGATAAACATATAGCAGTTTGTATATACAGTGCAACTAATATCAAAGCGGTAGACATGTAGCACGTCAATTAAACATGTAATAAAATCAGATATAGACAAAACAACAATTTAAATGAGCTCGAATTCTTAGACCCCGAACCGAAGTTCGGAGGATTTTTCCCCAGCAGAGTCGCCAGAGCTGTCACACCTCCTTTTTCCGCACCCGCGAGAGCGCGAGGGAGTTTTTCCAATTAAAGGACAATCGAAACGGGATTAATTTATTTAATTATTCAGAGTCGCCACTTGGAAAAATAATGGTGTCCCAAGTCACCGATTTAATCCCGAACCGAGGAAATTTTATGACTCTATAATGTAGTCTGCGAAACTAGAAACCTGGATAAGGAATTCTGTTAACCCGGGAGAAGGTGTTAGGCACTCCCGGATTCCGTGGTTTTAGCACGGTCGCTCAATTGCGATTTTTGTTTCTATCTGATTCTTTTATATATTTTAACTATGTGCTTTTAATGCTCTGCTCTTATTTTTTAGAAGAATTGCGACGTTACGAAAACACATTTCGAGTCACACCGCAACCAGTACGCCTGTGACTTTAATGTATTTCAGTTTCGCCGAGAGTAAGATTTGGGTCACATAAATGCACACCCGTATTCAGGAAAGTAATTTTATTTCAAATTGTACCTAAAGAGTTTATCGTCTATTTAACTTTAGGAAAGGCCCGTGAAATTCACTAGACGGTCCTGCCAAGTCTAAATTTCCATGACAATTATTCGAGGACCCCACAATTAGGTATTTAGTGCGGCGAGGCTCATCTCGCTCTTTTATTAAAGGCCAGACCTAACATGATTATGCCTTTTTATTTGACTGGTCTCAAACAATAAACCAAGGTCCTGGTTAAACGATATTTTAAAACTATACATTAAAACCTCCCAGTCGAGTTTATACCAACGGACTTATGGATCCATTTCTAATGAGACGAGGCCAAGGAATTTGTCATTTATACTATAGAGTTGGCTATCAAATTCCGACGTCGAACCCGCAACTATTTGACATATGCGAATGATTCACATTAAAGTCCTCGTTTGCATGATTTATTTAAGTTCCAATTAATAGCCCAACCCCAATTGCAATTATCTAATAATCTAAGTTCATGACGGATTGTTATAAAAATGGTAGTGAGACATGGTACTAGCTTTCAGATTCCTTTATATACATGGCTAAGCTATTAAGCTACCTTTAGAATTTATTATCAAAGTATCCATGAGATCGTATTACTCCGTATATTTTGGCACACGAGACTTCAATAATCAAAGTAACCAAACCAACATGAGGTATTAATACTACAATATTGAACATCATCATCACAGTCACATAATCTTCATAGAAAAAATGTTCAATTATTTCATGTCATGATTACAACTGGTTTACTCAATCCTAATCAAACTTCATACATCTTCAATCATAGACGAGTATTTAGCTAAACATTTCACAAATGGATACAAAAATAGAACATCGAATGAACTTAGTCAACTGTTTCGTATATGCTTCTTCATTTGATTTTCCAAGTCAAACTCTCATCGATTCTTTACAATTGTATACAAGGATATAGAGAGTACCTGGACAATGGAAACAGAAGGAGAAGAAGAAGTCAACAGTAACAATGGACAACAACAAAAGCAATGCAAGCGTGCACCAACAACACAATCCAAATGCAATTCAAAACAGTCAATCACCCAAGGCCAATTGTAGCAGAGACCAAACAGTCACACCCAAATAAACAACCAGCAAAGAGCCGCAACCAGCAGTAACAACAAACAGCAAACATCACAAGAACCACAACAACACAACACCAAACTTTATTAGAATGCCTCAACTGAACCCAAAGTCTGCTTGAAAGCCAACCAGCAAATGCTACTGACTCTAGTGAACCAATCGAACAGGGAAATGTAGCTCAATTCAGGAATCTCCAAGCCCTCTAATGTCTATCCCTAATCTGTATATTTCAGTGTCTCAGCCTATGTGTTTCTCAATGTTCCAGACCAGCATTCTAAGAGTCTATCTCTATGTATATATGAATGTCTCTCTATGTCTCTCGGAATCTCTCACTGTCTGCCTGTGTATGTATCCCCAAAATCCCTCATAAAACTCTCTCTGTTTTCCTCACTTTAAAACCCTCTCCCCAGCTGTGCTCGGTCTGTGTCCTCATCTGTTCTCTTTTATAGACAAAACTAAGAGCTAGGCCAGCCTGTTTTACTCCCTGCACATGTGCACTGATTGTCCAACTCTTAAGAGCACTTAAGAGTGTAAAAAATGACTTCTTGCCCTAATATTCTCTGCCCAGCCCATTACTTAATGTCTAAATCTTATTTTTAATCCAAAAGCGTACTAGTGGCCTGTTTTTCTATTCAAAACCCCTTACCCTGCGAAATGGCTCCCATGTTACTTCTGTTTTCCAATTAGACTGAACACACAGTGATTAACAGTTCCCCAAGCATGCTGGCCGTATTAACTCCAAACCATATAGTCCCAATTCAGCTATAACCAATTCGAATTCCTAATTCGAAACATTACACTTCAACTTCAATTCGACAGTGGTTCAAACATGGAGTTGATGGGTATCAACACTAATGTCCTACTGTTCTAAACGAAACTTTATAACTATTCGACGATGTTCGACTAATCGAATTCAACATGTATGATCAATAACAACTAATCGTCGAATCAGTGATTCGAAATTTTTGGACAAGATAGGTAAAATTGACGAGTCAATCCTCGACGACGTTAATCGAAACGAATTTATATCCTATGACGACACATTTATAGCAGCAAGCAGAAATAATCATCGACCCAAAAAAAAAAAAAAGGTCTCGAGGAGAAGAAACAGAGAAGATTTAAACAACAAATGAGAAAGATGAAACATAACAAACAAACTAAACAAATAATCATGCCAAAAAATAGATAAGGAAAATACCTCAAACGATGAGCAAAAATTAGAACCAATCGGACTCGGACTTGACACTTTTTGAGGTTCAACGGGTTTTAATCGAGGGTTCTCAGGTGAGAACGACTCGGCTAAAACCCTATTGAAAGCTCAAAAGTCTTCGAATATGCCCAGGATTCTTCTAGGGTTCCCAAGGCTCGGATTTGGAGTTTGAATGGCTAGGTCTCGATTCGAATCTGACCAACCACGATGTGGTGATGTGGGAAGCTAGGGAAGTGCTTGGGGTGAGTTTGGAGTGGTTTGGCATAAGTTTTGTTTTCCGGCGGATTTTCGATTGGGTATTCGAAGAATTCGGGAGTGATTCGAGACGAAGGATTAAGGGATTCGTGTAGAGGGGGATTAGGGGAATCTATGGTGTTAAAATGGGGTGGTTTGGGGTGCTGCCGCCGGCGGAGACGATTTCCGGCCGGCGGTTTGTGGTGGTGTGGGGCGGCAGTTTCATTTGCTTCTCTGAAGAGATGCGAAATGAATGGGAATTAGGGTTTGGGAGGGGTTTGGGTAATTAAAGGGGTGTTTAATCTTAGCCGTTGGATCATGTGAATCCAACGGTTCAGAATAGAAATATGGTGGGTCGGTTCGGGCGATGGGGCGGGGCTGGACCGGGTAGGGACAATTTGGGCCTTTTTGTTTGGGCCCTGTTATGTTGAAATTGGGTTTTTTCCCTATCTCTTCATTTCCCACAAATAGACTCTATATTGTATTATATATATATATATATATATATATATATATATATATATATATATATATATATATAATCAGATTAACTTGTAACACAATTAATTTTTTACTAACATACATAATTAAATATCAAATCACACAATTGTACATTAAATGACACAAAGGCAATAAATACGTTTTTTTGTAATTTTCTTTTCTTTAAAAATTAAACACGGTTTAGTTAATTCCTAGACGCACAATTGAACTCCGAAATGCGCGCACGTGACATATATTTTTGTATTTTCTATTAATTTTAAACAAATAAACACGCACAGATAAATAAAAATAACACAACATCCACATAAATCACACACAACACAAAACTATTTTATTTTGAAATTTTGGGAGTGATTCTCATGTAGGGCAAAAATCACGTGCTCACACCTTGTATCCCAATGATGATTATCTATGAATGAAAATCTATCTAATTTCCTCTTCTAAATCTCTCTTCTTTCTTCCTTATTCTTCTCTTTCCTTCTCCTTTTGCAACTTCTTCTTCTTTTCTGTTACTTTGTTGTGTGTGAGAGTAACATTTGGTATCAAGGAAGCGGTCCTTCGACCACCATGGATGATCATAGATTGAAAAGGCATCGAAGATATCATCAAAAAATTAGATGCTCAGGTCCAGCAATTGACTACCAAAATCAGATTTGTGTGGACAAGGGTTGACAAATTGGATGAGACTCAAGCCCAGAATGTTGAAAATCAAAGGAAGCTTGAGTTGATTCTTCAGCACCTATTGAAGGATCGAGCTCCAAACACACCTTCACCTATGATTGGATCTTCATATGCTTAAAGAGTATCATTGTCCATAGGAGGATCAACTAGTGGATGAAGTGTTCGACAACCAGCTCAATATACAGCTCCATTCACACCTTCTTCAGCAACTGATGCTCGAGGTGTAGCTTTTCCGCCAACTCCTGTGTAGAGAAACCCCCAGCCTCCAATTTTACCTACTCTAGTTGGAACCATAGAAGCATGGAATCAACTTCTGCAAATAGCCACAACTAAAGTTCCAAAGGGCAAATTTATGTTTCCAGAATTTGATGGAACCAACCCCAGGGCTTGGATAAGGAGATGTGACATGTATTTATAAATCTATAAAGTACCTAATCATCATCAAACGACTTATATTGCTATGCACCTCAAAGATAAGATGGATAATATGTTTGATGCTTATATTATTGATTGAGGGGGAATATGGGAATGACCTTTATTTTGTATGGATATCTGTAGGAGGTTTGGTCATATCAACCCCTAGATATTATTGATGAGTTTAGAAAATTGAGGCAGGAGGATAGCATAGAAGGATATCAAGAAAAATTTGAGGAGTTAAGGATTCATATGATGATCAACCCTCACTTGAATGAGTTGTACTTTATAGCTAGTTTTGTGAGTGGATTGTAGCCTAGAATCAAGAATTTGGTTAGGATATATAACCCTTCAACTCTTTTAGACACCTACAAAGTAGCCAAACTGCAAGAGGATGCCATAAAAGCCTTGCAAAAACACTTGTATCGACCCCCTCAAAATACTACCAAGAATTACCATCCCACTACTCCAAGAGTCACCTTTACTCAGAACCCTCTCCCTCTCACCTATAATGAACCACTCAGACTGACCTACCCCATTAGAAATACTCCTCCCGTACCAGCCTATTCAAACAACCAGCAGGCCCTTCTAGTACTACAGACACCAACCACCCAAAGAACCTAACATATGATCAGATGAGAGAAAGAAACATCTGTTTCAGGTATCATGAGAGATATTACCCTGGTCATCAATGTAAACCAAAGACCCTGAACCTAATGACATGCACTAATGGAGCAGAACAAGAGGAGGTCTATCATGATGTAAGGGAAGCTGCTGAAGCCACTGAACCTGTGGAAGAATCTTTGGCTATGGTAGAAGAGGATCATGTAGAATTGTCAATTAATGTGGCCTTGGGAAAGACTACTTCACCTTTTACTATCAAGATACAGGGAATAGTGAAGAATTTATTAATGTTGATCTTGGTAGATAGTAGATCTACTCATAGCTTCATTATCCAAGAGTAGATAAAAGTATGACATGAATGGTATACCCCTCTACTTAACCTCTGAGAGTAGTTGTGGCCAATGGACAACAAATGTTTAGTGATGAATGGTGTCCCAAGTTTAAGTGGACTATGCAGGGAGAAAAATTCCATTTTCATATGAGAGTATTACACATAGGGGGTTATGATATGGTACTTGGGATGAATTGGTTAGATCAGTTCATCCCTGTCATCCTCAACACAAGACTTCTTAGTGTGACTTTCCTTAAAGAAGGCAAAATCATCACACTTAAGGGCAATACTGATAGTGTTGAGGTATGGTTTAATGTTGAGGAAAACATAGCAAAATTTTTGCAACATGGAAGTAGTTGTTGTCTAGTACAACTATATGATTTTTCCCAACAAACTCGAGAAGTGGATGCACCTGCACCAGTTCTTGAGTTGCTACAAAAGTATGCTGATATCTTTGAAAACCAACTGCCTTGCCTCCGATAGGAAGTTGTGACCACACCATCACCTTGATGCCTGATGCTCACCCTTTCAGCCTAAGACCATACATATATTCTCATGACCAAAAGGATGCAATTGAGCACATGGTCACAGAAATGTTCAAGGTTTGGACTGTGGTACCTAGCCAATCTCGCTTTGGCTCAGCAGCTCTCCTAGTTAAAAAGAAGGACTCCACATGGAGATTGTGTGTTGATTACAGGAAGTTAAATTCAATAAAAGTTAAAAACAAGTATCTCGTGCCAGTAGTGGAGGACTTATTGGATGAGCTAAAAAGGTTAGTCCTGTTTTCCAAGATTAACCTCAGAGTTGGTTATCATCAAGTAAGAATGAAGGAATATGATGAGTTCAAGACTTTTTTTAGAATAAATCATGAACTCTGGCAATTCAAAGTCATGCCATTTGGGTTGACTAATTCACCTGCTGCATTTTAGGCATTGATGCACCAGGTGTTTGGAGAGTGTCTGAGAAAGTTCATCTTAGTATTTTTTGATGACATCTTAGTTTACAGCCCAGACTTGAGAAGTCACTTGAGGCATTTGGAAAAAGGTGCTTCAATTGTTGAGACATCACCAACTGTATGCTAAGAGATCAAAATGTTCATTTGCTCAATCTGGGTAGACTACCTTGGTCAAATCATTTCAGAAAATGGGGTGCAAATAGACCCTGCTATGATTCAAACAATGCTGCAATGGCCTACACCAACAAGCATTAAGGAATTAGGAGGGTTCCTTGGACTCACTCGATACTATAGGAGATTTATATTGGGTTATGGAGTCATTAGTAATCCATTGACTTCACTGCTCATGAAAAAGAAACTTTGCATGGACTAAATAAGCTATAGTTGCATTTGAAAGGTTCAAAGAGGCAATGGTTAAGGCTTATGTATTGGCCTTACCAGATTTCTCTAAGTTTTTCACTATAGAAGTTGATGCTCGTGGGTCAGGTATTGGAGCCATACTCATGGAAGAGCATCATCCAATAGCTTATTTGAGTCAGGCTCTTAGTCCTATACAGGACTATCAACCTATGTGAAGGAATTACTAGCCTTAATATTAGTTGTGGGAAAGTGGAGGCATTGCTTGCAGCAGAATTTCTTCATAGTCAAGACTGACCATTTTAGCCTCAACTTCCTAAAGGATCAGATGATTTCTACTGTGCTACATCATAAAGGGTTAACTAAGTTACTAGGGCTAAACTTTGATATTCAGTATAGAAAAGGAAGTGAGAATTTAACAGCTGATGCCTTGTCCCAGAAAATCCCAGGACACTGTAATGCTATCACCAGCATTAGGCCAACTTGGGATCAAGAAGTGTTGGAAAGCTATATAGAGATGGGGAAGTGACTCAACTCATTTTTTAACTTACTCGCAATCCAAATGGAAGTGCTACAAACCAAGTTGGGAATGGACTACTAAGGCATTTGGGCAAGTTTTGGATAGGAAGTCAAGGGAATATAAGGCAGCAACTGATAAAGACCATGCACTCCTCAACACTAGGAGGTCATCTAGAGTGCTAGCCACTTACAAAAGGTTGAGGTCACTATTCTATTGGCTATCTATGCAATCAGACATCTGGAAGGTCGTCCAAGAATGTGATATTTGTCAAAGAAACAAAAATGAATACATTGCACCCCGAGGATTGATGCAACCTTTGCCTATCCCAGAATATCATTAGAGGCATATTTCGATGGATTTTATTGAAGGCCTTCCAAAATCAGAAGGCAAAGACACTATTTTAGTGGTGATTGACAGGTTCAGTAAGTATGCACATTTAATTCCACTCCTTCACCCTTTCAATGCAGCTCAAGTTGCAAAGGCTTTCCCAGACCAAGTGTAAAAGTTACATGGCCTCCCTCAAAGCATAGTATCTCACAGAGATAAAGTGTTCACCAGCCTTTTTTGGAGGGAACTCTTTAAGTTGGAGAGATAAAGTGTACACATGAGTTCATCTTTCCTTCCCCAGTTAGATCGTCAATCAGAGAGGTTAAATAGGTGCTTAGAAACATATCTTAGATGCATGGCAATTCATAAACTAAAGGCATGGAATCCCTAGCTGAATTTTGGTACAACACCTCATTCCATTCTACTTTACAAATGACTCCATTCTAGGTTATCTATGGTTATGAACCTCCTCAGCTGACATTTGAATTAGTTGCTCAAAATAAAGTGGACTATGTCAATCAGTGGTTAAAGGATAGGCAAGTGATGGATAAGGTACTGCTGGAAAGCCCCATAAAAGCTCAAAATAGAATGAAACAACAGACAGATAAGCACATGACTGATCGAGAATCTGCAGTAGGGGATTGGATTTATCTTAGCTATAGACTTATAGGCTATTATCCTCTATTGCTATCTGAAAAAGCCTTAAACTCTCCTCTAAGTTCTATGGTCCTTATCAAGTACTCAAAAGGATTGCCAATGCTGCTTATGAATTACAACTTCCTCCAAAAGCAAAAATCCATCCAGTTTTTCATGTTTCACAGCTCAAGAAGAAGATATACACTAATATAGTTGTCTGTGTTGATCCTCTTGTGTGCTCACCTGATGGAGCTCCTATGACTGAATCAGTTGATGTGTTAGGAAGAAGAATGATCAAGCGAGAAAATAAAGCAGTGATACAAGTTTGATACAATGGTCCAACTTACTTTTGGAAGAGGCTACTTGGGAAGATTTTGGATCAAATCCTAGTTTTCAAATTTCGAACCTTGAGGGCAAGGTTCTATAAGGGGCAGGGTTTGTTACATTGGGGTAGTTAATACAGTTGGTAATAGTTGTCATATTAATCTCATAGTTTTAATTATAGCAATTTAGTCCTATGTAATTTAAATTTCAGTCCTTTTTAGTCCTATTAGTAAGTAGTATAGAATTACTGTCATGCACTTCTAGTTGGTAGTATTTTACGGATCCCTAGGTAACAAAAATGGCAGATTAGTCGTTATTTGTATTTCCTTGTATCCCAATGATTATATATGAATGAAAATCTATCTAATTTCCTCTCATAAATCTCTCTTCTTTCTTCTTTCTTCTTTTTTTTTTTTGGTGCAACTTTCTTCTTCTCTTTCCTTCTCCCTAGCCGTAACTTCTTCTCTTCTTTGTGTTACTTTTTTTTTGTGTGAGAGTAACAATCTATTTTTTTTTTGGTCCGTTAAAAAAAGAATGACCCCTTTTAATATTTTGGAAATTATTTAACTTAAACTTATAATTCTACCCTTAATGAGAAGTTTTTAGTTATAACCACATAAGTACTCTAAACCCCTTTTAGATTTGTTTAGGACCATAAATTCCAAAAGTCTTCATTTTTTCTTAAATTTCGTACCAAGTCAAACATCTTCACATAAATTGAAACTGAGGGAATATCAAAATCATGCCCCATTTGCGCGGAGTGTGGAATAATGAATCCTATCAATCTAGTATATTCAACATATTTTAATTTGTCATTTTAAGCTATATTTTACATATTGAAAATTACAAAAAGTGCTAGGATATAAGGCGTACTAAGAGTTTAATATCTCTTTTATGGACATTTCGAAACCAAAATAGGATTCTCGCCCAAGACTTTCTATTTTGTTCGTGAAAATATTTAAATATAAGTAACTATTATTTATTTATGTATTTATTTGTTTATTTTCAAATAGCATTTCTATGGCTTCTAACAACTTAACTTTGTCTTGTACAGTTTAACTTATTCGTTCACATAGATAAGTCGCAGGGTTATAGAAATTGGGCCCTATGCATGCATCACGCGCGTTATACTAATTTTTGCTTATTTAACCATGCATCCAATATAAGTCGGTAACTAATTTGTGTTTGGCGACATATAAAGCTCACTATAAGAAAAAACACTTCCTAGTAGAAATTTTTTTATTCTCAAGTCCAACTAATTGCACGATACCCTTATGAAAGGTGGAGGGATCCCACGTCATACTAACTTTAATTTACGAAAAATATCTAAAAATGTCACTCAACTTTCATAAATGGTCTATCTACCATCCGTTAAAAAAATGTTTATTTCATGTCACTGTCGTTAAAGAAATGGCTCATCCATGCCATTATTGACTAACGATAGTGACATGGATGGACCAAATAAAAATTGAGTCGTTAGTCAATAATAACATGGATGAGTCATTTCTTTAACGGCGGCGGCATGAAAATAGCAATTTTTTAACGGATAGCATGGATAAACCATTTCTGAAAGTTGAGTGGCATTTTTAGGCCTTTTCCGTTTAATTTATTTTAGTCAAATGAAATATAAATTTAAATATATGCGTTTAAAACTTTAAATATAAATCACTTAAATGTATCTCAATAAAAAAATTCTTTTTTATACTGTACGCGTAAATTATTCTTGGAAAAAAAGACTTAATCGGCTGTACGGAGGGGTCATTGAGTAGGGCCGACTGTAAAGCAATAAAGTGAGAAGTATTATATAATGGCTTTAAATACTTGGAAAGATTTGCATGTGAACACTAATAAATTTTGTACCTTGGGAGAAACCTCAATAGCGTGTGGAATAGTTTAATCCACGTTTGAAATTCTTATAAATTCCCATCCCAAAAGTCTATTTATAGTTGAAATTCTTGATAACTCTCAACATTCCAACACAACTATTACTTCAATCTCAACTTTCTGCCTACTGGCTGCTTCAGTTTCTTCATTTTTACTATCCATTAATACGTTCTTTGTTGCTCAGATTCGTTAAAAAGAGAAAATTCTGTACCTTATGGCTGGAGGACCAAGAATAAGAATAAAGGTGGAGTCTCCAACATCTGAGTTCTATACTGAAGTGAGAGGAAATAGTACAGTAAAAGAATTAATGAAGATAATCATAAAGGTATGGGGAGATGAATACATGAGTCTTTATCACAAGTCTACAAAAATGGAGAGTGATCAACCTCTATCTGCTTACAATATCAAAGATGGCTCTATTGTCAAAATTAAAGTTTTTGCAGAACCTCCTGATCATGAGCCAGTGAGTGTAATCCAACTCCCAAAGAGAGATTGCCCAAGCAGCTTCAAGTTAATAGAAAATAACAACAAATGTAATTTATTTGGTTTTCTTTGGTTTCATAGTGTTTCCTGAGGAGTATGCCTCTCCAGTTTTATGTAACTTATTGATTTTTTCAAACTGATATGCTAACAATATATCGAGGAATGAAAGTTGCTTCATTTGGTACTTATTCTTTCGAGAAAATACATATTTTGAACCCTAAATTTGTCTCGATAAAACAATTACAACTTAAACTATGTGTGTGTTCTTGTATCCATATTCTTATTCAAGTGTATTTATTATCCCTTTGAAAGCTGACATGGCAGAAAAGGTATTCTAACCTTCTAGATGCGACAGAAAAGAAAGTTAAAGATAAAGTAAATTCTAGGAGTGTCATCTTTTAATTGGATCTTTCTCTTCTAGATGCGACAGAAAAGGTATCCCAAGCGTTGATTTTTTTATTTTGCACTTCTTGGTTGTCATGTAACGAATTTCATTTTACTTTCTTGTAAGATGTATGTCATTTTTTTTCCTCCTCGCAATCCGTTATTGATGACTTGTGTAGTTGGATTCCCATATTACAACAACAACAACAATAACAACAACCCAAGTATAATTCTACAAGGTGGGGTCTGGGGAGGGTAATATGTAGACAGGCCTTACCTCTACCCGAGAGGGCAGAGAGGCTGTTTCCAATCGACCCTCGGCGCATGGAAAAAAGGCAAACAAAAACAAAAAATAAAAATCGCATTAGTTACTCCAGCATACACCTCATAAAAATTATCTAAACATAAGATTCATATGTACCATAAAGAAACAGGCATGCAATGATATCAAAACAGTAACTACCAGAAATGACTACCAAAAGAGAACACAAACTAATCATCTATGGGCGGCCCTACCACGCCTCACACCTCGGGAAAGGAGTATGGAAAATCTAGAAACCCATATCCTACAACCTTGATACCAGACCTCCAGACTTTCCTATCAAGGGTCATGTCATCGGAAATCCGCATCCTGGCCATGTCATGTCTAATTACCTCTCCCCAGTATCTCTTAGGCCTCCCTATGCCTCGCCTCACACCGACCACCGCTAGCCGCTCACAACTCCTCACCGGGGCGTCGGGGCTTCTCCTCCGCACATGCCCGAACCACCGAAGTCTCGCCTCTCGCATTTTCTCATCCACTGGGGCCACCCCCACCTTCTTCCGAATAACTTAGTTCCTAATCTTATCTAACCTGGTGAGCCCGCACATCTACCTAAGCATCCCCATCTCCGCCACCATCATCCTCTGAACGTGAGATTTCTTCACCGGCCAACACTCCGTCCCATACAGCATGGCCGGTCTAACCACAACTCTATAAAACTTTCCCTTGAGTTTCTCTTACACTTTCTTATCACACAAGACTCCTGATGCAAGCCTCCACTTCGACCACCCCGCCGCTATACGGTGAGTGACATCCCCGTCTATCTCTCCGTCCCCCTGGATCACCGATCCAAGGTATCTGAAACTATCCTTCTTGGCTATGGCCTGAGATCCAATCATCACGCTCCCTCCCACTTCGCTCGACTCGGCGCTAAATTTGCACTCCAGATATTCTGTCTTAGACCTGCTTAGTTTAAACCCCTTAGACTCGAGAGTCTGTCTCCATTCCTCTAGCCTCTCGTTAACACCGACCCTCGTCTCGTCTACCAGGACTATGTCATCAGCAAATAGCATACACCAAGGTACATCCCCTTGAATATGCCGCGTCAAAGCATCCATCACCAAGGCAAACAAGAGGGGGCTAAGCGCAGATCCTTGATGGAGCCCCATAACCACCGGGAAATGGTCTGAGTCGCCACCCACTGTCCTAACCCCGGACTTAGCTCCATCGTACATGTCCTTGATTACTCTGATGTAGGCTTCCAGCACGCTCTTAGCCTCCAAGCACCTCCATAGTACCTCCCTAGGGACCTTGTCATACGCCTTCTCCAAGTCGATAAACACCATGTGCAGGTCCTTCTTCATATCCCTGAACTGTTCTACCAATCTCCTGACAAGGTGGATAGCTTCTGTAGTGGACCGGCCCGGCATAAAACCGAACCGGTTCACGGAAATAGATGTCGACTCCCTTACTCTGGCCTCGATCATCCGCTCCCAAACCTTCATGGTGTGGCTTATTAATTTGATGCCCCTATAGTTGTCGCAACACTGGATATCCCCTTTGTTCTTATACAAAGGCACCACTGTACTCCACCTCCACTCCTCTGGCATCCTTTTGGACCTGAAGATCGCATTGAACAACCCGGTGAGCCACTCCACTCCTGGCTTACCCATGCATTTCTGGAACTCCACCGGGATTTCGTCTGGCCCGGTAGCTCGACCTCTACTCATCCTACGCAAAGCCCTCACGACTTCTTCCACCCTAATGCGCATGTAGTATCCTAAGTCTCTATGACGCTCCGAATGCCCCAGCTCCCCTAGTTCTATGGTTTGGTCCCCCTCCTCGTTGAGAAGGTCTCGAAAGTACGCTTGCCATCTCTGTTTGACTTGAGACTCCCCCACCAGGACTCTACCATCTTCATCCTCGATGCACCTAACCTGGTCCAGGTCCCGCGCCTTCCTTTCCCTTACTTTGGCTAACCGGAATAACTTCTTGTCCCCGCCTTTCTCCCCCAATTCCTCGTACATGCGACCAAAAGCCGCGTTTTTAGCCTCCGTGACAACCAATTTCGCTTCCTTCCTTGCCACCTTATAGCTCTCTCTGTTCACCCGCCTTTCTTCCTCACTTGTGCTCCATGCCAACTTCGCAAAAACAGCTTTCTTCACCTCTACTTTTCCTCGCACTACGTCGTTCCACCACCAGTCGCCCTGATGTCTACCTAGATAGCCTTTAGTTAACCCAAGAACATCCCGCGCTGCCTCCCTAACCAGATTCGCCGTCTCTGACCAAATTGCGTCTGCTACCCCAGAACTTCTCCAAGCTCCACCCTCGACTAACCTTCTCTCCATCTCTTAGGCTTTCTCTTTAGTCAGAGCACCCCATCTTATTCGTGGTTGGCCCCGAGCACCCCTCTGCTTCTTCTTCACCCAGATTCCGACATCCATCACTAGGAGTCTATGAAGGGTTGAAAGGGATTCTCCCGGAATAACCTTGCAGTCCCTGCACAGACCTCTATCGCTCCTTCTAAGAAGAAGGTAATCGATTTGAGTCCTCGCCGTCGAACTTTTGAAGGTGACCAAATGCTCCTCCCTCTTCTGAAATGTCGAGTTAGCAATCAGAAGCTCGGAAGCCCTAGCGAACTCCAACAGCGCAGAGCCTCCTCCGTTCCTAACCCCAAGGCCAAAGCCACCACGCACCTCACCATAACCACTAGCATCTGGCCCAATATGGCCATTAAAGACCCCTCCAATGACCAACTTCTCAGATTGAGGAATACTACGCACCAACTTATCCAAGTCGTCCCAAAAATGCCTCTTCACCTCCTCATCCAAGCCCGCATGTGGTGCGTAGGCGCTGATGACGTTGAGGACGCAACCCCCGATAACTAACTTAATAGACATGAACCTATCGTTCGCTCGCCTAACCTCCACCACGGACTTCCTAAGGTCCTTATCCACCAGGATGCCCACTCCATTCTTGCCCCTCACGACCCCAGAGTACCATAACTTAAACTCGTCAACATCCCGCGCCTTCGTCCCTTTCTACCTAGTTTCCTGAACACAGGCTATGTTGATCCTCCTTTTCTGAAGAATCTTCGCCAACTCAACGGACTTACCCGTCAGAGTACCTATGTTCCACGACCCGATCCTTAACCTATGTGTATCCGCTACCCTCTTCCCACCCCTACCTCCCGCCCTACTCGCAGAACCGCTCCCTGCCCCCTACTCACCCCTGCCACCGTCCCCACCCCCCCGAGGACATGACCTTGTACTTACATCCCCCGCTGCGGCCACTATCCCTCCAACTGACTATGGAGAATAATGACGCACCCACGCACAAAAGGGAGATACGAAAAGAATGCACTAGATAGCAACAGAGTAAACCTCACAAGAAATGATAGCAAGAGTACGAAAAAGGTGTACAGGTTAAACGAGAGGCGGGAGGTACCAACTCCCGGTGAAAAAAACCTGAAGGTAGGCTTTGGTGCGCCCGGGGTCAAGTGTTGCTTCCCCTTGCACGTCTTGGCCGGTGTTGCTTAGCTCTTCACTCCCAACGCCACAAAGTCGCCTTGTCGCCTGTCCTCGTCCCGTCAAAAACCTGGGTGGCTGCCAATTCTAATATTGAAAAATGCTTGAAAAGTGACATCAAACCTCTAAATTGCAATACTTTCTGAATTTTGACATCCTCTTTTTCCCCGGATTAGGGTCAATCTCAACCATATTTTCACACCGGTTGAATGTAATTCAATATTTTTCATTGGCACAATAACACTCATAGAGTCGGCTGGAGGATGTTCAATGCTTGATTCCTCAAAGTAAAGCTCACTTTCTTTCCCGTTGTCGGACTCTTCGACTTCTTTCCACACTCTCAAGTTGGTGGGCATAGTGAGCCTCAACGTATATTTTCTTTTGATCTTCAAAAGTGCAGATATGTTCATCATTTTTAGTCAAGCCTTGTTTTAAGTCCTAGAGTACAAAGTTGTGCTTCTCCTCATTTTCATGAATGGCCTCTAACATGAGCATCATCTTCTCATTTTGAGCATTTGAGAGTTCTTCTTGGTTTTGATCAAGTCACAAGGAAGGATTTTCGATTTCCAAATTTAAGGAAGATTCTTGGCTATCATTAACTTCCAAAGCTTTTTGGTCTTCTAAAGCTTCAGGCATTTCTCTCATTTGTGAGTGCAATCTTTCTAGCGCCAAATCATTTTGGAGAGTATTTTCCAAAAGCTCCTCCAAGGCACTTTGCTCTTTGTTTCCTCCTTCAATTAGGTATTATAACATGAGCTTGAACTCTCCATTTTAACCATGCTCAATTTCGTCCACCTCCATATCCCTATATATTTCATCACAAAAAGTAAAATTATCATAGCGGGGGCTTGGGGAAGGGAAGGACAAATAAGCACAATACTCCCACTGACCATTTTGATGATCACACTTATCACAAATACTCCACTCATGAGTTTGAGATTGGGCGCACAATCCACCCCGAAAGAATTTAAATAATTTTTTCACGAGTGTGGTCTCCCATAATAAGGACAAGATCATCAAAGTACGAACAACTACCATCCGATCAATTTTAATTATTTGATGTCATTTTTTAAAACTAAAAAAAAAACAAAAAAACAACAAGATAAATAGACCAAGGTAAGAAAAAATAATTTTAGGCAAAATATATAATTGGCCCATTAATTTTACACCCAAATCCTTGTTACACACCTCTCGATCACGGGCAACCTTTTACACACCCAACCTTTTAAAAGTGTATCAAATACACACTATTTTTTTAAACCAATTTTCCAGCACATGTGTGATTTCACGCTCCAATCAGATAGTGACACATGTCACTCCTTTTTATTTAAAAAATAAAACATTTAAAATTATACCTATACTCCTTAACCATCTTCTTCATTTCATATCTTTCTCTTCTGTGATGAATTATCCATTGCTACCGATAATTCAAACCAAAATTGAAATAGAAACTCCATTGTTAATTTCTCCAGCCATAAACATGGAGAAGTGTGGGACATGTATGTAATGAGAGACTCTACAGTTAATCTCTAATGAAGTCAAAACGGAGGACAGGGGATATCAGAATAGTCACCGGCGGCTTCTGTGAGACGCCATGGAAGTCTTATTAGGCTTCAGACACAGTATTTTTTCTTGCCCGTTATCGACATGCCAAGAGTTAAATGTGTAGCAGACGACATCAAACCTTTCCACAGAGCTCGTACGCCTTCATTCTGAATAGTTGTCGAACCGCAGTGAACAATTCCTTTATAAGAACCGGACCGGTCCAGTTGAACCCGGGTTTTGATAACGTCAATGGGCTGTAAACAACTGGCTTCCACAATCCCACCCAATGAACCAAAAGTTTCTTTCATATATGGTGGAATTATTTTCTTATTCGTTGAATTTTGTTCAGCCATTGAAATGAACAAAGCAGGAGGAAGTGAAGAACTAAAACGGTGACATTTTAAGGTCTGTCTCCTTTTCCTTTGCTTTTGTGTTTTTTCTTGTTTGGAGTTTCAAAGGAGGAAAAATTGCATATTAAAAAATAATGGGACCCACTAGTTCCATGTGGAGAACTAAACAGGAAGAAGAAATTTTTTGAAAAAAATAAGAAATAAATAGAATTATGGAACCCATTAGTGCCATGTGTTAAAAATTGTGACACGTGGCATTTAATTAAGGTACTTGACTGAAATTTAGAGGTTTTACGCGTTTACTTTTTTTTGTTAGACACGCGCATGCTATCTGTCAAAAAGTAGTATGTATTTGACACACTTTTAAAATGTTGGGTGTGTAGAAGGTTTCTCGTGGTCGAGAGGTGTGTAGCAGAGATTTGAGTGTAAAATTAATGGGCAAACTATGTATTTTGCCTTAATTTTATAAATATTTTTGGACCAAAGCACTTACGTACGCTTATTTCTCAAGCAACATAAATTAAGTCAAATTATTTCCCGGAAACGGCTCCAATTTTGATGACGTCCAAATCCACTACTACAAAGTAAATGGACACGGTCAAATGCAATATAATTTAACAACTATGAGTCGGGGTCCATAGAGAACAATATGTAGGCGACTAGCAATATAAGAGAATTATCACTTGTTATGCAATGCCAAACACTAAGAATTATTTTGAGAAAATATTTATATCTAATTGCAAAAATGTAAATTAACCTAGAAAGCAATTAAAATGATCAATGACTACAAGTATAGATGCATTGAGAATTACAATCAAGTAACGATTCAATTTATTTCATGATTTTATAAATATGAGCGAGTTTATGTTAATTAGTCACAGGTAATAATTCTATATTAGCTTCTTCCAAAGACTAACAAGACTTACTAATTAAATTATCCCTAAAAAAAATTAGGAGATTAAGCACACCCAATTATGGCTACAAGTAGTTCAATCCTATCCTTGGGTAGAATTTATAAAATGCTAGTTAAAACCTCAAGTTCTTGTTAATTAATCTTTTTCAATCCCAAATAATCTTTCCCAAAATTAATTCGATGTTAATGGGCGAGTCCTAAGGTTAGCTAATTCCTTTAGAAATATTAAAGACAAGAATAATTAAAGACAGAATAACTTTATAAAAGATAAAAAAGATCAATCAATACATAAGCACAATAAGATATTTAATCCACACTTTAATTATGAATATTTTCATAAATAAGATTCAAGTGTTGGAATAAATATTACACACTTAGCAATAAAAAGTAAAGAAATGAAGAAATGAACATAAATGGGTAAGAAATTCTTAACCAAAAACTTCAAATCTTCAAGATCAAAGTGTATCTGCAAACCCTAGCTTCCCAAAACATGGTCTTCTCTAGTCTAAGGACTGAAAATAAGCCAAAGTTATGTTTTTGATAGGCCAGGTCGTCTATTCAAGGCTTTGGAGTTGAGAAAATGTGAAATGTCATTCCAGTCCAGTTCTGATGCCCGTTGACCGCACCTGCGAAAGAATCCATGCAGGTGCGGCTCCGCAAAAGCGGACAACCAATCGCATCTCTGGCTCCGCAGATGCGGTCTCCAAAGAGCAGATGCACAGCTGCAGAAGTAGTTCTTTCACCATAGATGCGGTCCTAGGCTAGGTTGCCCAATATCGCAGATGCGCTTCATATGCTCGCATATGCGAAGTCGTTTTTGCGATTAGTCCGCAAATGCGGAATCACAAAAGATTTTTGCATTATTTCAATCATTTTTTCCTCAATTCCACTTCAATTGAATTCAATTCTCTTTGTGATTTACTTGAAAATCTAACAATACACACTATAAATGCCCTCATATTATAATTAAAGGACATAAAAAAAAAAGAGACTAGAATGAGTGGTAAAATCATCACTCATCACCCATGCAATATCCCTAGCAATAGAGTATATAAGCTCCTCACCCAATAAGAGCAACACACTATCCATTCCCATGCAGTTGAAGTTGCATGTCACAAACCACTTCCAAATATTTTCAAACTTAACATAGATAATGCTTTCGAAAAAAATCGAATATAGAAGATATATGAGGAATATTTAGAAACCATACTAGCAAATGGATAATGGGCTATCTACACTCGTGCCCCTTAAGGTCCCCTCTCCAGGCTGAACTAGAGGCTCTCAAGGAAGGACTCTGTATCACACTAGCAAACGAATATACTCACTTGGTGATCAAAAATGACGCAACATAGGTTATTAGGGTACTACATTCGGGATGTGTTCCTCACAACTCGATTATTTATACTTGTGGGTGGTTAATGCACCAGCAGAAGCAACCATCAATCACTAGGGAGGGGAACAAAGTAAAGTGGCCAATAAAATGGCAAAGAAAGAACTCAATCATGCAAAGGAACATCAACTAGTTGGCAAACCACCCACTTATGTTTTAAATAATCTAGTAGCAGATAGGGAAGGTTATATTTATTTTGTAACAAACATTAGTGCTGATGAATGTTGTATGTTAGCCAGTATGGGCAATACAAATGTTCTTAAGGCTTGTAGCTTTTTGAAAAATATAACAAACAATATTTTGTAACTTTTAATATATTATCCTGTTTTGTTAAAAGAAATAAAAAAGAACAACAGTTGGCTAAACCACCTTCAACACACTCCATAAGTAACTTAATTAACAAACTTTTGGATGTGCGTGTAGCCGCGGCTTCGCATTTTATGACATGAAATCTTGACTTTGAATATATAGTACGACTTGTTCAACCAGTCAAACTAATCATTACACGTACCAGTTGAAACAGAATGTTTTGAATTTTTTGCTCTTAGTTTTCTCATTCTATGTAATCATGCAAACAACGAGTAAATATTATTATATGATTATTTAGAATTTAAGAACTTATTAATCATTATAGTGTAAATTTGCTCTATCAAATAATATCACAAGATAATATTCTACAGTTTAATAACAGACAATTAAATGACTGAGTCAACTGAAAAACAGAACTTTCCAATATATCAAAATCATGCCCCATTTGCGCGGAGTGTGGGATAATGAATTCAATCAACTTAGTAAATTCAACAGATTAAAGTTGTCATTTTAAAGTTTATTTTACATATTGAAAATTATAAAAAGTAATAGTAGGATAAGGCGTACTAAGATTTTAATATCTCTTTTATGGATATTTCGAAACCAAAATAGCATTCTAGTTTGATTGGTAGTTTTCTTTACTTAAGTTTAAGAATCCATTTCGTGTTAAAAATAATATATTTTTAATTGTCCTTAAATTATTCATCACTATTTGATCCAATTATCATCAATATATCTTGGTAAATAATAGATTTTTCAACGGGCAATTGATTTGATCGTATTACGTCGAAAATGTGATCTCCGAAATATATGTTTAGTAGTGTATCTCTTATATTTAAGAAAAAATCGACAAATAACCGAAAAAACTAAAAAACTTACATAAACCGAATCGACAAAAAACCGATTTAATTGATTTGGTTTTGTACTAATATTTGAAAAATCAACTTACTTGATTTGATTTCTTTTTAGGGAAAAACTAATCCAAACCGAATCATGAACACCCCTAACCGTACGAGCAAATTATTCTTTGGAAAAAAGACTAATCGGTTGTTGTTCCGAGAGAAACAGATTATGTTATTTTCTTTCAGACCTTTATGTGTAGTATTCAGTAGTAGTTCGTGAGTTGGTGACTCCACGTCTTGGGTAGATGATTTCAGTATTGTGTTACCTTGAAACTGCTTATCTCTATTTTGA
Source organism: Nicotiana noctiflora (assembly GCA_032618575.1). Taxonomy (NCBI): domain Eukaryota; kingdom Viridiplantae; phylum Streptophyta; class Magnoliopsida; order Solanales; family Solanaceae; genus Nicotiana; species Nicotiana noctiflora. The sequence continues at coordinate 13,618 of JASVEL010000552.1, read as the reverse complement.
TAAAGTCTTCCGCACTTATTTAATTAAGGTTATGGTCTTGTTGATAAATTGAGTATGAAATATTGCTAAAAATAGGATAGTGTGAATATAGTGGCTTGCCTAACTACCACGAGTAGGCGCCATCACGATCCCGATATTGGGAGAAAAATCCGGGTCATGACCCGGATTTTTCCCCCAACATCGGGATCGTGATGGCGCCTACTCGTGGTAGCTAGGCAAGCCAATTCACTTACCATCCTCCTGTTTATACAATCATTTTGTTCTCATTTTTAATAGCAAGAATAATACTCATATCTTTAAATGCGAAAGTATTTCTAATAAAAGATGATAATAGTGTGAAATAATTGATACAGATCTTCTACCCAAGATGTGGAGTCACAAACTCACGAACTACTAAGGAATAACTACACATAATGGTCTCAAAGAAAAATAAATAATATCTGTCTTTCTCGGAACAATGAGACCACAGCAACAATAAAAGCAAATAGAGCAGATGTCGGGCATGCGGACGCCTGCAAGCTACCTCAGTCTCGGAAGTACGATAATCCCGCTAGTGTACTACTGTTGCTGCTCCTGCTCAAAACCCGGACCTGTGCAAAAATGCACAGAAGTGCAGTATCAGCACAATTCGACCCCATGTGCTGGTAAGTGCTTGGCCTATCCCGGCGAAGTAGTGACAAGCCTAGGACCAGACACTCACATAAACCTGTGCAGTTCTATATATGTATATACCACAAAATAACAGGATTATCAAATAATACAATTAACAAAGGAGTATCATGTTGGGGGAACGTAATCAGCAACATATAATAAATCAGTAAAGAGAATTAGAGTGTAGTAAAAATAGCTATCACCAAAACAAGAAATTCAAATAGTTGCACGGCGTCACCCTTCGTGCTTTTACTCTCATCCTCACCAAATAATCAAATAAAAGTGCACGGCATTACCCTTCGTGCTTTTACTCTCATCCTCACATCCATGGCACGGCATGATCCTTCGTGCATGGTTCAAATAACAACAGCACGGAATGTTCCTTCGTGCATAATCAGTATAACAAGGCACGGCATGATCCTTCGTGCATAATCAATAAACAAGGCACGACATGATCCTTCGTGCATAATCATTAAAATAAGGCACGGCATGATCCTTCGCGCATAATCAATAAAACAAGGCACGGCATGATTCTTCGTGCATAATCAATAAAGCAAGGCACGGCATGATCCTTCGTGCATAATCAATAAAACAAGGTACGACATGATCCTTCGTGCATAATCATTAAAATAAGGCACGGCATGATCCTTCGTGCATAATAGAAAGGGAGAGGTCATTGAGTAGCTGTATGTAAATTAAATAAAGTGAACAGTATTATATTAAGGGTTTACATACTTGGATAGATTTTCATGTGAACACTAATAAATTTTGTGCCTTGGGAAAAACCTCATTAATGGCGTGTGGAATAGTTTAATCCACGTTACAAATTATTAATTCCCATCCCAAATGCCTATTTATAGTTGAAAATCTTGATATCCTCTCACCATTATATTCCAACACAACTATTATTTCAATCTCAACTTTCTGTCCTACTAGCTATTTCAGTTTCTTCCTTACCCATTTTGTATCTCATGGCCGGAGCATCAAATAACAACAATAATAACTGCGTCTCAATCCCGAACAAGTCAGGATTCGTTGAAGTACCAAGAATAAGGATAAAGGTAGAATCTCCAACATCTGAATTTTATGTTGAAGTGAGAGAAAAAAGTAGAGTGAGAGTATTAATGAATATAATCATAAAGGTATGGGGAGATGAATACATGAGTCTTTATCACAAATCTACAGAAATGAAGAGTGATCAACTTCTATCTGCTTATAATATCAAAGATGGCTCTATTGTCAAAGTTAAAGTTTTTGCAGAACCCCCCGATGAGATAGTGAGTGTTGTCAAACTGTCAAAGAGAGATTGCCCAAGCAGCTTTAAGTTAATAGAAAACAACAAAAAATGCACTTTATTTGGTTTTCTTTGGTTTCATAATGTTTCCTGAGAGATATGCCTCTCCTGTTTTATGTAATTTATTGATTGTTTCAAACTAATCCTAACAATTATTCGAAGAATGAAAGTTGCTTCATTCGATGTATGAAGAGATATTCCAACCTACATACTCTTAGAACTATTTATATTGAGAAAATACATACTTTGCCCTCTAAAATTATCTTCGAAAAACGGGTACAAACTTAAACTAGGAGCGTACATAGGACGAGTTAGTTCGAATTTTCAATTACCAAACCAAATTAATGGTGTAGGAATTTTTAATCTATAACTCAAACCAAACCAATAAAGTCGGAATTTTCAGGTCGTTTTTCTCGGATTTTTTATTTTTTTTTCTTTTTGAGTTTTCGGATTTTTGCCGATCAAGCCTTCATGGCACAAAATATGTAACTTTTGCTCCAAATATTAAGTTCTAGTAAGATACAACTATATAATGTATTTTTAAAAATAAAAAATAAAAAAATAATACGAGATAAGGCATAGCATTACATTAAAATATTCAAGAACAAATTAAAGATAATAAAATTACATAAAGCAAATATTATTAATTAGTAACATAAACTAAAAATATTATGTATGTCATGCTAAAATAAGTATAGCTAATAAGTACTATTAATTACATAACTATACACTAAAGAAAAAGGTAAACTAAGTTATGCATCCTCATTATAAACCAATGTAAAACTAGAAATAGATATCCAACACTCTCGCCATTCCTAATATTGAATTGAATTTTTTTTTGTTAGCATAATATTGATTTGAACTTTGTTTGAGTTATTATATTTGTGGGCTATAAAATATAGGCCAAATATGTGTACGACATCTTTAACTTGGCTCCAGTTTTTATTATGACACCTTAACTTAGCAATTTTCCTATTGAACACTTTAACTCTATTTTGGTCTGTACCATTTAAACACAATGCATGATCGGGCTATAAAACTTAAGTGCGTGTTTTTAAATGCTACCCATGTGGAATAACATACCAATAAAAGTCTGACACGTGTTTATTATCCGAGTCAGATAAAAAACTTTTTTTTATATTACCCATATTTTACCTCACTCGATTTAATCAATCTTCCACCCAAAATCCATTTTCTTTAGCCTAATAAACCCTAATGAACTATATTGAGATCGATTTTATGTGGAATCTTCGTCGATTTTGAGTTACATTCAACTGTCTGTCAACAATGTGTCGTGACGCAAATTTCCCTCTGTTGGGTATCATGATTGTACCTAGTCTTAGGGACTAGGTAAGCCTAACATTTAATGAAACAACAACAATATTTAAATAACATCTACCAGTCTTTGAAATAGAAATCTCTACAGAATTTATAATTTTAAAAATCGGTGGTACGAGTCATAAGCTCTATAGAGTTTGCTCCAAATTCTAAATACAATTGTTAGGAAATAGGTGAATAGTGTGAATACAAAATAGAAAGGTTACTCCGAAGCCTACGAACGCAGCAGCGGGTTTACCTTGAGTCTCCTCAGCAAGAATCCACACAACTACTAACGATCAAGCACTTGGATCTGTACAAAAATGTAGTATGAGCGCACCATAGTAGTGCCTAGTAAGTATCAAGACTAACCTCGGTGGAGTATTGACGAGAACAGTCGAGACACCCAATGGTCTAATAAACTGAACAATTATAAGTATAGGAACAGTAAAATATAATATCTATGTAAAGACTACACAATATGGCTAACAATACAGTAATTGCATGTCACAACCCAATTTCTATACCCGATCGTGATGGCGCCTCTCGTGAAGACAAGACCAGCCAACTAACCTCATTTGTTCTTTAACACTTACTAAACATAAATATATGAAAAAAGGTAACTTAAAGAATATTCGTTACAACTTTATAACCTAACTTGGCCCGAACGGGGTGTCACAAGTCGAGCATCTAGGAGAATCTTTTATTACAATTTAAATTCTATAATACATAGAGTAAAAATCTGGAATTAAGAAGAAGGAACTCGATGCCGCGAGCGTCGGCAGTCACCTTGCTTAGCTAGGATAGCAATTACCTTCGATCTGTTATTAACCCGCTACCGGGTGAATAGTTCCTACAACTGCACGCGAGGTGCAGAGAGTAAAGTGAGTGCTTCCAACTCAGTAGTAATAAGAGTAAATAATGCCGAGAGAAAAAAACACGTAAGAGCACTACATCATACTATAAAGTACAGTACAACCCTTTTCAGAAACAGTAATTCCATGAAAATCTTTTATAAAATATCTGGCTCAGTTTAAAAACCTCATTTTGAAAACATCTCTTTCTTTCCTTATTAACAGTTTAGCACATGAATACAATATCAAGTAGTGCAAGTCCGCACACAAATCAGCCCCTCAGGCATTCTTTAACAATTTACACCAGGATATCTGGTCAACAAGGCAAGTAATACATGTATGTAAATAATATATGAGTGATAAATATCATACCACGTAGTACAAATAGAAACCAATACATGAATGCAATGCAATGCACATGATGGTACACTCCGGTACCCACTGCGGTGTGCAGTCTGATCCATTTAACGTCGACGACGCTCACTGGGGTATGTACAAACTCCAGAGAGGCTCCTACAGCCCAAGCGCAATATCTTGGTCAGTCATTATTACCTAACCGGTCAACTATTATTTTATTTCTTATTTTACCTGACCAATTTATATCACACAGTGCCATTGTTACCACTGTTCCAAGTATATATTACAGTGTCATTGTTACCACTATTTTAAGTATAACATACAGTGTCATTGTTACCATTACTTCAAGTATAACATACAGTATCATTGTTACCACTGTTTCAAGTCACTTAATAATCACTCCAGAAACTAATATAGTAAGCCCCTTGGGCATTTATAAAATAGAAGTTTCCAGCCCGAAATACTTTTAAAGTATCATTTGAGTTTTCAAACCTTAGAAAACTGGCTAAGTTCGTAAAACAGTATTTAAAACCTTGGACCGATATCAAATAATGTGCAAGTAATGTAAAAACAGTGACATCAACCTCTGGAGGATTCAAATAATCAACACAAAACCCAAACATGGCAATCAGCCCAAATCATGAAAGTATCTAATAGGTTTCAGTTAATTACGCAATAAAATAATCAACCGGGATGGACCAAGTCACAATCCCCAACGGTGCTCTACCCCACGCTCATACCTAGTGTGCAAGTCACCTCAATACAGCACTATGAATCCGGGGTTTCAAACCCTCAGGACATCATTTACAAGTATTATCAACCTCGAACCGGCAAAAACTCTAGCCCGTGACACCTTTTCCCTTCAAACTGGCCTCCACATGCGTCAAATCTAGCCAAAAACAGAGCGAATACATCACAATAAGCAAATGGGGCAACACCCAATCGAAAACAATCGAATTATAGCAAGAACCTCGAAACTAGCAAAATCTGAGCCTTGGGCCCGCTTCTCAAAAATTTATGAAATTCACATCTTCAGAATCCTCATCTTGCCACGAGTCCGTACATATAAAATACACAAGAATGAGAGTCCATTTGACCCCTTAAATTATCAATTTAAACCCTCTTAGGTTTCAAGCCTTAACCTCCATTTTTACCCTTTGATTCCTCTAATTTTCAGTGTTTAATCCTTGTTTTTATACCATAACAATATTATTTGAGGCTACAGATTCATACCTGATGGAATATCCTTCGAAATCTCTCCAAATCGCCCAAAATATCCTCTTCCCGAAGTCAAAAATGTTTTTCTAACTACTAAAATTCAATAACACTGTTTCATTAAACCCTCAGCATTTTTCGCTTGTGCGGTCCCGCTACCACTTATGCGTGACCGCTTCTGCGGCCATTTTACCGCTTATGCGGTTCTCATTAAACTCCCCAGAAATAGCTTATGCGATTAGGCATCCGCTTCTGCGGTTCCTTTGCTACCGCTTCTGCGGTTCTTTCTTCGCTTTTGCGGACCCACTTACGCGACCAAACTTCCATTTTTGCGGAATCCTCCTAGACTCCCCTTGGCCGCTTCTGCGGCTCTTCCACCGCATCTGAAGAACCGCTTAAGAGGCTCCTTCTTTGTAGATACAGAAATAGCAGAAGGCTTAAGGGTTTGCTGCAATACCAAGCTTCCAACTTCCGATTAATCATTTGAATTGACCCCGATGCCCCCCGGGACCTCAACTAAAAATATCAACACATCCAACAACCTTATACAATCTTTTTCCAATCCTCGCAATACGTCAAACAATGCTAAAACCAATAAATTACATCGGATTCAAGCCTAGTTTTCATCAAAACTTCCGCAATACGCATTCAATCAAAAACCCGACTAAACAACGTCCGAATGACCTGATAATTTGCAGACATATTGAAAATCATATAACGAAGCTACTCCAACTCTCAAAATTCCATTCCAACCTTCAGATCAAAATCTTACCTGCCAACCGAAATTCGCAAAAACTCAATCTTCGCCACTTCAAGCCTAATTCTACGTCAGACCTCCAAATTCAATTCAGATCGCACTTCTAAGTCACAATTCACCTCCTGAAGCTAATATAATCATTGGAAATCACATCCGAGCCCTCTAACTCAGAAGTCAACTTCCGGTTGACTTTTCCAAAATAAGTCTTCCTTAAAGAGACTAAGTGTCTCATTTCATATCAAAATCATTCTAAATAAATCCTAACACTCCCAATACCGATAATGAAACATGAAGAAACTTGGAATGGGGGAAATGGAGCAGTAATACATGAGACGACGAGTCGGGTCTTTACATTGCAATAAGAAAGGAAATAACAAGTATCGGCGGAATACCATAAAAATGATACAAAAGAGTGAATGGAACACAACCTAAATCTAGAATAACATATACAACAAGGACAAGTAATAACTCAGCAACTACAACATTACATTAGGTTTTAGTCAACAAACTCCATGAGGTACCGAACCTCGGACGAATCCCAACTCACGGGTCTCAATACATGAACCCTGACACTTCACATCATGTGCTCTCATAACACCTCATAACCGTACTGACGACTCACGTGCCAATAGAGACATACTCACATAGAAAGAAATAACAAAGGTGTGCTTCTATACACAACAATGTCAAGAAAAACCTCTTAACCGGTAAGATCGAGTGCTTAACTAAGTGTATGCTTGTGCAAATATCCTAACATAGTTCATACCAACAAATAAGCATAAGGAAAAGAACGTACAACACGTTGAATATTTTCTCACAACTATCTCAAGATAAAGCTTACACAAGTAAGTGTACCACGACTCAAATATCAACAACAAGAATGCCTCCAAGCCATCACAATCATCACAAATTAATCCCTGACATAGCCCTCTTTGTCTCGTCACGTATGCATAATAATATGCATATATATATATATATATATATATATATATATATATATATATATATATATATATATATATATATATATAAATAGTAAGTAACAACAGCATAGTAGAAACCTCGTGCAACCCATAACAATAATCGTATGGTAGAAACCTTGTGCATTACATTGTCAACAACTTCACGGCAGAAACCTCGTGCATCACCACAACAAGTACAGCTGCAACAATGACAATAATACAAAGTATGACAATTAATCAAATCAAGAACTTTAAATCACAAAGAAACGATAGAACTGGTTCACAAGGAATAACCACCGTAAAGATTTCTAGGCGTAAAGATAATAGCTTAACAAGGAAAAACTAATATGTAGCAACGATCCCACAATATACAATTCAACAACAAGTAAACTATCACGAGTCAAATAACTCCAAATAAAGACAAGTCAACTAAGATACATGATACCCAAATTTCTTTTAAGGTCGAGCAATTATGAAGGATATTAAACAATTCAATTAAGGACAAGCAGTAGAATGGTAATCATAACCTAAATTAAGACTAAACAATTATAGGATGAGATCATAATAATTTCAAATAACATAAGCAATTATGAAAAGATAGCATGACAATAGAAGAGGTAAAATCTTCAATTAGTCAAATAAAGCATGTAGAGGTGAAACTGGTAAATAGGAACTCAGTCATATCAATAACAACTCCATACTCCGTGAATATAAGGATCTAAGAACCCTAAAAGGCCAACTTTCCACAAATAAGTCCGAGCACACACTCATCACCTCGTATACAGGGACTACCATGAACATAGAAGACTCAAATCCTAAGGGGTAATTTCCCCTCCCCCCCCCTCCTCACAAGGTTATGCAAGACACTTACCTAAAAAAAGAAAAATCGATACTCAAAAATGAACTTCTCGGGTGAAATGACCTTTAGACGACTCAAATCTAACAAAAATAACTTCAAAGCACAAATAAAACTCATAAGAAACTATTATGGATCATAATGCCTCAATCTTTATCAAAATCTAAAAGTCGACCTCAAGTCCGCACCTCGGAACCCAACAATTTTCACAAGACCCAAATACCCATTTCGATATGACAACAACCATACTAAAATTATCAAATTCTGATACTATTTCGTCCCTCAAATTATGTAACGACCCGACCCGTCGTTACGGGAATTACCACCTCGTTACCTTGAATTTACATCTTTTATGCTTTTATATCAGTATTAGAGTATATCGGGTGAGTTAGGAGTGATTCGGGTTGAAAATGAAGCAAATACCATGTTTGAAGGAAGCTTGAACATGGGAACTCAACCTAGAGTTGACTATTGAGTAAGAGTGCTCGGAATTAGATTCCGGTGATTTGACTAGTTTCGGGGGAACAATTATGACTTAGGAGAGAAATCGAAATCAAATTCGGAGGTCCGGTGTAGTTTTAGGCTTGAATTGGCAAAGGTTGAATTTTGGCGAAAATCGGATGGTAGGTGAGATTTTGATCCGGGCGTCGGAATGGAATTCCGACAATTTTTATAGCTTCATTATGTGATTCTGGATATGTCTGCAAATTTTCAGGTCATTCGGACGTCGTTTGTTCGGGTTTTAGATTGGATGTTAGTTTCGGAAGTTTTGAAAAAACTTAGGCTTGAATCCGTGTGAAAAAGGTGATTTTGATGTTTAGGATGGTGTTTCTATTGTTGGAACAAGTCTGTATCATGTTTTGGAGTATGTTGGTGGTTTTCGTTGGGGTCCCGGGGGCCTCGGGATGAATTCAGACCATCAACCGGGCATTTTAAACTTGGCAAAATCTGTAGAAAATTGCAGGTTAATGTGCTGGCATTTAAGCCTTCGCGTTCGCGTGGCATGGGCCCCGTTCGCGAAGGCCAGATGGGTCAAAGCATCGTGATCGCGTGACTGGGCATCGCGATCGCGTTCCTGGGATCGCGTTCGCGTAGGTGCGTGAGGGTGTGCATCGCGTTCGCGTGAAGGGTATCGCGAACGCGTAGAAGGAAAACCAGGCGGCTGGGGAAATGAGCATCGCGGACGCGTGAACGGGCGTCGCGTCCATGATGAAGTAACAGAACAGGGCATCGCGTTCACGTGAAGAGCATCGCGAACGCGTAGAACAAAAACGCTGTCAGTGAAATTGAAATTACAGAACAGAGACCTCGCGGGTTCATTCATCCAAAACACAATTTTGAACCCTAAAGAGAAGAAAATACGAGGAAAACACTGGGATATCATCGGGTATTCATCAAAGGTAATATTCTTGACTCAAAAACATAATTTTATGGTAGAATTAACATCAATCTTCATGAATTTGGGTAGAAATTGTGAAGAATTGTGGCCTAGGTATTGAAAACGAGATTTTGAGTTTTGAAAGGCCATTTGAACTCCGATTTTGATAAATTTTATATGCACGGACTCGTGGCGAGACGAGGATCTCAATGGTATAAATTTCTGAATTTTTCGGACAGCGGGTCCGGGGTCGAGTTTTTACCAACTTAGCGTATCTATGAGTTTTTCATGTAAATTGAGATGGGTTATGTTTCTTTGACCCGTAAATGATATAATTATTGTGTTTTGAATAGATTCTACACGCGAGGTAGCGAATTCTAAAGGAAAAGGCATTGCGGACGAGTCTACGACCGGCTGGAGGTGAGTAGTTTGTGTATATGGTAGTCTGAGGGTTCGAAACCCCGGCTTAGCGCATTGTGAAGCTAGTAGGGCGTGGATCGCACCCCGTGGCAGGTGAGAGATTGATTGTGACTGGGGATTGAGACTTGGTCCATCCCGTATATGGATAATTATGCTATTAGTGACAGAAATACACTGTGTTTGACATATTTGTGGGCTGTAAGCCTTGTTTGGGGCCTTGTGCCGACCTGTAGTATCCCTAAGGGATAGTATTTAGGTGATAGCTGGACTCGCTTAATCACTTATCTCAGTCCTGGAATTTGAAATCACAATATTGAAATGCTAATTCACCGGTTTTTGCAAATTAAATAAAAGTTAAAGTATTTTTCATAAATTATGAACTGGAAACTGGAATTAAGAAAAATGAACTGTTTGTGACTTATCTTATTATTGTGGACTGAGGATGGATTGGGCTTCACGCCGCAGCGGTTATTATGATATGGGGATCGGGCTGCACGCCGCAACGGTATTTGTGCTTGGGCTGTAGGAGCCCCTCCGAAGTCTGTACACACCCCCAGTGAGCGTCGTCAATGTTAAATGGATCGGGCTACACGTCGTAGCGGCTATATGCATTGCATTGCATCTTTATTTGTTGAATTATTCTGTGGTAGCTGTGTTGTACTGTTGATGCTAGTTCGTAGGAGATTCGAACTGTAGTTTAGCTTCATATTGTGGTATTCTGTGGATTTCCTACTTTCAGCTGCTTTTATATATTTATTACTCACTGAGTACTTAGTACACACCCCTACTCCCTACACCTTTTGTGTGCAGACTCAGGTACTCAGGAGCAGTAGTCCAGGCATTTCCAGCGTTTGCAGTGTCATACCGAGTTGCTGAGGTAGCCGCCGACGTTCGCAGAACCTAGCTTCTCCTCCTCTTTTCAGTTGTTATTTTATATTCAGACTTGAGTATTTCTACACAGTATTCTCTATTTTTGTTGGGTTTTGTTAGATGCTCGAGACTTGTGACCCCAGATCCTTGGGAGTGTCAGTTGTTTTGCACTTCTCAGTATTTTTGTTTATTATTATTATTATTGGAGTTCTTTGACTCATATATTCTTCTTGGGATATCCATTTGGGACTGATATTCGTCGTAATAAGTAATTGTTGGTCTGGCTGGCCTAGCTAAATTGTTGGGCGCCATCACGACCGGATTTGGGTTGTGACAAATTATGATTTTTCATTTTGAAAACTTTCTTCAAAAACTAAAATTTTCCTCAACTCAACGCACAAATTAAATGATAGAAATGAAGATAAATCATGGAATCTATTAAATACTAGGTGAAGAACACTTAGTTAATCGATTTGCTCGAAAACCCCGCAAAGAATCGCTCAAAACTGAGATCTACAAGTCAATATATGGTAAGAATGGCCTAGCCCTCGATTTGAGGATCTTATATTCTGCCCAGGTGTTTAATGAATCGCAATTACGGAACAAGAGATGCGATCACAAAGAAGGAAACTTGGCTAGTGAAGTGGGCTTACTATTTTATTTGTAGTACAGTTAAATAGACTAGCCCAACACACACGCATACACATATATATAGAGAAAGAGGGAGAGAGAGATATAGAATTTAAATAATTAGCCAAATTTACTAGCCACAATATTTGTTTGGACTAATGTCCAGAATTTAATATGGTCCAAATTTTTATAGATTTAAATCCAATAAAATTTAAATGCTTGCCGTAGTGACTAACAATACATGATTTCTGGCCTATCAAAAGAGAAGGTTTCAGATTATACAATCGGATGATAGAGCCATGACTAACAGTCCGTGTTATTACTTAACATGCACTTGTGGATAGCGTTCATGGTTGAAATTTATTTGATGAGAAATTGTTCTTTACTACTTTTATGTTATTTCACCTCATGTAAATCAGATTTAGCTAATTGTGTAGCAGATTGTTTTGTACTTCTTCCTAATGTTGTATGTGAGCAAAATTTTATATATATAGAGAGAGAGAGTGCAGGACATACTTCAGAGCTTCTAGTTCCTCGCTTGTTTCTGCATATCATCATGTTGTCTGCCATAAACTCAAGGTTGATATCGATTTGAGACCTAAGAAAATTTTCAAAAAACCGCAGCTCAGATTTAAGCTGCTTGATCCATCTTTATCTTAGCACAGTGATCTTAAAAGACAGGAAAACAAAGCGAGATGGAAACCAGCAGAACTGCATGCAGCCGCTTCATCAAAATCTTTTGGTCAATGGGTCTTGGTAGGTTGTAAATGAAGATTCAGACATAGTTTTAACAATATGAAGATAATGAAGTCCTCTTGCTGATCCTATGCAAATTTCAAACCTTTTATGTCCAATTCAAATTCAAAAGGTTTGAACCATAGAGATGATCCTTAAGAGTTCCGCGCTCCATGTGCTCGTAACTCGCAAGTAATCTTTTTAATACTCCCGCCGTTTCAATTTATGTAAACCTATTTGGCCAGACACGAAATTTAAGAAAAGAGATAAGACTTTTGATCTTGTGGTAGAAAATAAGGCATCTTTATTTTGTGTGGCTATAAATCATTGCATAAAGGTAAATTATTTCCAAATAAGGAAATGAATCATTCTTTTTGGCACGGACTAAAAAGAAAATAGGTTCACATAAATTGAAACGGAGGGAATATAAGTTTGTAAGTAATGATCACCTTATTCTTTTCATTGCAGTACCCATCATATGCCTTCGCCATTTTCCAACCTTGGTGAACATGTATATACTATATATGTACCTACTAGTAAAAGCATGGGCCCAACATATTGATAATTATTTCAAGTGTATACTCTAATTATTTATAAAGATCATCCATATTTAATTAATTAATATACTTTAAGATTTAAATTTCACATACATGTTGATTTAATAAGAACTAACTTCACTTTCCAGTTAACCATTTGGTTTTAAATTTAATTTTTGGAATTACACATCAATATTTATGTATTACTCACTAGAAACTCCAAACAGCTGTGTAGTTAGTTTTACTATCCATCAATATTTTGCTTCAATTTTCCCATATCTCAATAAAAGTGAAGTTACTAATGTAGACATACTAAATTTATTGGATCCAATCCTGGTATAGTTTTTTTTTTAGGAATACGAGCCATTGTGTTGTGTTTTGAATTGAAGCAATATCTCATAATTTAGTTATTCCTTGAGAATAGTGGGTACTTTGGTTGTGACGCTTAGGCTCAGTTTTTGACTCTTGTAGAAGTATCTTAAGTTGTATTATCTTAACTTTGCTTAACTGCTTTGACTAGAGTATCTATGAATCCAACCCTGAGTGAGTTATGTGCCGTGTGTGTAAGATTTTGCATTATTCAGTGCATTACATATGATGCCTAGAACTTGCCCTGTGTGTTTGCAAAGCGAAATAGTAGTGTTGTTCAGTCTTGGAAGTGATATAAGCATTTTCTTGTTGAGCCAGATATGTATATGTTACCCAACTAATTGTTATGTATCGTAGTTAACCTTGTTGAGCCTATAATCCTTTTTCTTTAGCAACCATACCCATTTGTTTGAATTA